>OZ038484.1:9548053-9558053 GCA_964036315.1 Acanthosepion esculentum | reverse complement strand
CTATGTAAATATAACCTGGAATCATCAGTAATGATTTTCAGACTTGCGATCTGCAACAAATGAGGATTCTGAAAATGATACATCGGACCGAAGCATCTGCAAACACGGCAATTCGGACAGCACCACACGTTACCTAACTCAAAGTCTAAAATCAACCAAACTTAAATGCTGTGTCCTGTGTAATCGTGTTAAAATGTTCACCCTGGTGTGTCGTTTCTTCTATACGTCAGAGAATCTAACGGAATTTTGACTGCTGGAGACGAGTCCGTTACTCTTACAATGAATGTCATTTGTGCCAGTGCTGTTGCTCTTTCACATTTGATAATACTAGAAAGGCAGATCTCGTGACGATTATACTGTATCAGTTCACACGCTGTCCAGCGATTATCAAGTGATTCAAATATAGCTGAGTTCAAAATTAAAATTACTGCGTCTTAAACGGACTACCATACAATGATCGTTATTTCATGTAAAATTGGCATCAGCAGATGAACTGTGTTCTTAATTACTTAGTCGCTTCAAAACTGATATAGATGTAGCCATATGATATTAAGGTAAGATTGTAATATATATACACACATATATATATATATATATATATATATATATATATATATATATATATATATATATATATATATATATATGTATGTATATATGTATATATATATATATTTGTGTATTTAGGCAGCAATCCTTCTTTCAAGCACATTTCATTAAAAACGACTGACAAGGTGCTTTTATTTAGTTTTTTATATAATTTCTCGAATTTTATGTTTTATAAAACATACACATAACAAACTATTTCTAATTCTAACAGTTGAAATATAATCCTTGATAATGGCTAAATGTATATCCGAAAGCGCTCGGATAAAAAGAACTTTCGGACAATTTTTATATAATTTATCCTCTGAAAAGAAAAACTTTATTAGATCGCACGAGAAATTATATAAAAAACTAAATAAAAGAACCTTGTCAGTAGTTTTTAATGAAATATATATATATATATATATATATATATATATATATATATATATATATATATATTAGATTTACGTTAGAAATATTCAAACACAGTTGCATTCCAGATCACGTGACGTCCGCGTCTCGCGACGGATGCTACTTGTAAACAAAATTCCGAATACAGTTATTCAATTAATTTCTGACGAAAGATCGAGGCGATCTGAAATATCAAATATAAATATATAAAAACATATAAATAAATACTTTCACAAAAAAAGATTCAATTTTGTTTCTTTTAATTTACAACTTTTCAGTTGTTTTATCCATATTTTATATATACAGTATGTATATATATATATATATATATATATATATATATATATATATATATATATATATATATATATATATATATATATATATATATATATATTGTATTTAATCGAGTCTAGATGAAGCATCAACAGAATGCAGAAAGAACTCATCAGCAGTGCGCATCCACTACAGAGAACCGAACACGGACCGTAAAGATAGAACGCAAGCCACATACTACTGGACTCGGGTCTCGCAGACGAAGAAGAAACTGACTAAACTCGATATAGCGCCACTACTCGCAAATTCCGTGGTGATACTCGTCCAAGTATACATAAAACAACAGGTTGTGCGCCAAGGGCAAAGTCTTCCTTCCCCTTAACCGTTCCATCGCAGAGTATTATCTGGGTCAAGCAAGGATATACAAGTGATAGAATTTTGGTAATCGTGTCTAGTCAGTTTCTTCTTCGTCAGCGAGGCCCGTTCGTCCAGTGGTATGACGCTTGCATTATATCGTAACACTCCTGGTTCAGTTCTGGAAAGTGGATGCGCACTGCTGATGAGTCCCTAAATAGGACGAAACGGCCGTCCAGTGCTTTCTGTTGATGCTTCTTCTGGACTCGATGAATTATATAATGATTATTCTAATCCCCAAAATTGTAATTACACACACACACACACACGTATATATATACATATATATATATATATATATATTTATATGTGTGTGTGTGCGTGCGTGTGTGTGTGCTTGTGCATGTGTGTGTTTGCGTGTGTGTGCGTATACTGACATAAAGAAAGACATGGAAAGAAATGTAGTGCCACCTTATCTTGATATCATAGAAATGTCCATATTTTTCTCCTTCTTTTCTTTTTTGTTTTGTCGAACACAGAACAATAAAAAGTTACATTCGCACTATCGAGCTTAATAGAAAAGCAACGATTTAAATTGTTAAATATTGCTCCCCGGGGGGTGCCGATGTTGATATATAGTGAAAAGCAAAAGAAAAAGGTGTAAATAATATGATGCAATGTATTTCAAGAGGCGTATCTACATAAGATGCACGCTGGATTAATTGACAGCGGATCGAGTGGAGGAATCGGCGTGCAGAGTACGAATCCCAGTCCAGTTAGTAACATTACGTTGAATTATGTGCAAATCCCCCAGGGAAAGTTATGCATCCCTGCAATGGCGCAATTATGAATTCATGCAAGGGCAAAAAAAAAAAAAATGAAAAAACTATGTAACCCTGAACAGCTGACATTTGCTAAAATCCCGGCTGATAACTATGCAGCAGTTATATCGTTTCGAAGTCGAAATACCTTGCCATACATGGCGCACAACAAATAATTTTCTCATGCATGAAGACACTAGAGTGTTACAAAATTAACTTGGTTAAAACCCTGACCATAATATAATTGAACCTATGTTGTCACTTTAGGTGTGAACGTCAAAGAAACTGAAAGATCTTTGAGTTTATTATCAGGAGGAATGGCAGAATATTATGACGAAAACTTTTTAAAATTTCTCCCTGACTTTCTGTGAATAATTTACAGATGTTACATCTGCTAATTTTTAACAATAATCGTTAATACTCACGAATAACACCCCGAAATGTGCTATAACTGTTTAAATTTCTTTTATTTTCATTTACCAGGTACTTTCGATCTTCTTCCAATCCCATCTTCAGGGGTGAAAGTAGTACAAAACTATATGTTGTTCAAGGGAACAAGTATTTGCACATGATCGCCTAAGCGTGTATCACGCATAGCACTGACAGAGTGAAATCTCTATGGATTTATGACTTTTGATGTAGCTTTAAACATGAACAGTAATATACTCCCTTGGTAGATAGAGGGCGACTAAGTTTAACCCTGTTTATTGTTTTATTACTTAGTTCATTATGTAACTCTTTATATCAACGTAAATTGAATACTGCTGCCATACATCGTCTGGTACACCCGCTGTTCATTTCGTGGCCCCGACAAGATCCACTAACGAATATGCAATATGTTAGATCCTGACCTGGTATCTGGTCTACAGTCACTTTCTCACAGACATGCTGTGGCTTCCCTCTGTCTTTTCAACAAATATTTTCATGGCAAGTGCTCTGACGATCTATTTCCATGGTGCGCCTACAACATGGATCCCAGCGTGCTAACAGGTTGGCATCTCGTTACTACACTTTCCCACCAAGCCATCTCTTCTACTCTAACTTCTTATTATCTCGCACTTCCCGACAGTGGAACTCCCTTCCTCTTAATTGCTTCCTTGATAGCTCATACCAAAAAAATAATCAAATGTAATGTCAATCGACATATTCTAATGCTTCGATCTTAATCCCCGTCCTTCTCTTTATACTTTCTTCAAACATCCCTCTTTACTCTTTCTCTCACTCTCTGTAACTCCTTGCATGTTAGTGGCACTCCCGCCTTCCTTAATGTGATATGCTTTAAAAAAATTTCAGAAATATAGGAGAAATGCTACGTAATAACAAAATGATAAAGTGCCAAAACCAATCCTGGTATTTCAGAATAGGGAATTAAGCAATTATAGCGGTTTTCTTTTAGCTTTGGTTAATTTGAAAACGGTCCAATTACTTATACCTTAAAATGTTCTTATCAGGGCCCCCTCACTTTATAAATACTCCGGTTAATCTGATTCGTTTAATATACTAAATTCTTTCTCATCGTATTGAGCAATATTAAGGGTACCTCGTTTCGGTGAATTAACAAGTTATTCCTTAAGACGTGTGTGAGCATTCCTTTTCACAACTTCATATTCTTTTTAACCCTTTCTTCTGCATATCATTGACGCAATTTTTTTAAGTAGGTTACTTTGAATTTCTGTGATGAAGAATTACCATTACTCATATTTATTGCATTCGAAAAAAATGTCCTCATTTCTGTGCGGTGCAGAATTAATTTAAACTCAGAATTAATTTTAACGCAGAACTAATTTCACCTCGGAACTAAGGGTTAAGGTTAGGGTTTTTAAATCGAGTTGAAATTAGTTCCGAGTTGAAATTAGTTCTGCCATTCTTCTCTATTGTTTCCATCACAAGGTTAAGCTTATTCGCATTTTCCCCTATCCATGCTGCCTTTAGTATGCCCATCAGAGTGTCACATTCTCCACGCCCTCTTTCCTCAAAGAAACTTTAGCTGCCTTTTTTTTATTCTAAATATAAGTGTCGTATTTGTTTACAATTTACGTAAAACTTCCTCGTTGGCCAAATGTTTAACTCTTGATATTCTCAGCTTAATTTATCTCTGAGGAAAATTTCCTCACAGTGAAACGCTAACAGCTACTCTGGACTTTTTAAAGAATTAGACGAAGAAAGACCACGTATTCCGCACATCCGATTGGATGTTTGTACAACCAATCAGCTGCGCAAACTCTCTTTTAAATGGAACGCAGTGGAGACTGGCTTTTCTTTTGGTGGAAAGCTGTTTCAATGGATAAGCGAGGAGGTAATCTTAATATTCCTAAGTTTAATCCCTTACCTAAATATTGTATCGTTTAAATATTTGCCGTTTGTATTTTATTTGTTCTTTTTTTGGGAGGGGGACTTAAACTCAACCCTACTATGACATTTTATCTTTTAGCCCGATTCTTAAAATTTATTACAGGTTAACTTTAACTGGATATATTCACTAAATTTAAATAATTGTCCATGAACATAGAGTATATTTCTTTTCCTGTACACACAAAAATAAAATTAGAAAGAAAATAGGATAAAGTAAAATAAGCACCACAATATTTCTTAACATTGATTTAAAACTATTTACAAATTTAAAGTCGTTTAAATACAATAGACTACGAAATGTTCCTAGAATATAATAAAATTAGTAATGACCAAATGGGGAAAATTATATTTAAATACCACTTTTTAAAATTGCATTTAAAACGTTTTTCAGCGCTTTTCATCAGCCGAACCCAAGGTTATACATTAAAAAACAGAACCACGAGTCACTAGCTTGAAATTAATGCTAGTTTGACTGAGAACGTTTCGATATTTTATTCATATTTACTAAATGTTGTTCTTATATTTGAAAATATTAACCATATCGTCTTTTAACAAAGTCGATTCGCATGCTGCTAAATCCATAATTGTGGTTGTCTATTTTTAATTTTGGATTCTCTATTCTAATTTTTCTAATTTACAGAGGCATTTACAGTCAACGACGAAATTATTCGTGCACCCATGATTTTTTAATATTTTTATCCATTTCTCGGAATCTGATGCCGTAAGGTGCCTAGATTTTTATATCTTAATAAGCACAAAAGAGGAAAATATAAAAGTCAATTCTAGGAATAATAGGTTATATATATGTCAAGAATTGAAAGTTTTAATGAATCGTCGGCCACCAAAACCTTCAGGAATTAGAACGTGTAACCATTAAAGTATGGAAGAAAATCCCATAAAAGATTTGTTCCAATCTCATCAAAGACTTTAGGAAAAGATTGCAGCAAGTTATAAAGATGAGAAGTCATGCTATTGACTTATAATATTGTGAAATTTGTTCAATTTTGTCTATTTTTCTTACTATACGAATAATTTTGTCTTTTTCCTATTTTGCATAACCGCCTGTCAAATCTGTTGTATTTAACCTATTGTTCTGAAAATTGACTTTTATATTCCTTTTCGGGTTGCTATTAACGTATATAAAACCTGGCATCATATGCGCATTATATTCTGAGAAATGGATAAAAATATTCAAAATTGATGAGTGTACGAATAATTTCGTCGTTGACTGTATATTCAACTTATTTCCTGCATTCTAATTACAGATATCTTGGGTATTAACTGAAAATACCTAGTTTCATTTTAAATATATACAAGACTTATTGCTGTATCAGTATGTAGTAAACATTTGTCTAATCTTTAAGAATTTTATCAGAGTTAATTGCACCAAGTGAGTCATCGCAGACCTAACATGTTCAGCACATGACACAAAACGGACACGGTATGCAACACTTGAAGACGTTGCAGTGATAATTGTAACGATAACTAAATATGCAATTAAATGGCTGACATTTATTTTAGCGAGAGAATCAGATGGTGATTCTAGTTATGATGCAAAAAACATCTTTAAATATTTGAGATCTTAGGAGGACAACACAGCAAGAGATCATGGGGCGGGAACAAAGCTAAACAGCGTGTTCAATTAGGTATGTCATAGTATTAAGTATTAAAAACATAGTAATGTCGAAACACGTGTTCGGGTAAGATATATAACCACGTCCTGTATTTGAAGAGTATCGGCGAAAAAAGTTCGAAGGAATTATATTCCTTTTTCAAGTCTGAGAGAAAGTAGAAATACAAGAGAAAATTATATTCATCTGTTTCATTAAATTATAATAAAATGCCTAGGTTTCGTCGGATTATGTATAAAATACCTTTTTTTTCTCAGGATCAGACATTTAGGCAATCAATTAACGGAAATCTGCGAGAGTAATTAAGACTTATAGACATTTTGTGGCTCATCTAAAGCCTGTCTATATTTCCGAGATGTGGTATTATGTACACTATTATTACATTATTCGGACTATTGTCCTTATCTTTGTTGTCATATTTATCACAAAGTTTCGGCCGTTGTACGCTCCGACCTTCTTCAGGTGGTCCTCAAGCGAGCGAAATAAAGTGTTCAGTTCGACATTCCAAACACCTGAAGTAAGCCGGAGCGTACAACGGCTGAAACCTTGAGATAAATATGGCAACAAAGATGAGGACAATAATCCGAATAATGTAAATAGTGTCATTTAAAGCCAATATATATTTGAGATTGTAAAAATAATTATGTTATTTGTTTGTTTCGAGTGAATATAGTATTGGCAAATTTTAGATTGATAAAAATAAATCCTGCTATTTAATCCACAGCAGGGGTATTTGGGAACCATACCCAAATATCTTTACACGTAAGTGAATGTAACGGACCTGACAGAAATTCGAACTCGGGTCTCCAATTTCTCAGTCTTAGCTACTGTCATTACATCAGCCGCACACCCTCTACATAAAAAAGGTATTTACTATTAAACTAATAAAATATAAATGTATAATCATTAGTAAAAGTGACAAGCCATGTGGACGTGACATCAGGAAACGCGCATAGAATTGCAAGAATTATTCAAGAATGTAAAAACAAAACAGTGAAATGCAGCTAGAAAGAAAGGAAATTACAAAGCAAGAGTATAACATCGATCCTCCTATATGGCATTGAATGCTAGTCAAGTAGTTCAATGAAAATAAAGGACAGAAAGCACAAAATGTTGTGTCCAAACAGCAAGAATAGCAGGAAAACAATATGTGAATAATGGGGAAGTCTGAAGTAAATAAAAATTACTTGCAATCAAAAAAGAGATAGCTAAAATTTCTTGGAAACATAATGAATAAATATGGCCGAGAGAGTTAACTTTTAAGTCAGGGGTCATATTGAAAGCAAGTGAACCAAGCGATCATTCAGGGTAATCAATATAACCAGATTTCTCTGCTAAATTTCTGGGAAGAGAATTTATTATTATTTACAATCTTTACATTCGGACTATTGTCTTCGCTTTTGTTGTTATCACCACGTTTCTCCGTGCATTGTCAGGCCTTTTTCAGCTGTATATCAATCCGGGTAATTTACAGGGAATCAACAATCTTGTTTAAATGGATGGCAGAACAAATTTTGATGGCGGAATATCAAAAGATATTCAAAAGAACAAAGGAAATTATCTAATCAGGGGTTTATATCTTCTTTTATTTACTTAAATTTCTCTTCCTTATTGGCCGGCTTTCTCAGTTACCCTATTTACATAATTCGGACTGTTATCTTCGTTTCGGTCGTTTTGCGCCCCGGCCTTATTCAGGTGAATATTCAGATGATTGGAATTCCGAACGGAACCTTTATTTCGTCCACCTGGGTAGATTGTTCTAGTTTCACGTGCCATGCCTCTTCCGGATGTCTCAATCATTTCCCTTTTACTCAACTTTTTTTTTATTTAACAAGATTCTCGATCTAAATTTCTAGGAAGAGAGTTTATTATTTTTTATTCTATTTACATTCGAACTGTTGTCTTCATTTTTGTTGTTCTTATCACTACATTTCTCCGTTCAAACTCCTACGTTTTTTTTTCAGGTGTATATCAATCCGGGTAACCTAGAGCTTGTTTAAATGGATGGCAAAACAAAGTTTGATGGTGGACTGTCAAAAGATATTCAAAACAAGAAATGATAGGGAATTGTGACGAGAAAGTTATAAACGAACCTGGCACATAAAATAAGATTGTCTTCTTCTGACAATTGTTTTATCGATTCTTTACATTCTTTTAGATTTTATAATATGTTAAATATCTTCGAAAGTAATCACTTTCTTAAATTATAATAAAGTCTTATCCAAATCAAACACTTTTCATTTATTCCTAAACCAACTTAATAAATAATGAAAAAAGATGTATAGGGAAAGTAATTATTACTTAAAATATGTTTTTTGCACACAACCCCTGTTAATTAATGACTGAGCCAAACTTTCACAAGTTTAAGGTATTAGCGGGAAATGAGTGTTAAACGGTACACCTTCATTATTACGAGAGCATAGGATAGATGAAGGGTATTGCTGACTATAATTGTCAGAAAAAATCAGCGAACAATATTCATTACCTTCACATTCCTTTGATGACATATATGTTCAACTCAAGTCGCTTCGGTACACGAACAGTTCGCTGCTCTGTGAATGTGACTCCCAATACGATGCCTCCTCGATCGCTACAATCTTAACCTATTCAGATCTAGGGTTAACCACTATCTTCATTCTAAGTAAATGATGAAACCAATGTATTAAGTTATTTCAAAATAAGGAAAACAGCAAAAGCCCCCTACAAACTTTCAAATCGACGTGGCATTTTAAATATATTGACATATGAGTTACCATTTCATATATGTAAAAGGCTACATAAAAACGAACAAAACACACACCAGTGTGTGTGTGTGTGTGTGTGTGTGTGTGTGTGTGTGTGTGTGTGTGT
The DNA here is from genome assembly GCA_964036315.1 of Acanthosepion esculentum. NCBI lineage: Eukaryota > Metazoa > Mollusca > Cephalopoda > Sepiida > Sepiidae > Acanthosepion > Acanthosepion esculentum. The sequence goes on along the minus strand of OZ038484.1, from coordinate 9,548,770 downwards.
GTGTGTGTGTGTGTGTGTGCGTGCGTGTGTTGTAGTATCTAATCAGGGCTTCCTATCTCCTTTTATTCATTTCAGTTCCGCTTCTTTATTGGCCAGTGTTCTCATTTATATTATTTACATTATTCGGAGTGTTATCCTCATTTTCATTGCTATATATACAATGTTTCGTCCGTTGCACTCTCCGGCCTTCTTCGGGTGATTCGAACCGAACCCTTTATTTCGTCCACCGGGGTAGATTGTTTCTATTCCACGTACCATGCATCTTTCGCATATCTTAGTTATTTCCTTTTAACTCAACTCTCCAGTTTTTTTTGCTTCACTATGGATGTAGCCTGGTATTGAACTGACAACTCTAGTCATTGGATCTAACCAACGTCTTTATTCACGAGCCCGGAGCGTACAACGGAAACGTTGTGAATATGGCTGTTTCATACACCAGCCCTGCCATTAATTTGGTAACGACAGAAGAATGAACACGAAATCGTAGTAGTCATTTCACTGGTTTTATTCAACAACTGTCCCACACGACCCTCCTGATCTCGGGGACTACAAAAACAGTAAAACAACAAAACAATGGGTATAACTCATCAGTCATTACTGATGATACACTTCCCACCGTCAAGATATTATTATTATTATTATTATTATTATTATTATTATTATTATTATTATTATTATTATTATTATTATTATTATTATTATTATTATTATTATTAT
>OZ038484.1:9538053-9543053 GCA_964036315.1 Acanthosepion esculentum | reverse complement strand
GTGTTTGGAAAATAAAATATTTCTATAACTTTGGACACATACATAAAAACGGAAATGTTCGGTTAAAAATAAAAAAATAAAAAGCACCTTAGATAAAACCTAAAGGAATAGACGAAAGCGCTCGGATATGTAGAACTTTTTGACAGTTTTACGCACTTTGTGTCCAGAAAAGAAAACACTTCTATGAACACAAGCTTGATCTCAGTACTTGTCTGTCATCTTAAACAGACGTATTTCTGCCCAAATACACAATATAAACATGGTGCGAAAAAAATATGACAATATATTTTTAATTGCACGCATGCGCGTTGTTTGTTTTTCACGACAGCAAACTGTATCAGGGTCATTTGGGTACAGTCTCTGAAAAAAAAAAAGCAACAATGACGCAATTCATTGAGTTTGAAGAATCCAATGGTGATTAAAAAAGTTTTTGGAGTGATCACTAGTTATAGCGACGTTACGCCTCCCTTCATCCCACACTGCCTCAAACTCAACCCGGAGGCCTGCATCAAGTGAGTTGATGAAGTAGTGCTGACTTGGACCAACAGGTTCCATTAAACGTACTGCGAGTAAGCGTTTTCATCGATTTTTCTTGTATCCATAATTTTTCTTCATATTCAGGACAAAAACTGGCGAATGGTTCTATCTTTCTGAGCACTTACACCTATTCTAATAGATATTATCAAGGTTGTTTTATTCTTTATTTCTTCCAGTTCACAACCTTCCCCGGTATTTGAAAGGGAGTAGAGGATTATAATTTTATCCTTAGCATTGACATTCCAGTCCTTTGTAAGTTCTACTTCAACTCTATACACGTAATGTCTCCGACTGCTTTTTCAAATTTTATATTCATTAATTATTCATTACTTTTCTCCTCAGAGGAGTAGATAGGTTCGCCTATCGTCCGCTTTACACTCCTCCCTGATCTTTTGAACAAGATTAGAACTCGGAAATGTTATTCACTATTATTCACTATTTAAATCTTGACTACTTTAAGTCTAGAGTTGGACATCATCTTTCTTGCATAGTCCCAAGAACTTCACTTTATACTTTTTCTTATGCACATAAAACAACACAAAATAATCCTCTACATTGAGCGGCTCTTAAGACATATATTAGGTTAACATTAGTAAAAGAAATAGCTTTTTCTCTCCTCATACACATACACATACACACACGCGAACACATACATACACACAGGCGCGCACACACACACACACACAAATGTTTCATATTTCTCGAATATTAATGTCGATAGATGTAGTCTCTTAACCAATATTGTTTAATATAAACAACAGAGCTTCTACTCAAATATGAGTATCCATCAAAAATCACGTTTAAACAAAATAACTCATATATATATATATATATATATATATATATATATATATATATAAAAATGAAATGGATAAAGTCCGACAATTATTTAAAGACATTTTTATGTTTAACATTCTTTTTATAGATACAAGTATTTTAAGAAAGTGCTCTGTTTATAATAAACAGTATAAAATAGCATTTACCGGCCTGAATGTCCGAGAAATTCTCATAGAAAATATTTGTCTTTCGACAGGATTCGAACCTGTACCCTATACGGAAACGTCACATAGCCTGACGTGCCTTACCGCTCGGCCACATATTACAAACAAGTCCTTCACTTAAAATACTTGTATCTATAAAAAGAATGTTAAACATAAAATGTCCTTAAATAATTGTTGGACTTTGTCCATTTGATAATGTGTGACGTCATTTGTTTACATTTGATACGCCATGAGCAGTTATGAATGTACGTGAGAGATTCACGGAAGATTGAAGTTTATACGCAGTAAATTCGGCCTTGCCAACCGAACGATCCTTTGTGGTGTCTTATCAAGTAATGGTGCTGAATATAGAATAAAGAGTTCCGAATAAATTATATATATATATATATATACAGAAAGTGAGAGAAAGAGGGAAACTTGATTTAGCTCGTTTAAATCTGCTTCTTCCTCAAAGATTAGGTATCTGTGGAGCTTTTTCCGCCTCATTCTGCTGACAAGATAATCTCAATCTTTGGAAATAATCCAACTTTAGATATTTAAAACATATCAAACTTTACTGACTGACACTACCAGAAATATCAGCCGATAAGGATGTCAGTTGGCTTGCTGAATGATCTGATAGCATTTTGCTCATCCGACAGATTTCTCCAAGTTCGTGAGTGTGTTGAAAACTGGTTCATATAACTTATATTCTTAACACATCTAAGGTTTCGTTTAATGCAGAACAAAAGAGAGAATACATGTTATCATTTTTTGTACTAATAGTTTACTGAGTGTACTCTTAAAATTACTAAACTGAAAGTGGTTACGGAAAAATGATCAAAAAATGGTTCAGCATATCAAATTAATATAACTGTTTGAAATTCTGAAGAATATTGTTGAAGAGAAAACATGATACAGCAGGTGATAAATGTAGGTTGAGAAAATTATATAGCACAGTTTCTTTTTTTTTTATTTAACCTGAACAATGTAGTAACATTGAATGATGTGAATATTTAGTAACTGAAATTACCGGTATTTTCTGCTAATATCTATGGTAACACTAAAATAACGTCAATACATTTAACGTACTAATTCGAAATAACAGACGAGTCACGCTTTGTTACAGCTAGCACTATATGACTATGAATTTGATCAGAATGAAAACAAGAGCAAAATTCAAATGAAAGTGGCGAAAAATGCATAAAAGACGTGGGTCATATTAGAATGATCTTTAAACATATGCATAATCTATGCCCATACAGAGAAGTAAATATAAAAAAGGTAATGTTATTTTATGTTGGTTCACAGATTATTATTTTGAAATACTTCCAAACAGCTCGATTCCCAATAGCTAGTTTGTTATGAATCATGATTGTCATTCGGAGAGTAATTTCGTCGATTGGATGTGTGATAGTTTTCAAGGTTTATTTGTATCTCTATCTATAAATGGCACGATGTGTGTGTGTGTGTGTGTGTGTGTGTGTGTGTGTGTGTGTTTGTGTGTGTGTGCTCGCGCGTGTGTGTGTGTAACGAATGCACGGCCGCAATTGTCGACGGATTTGCACGAAAATTTACAGGCACATTTTCTAAGTTAGCAGGAAGTTGACCGACTTTGCATTTCCCAACTCCCATCGATAGTGGAAATAAATGATTTTTTCATGCTTCTACGGCAGTTTTCATGTAGTTTGCGGCCATTTTCTACTGGCCAGACTGAGAGCCTATAGCTGGCTTCCACGAATAGGCAGGAAGATTCTATTGGCCAGCGTCAGAGTCAACAGCTGACTGACACGAATGTTAACTAGCATACTAGCATGCAACAAAAATCGATAGCTGCATTCGTCACAAATGGGAAAAATTTAAATCTGCATGGCACTTTACTACACTTTACTACAATTGGCTCATTCGCTTGCTTAAACTCAACGTTGGTTCTGATTCCGCAGAACTGGGTTGGATGTGAAAAAGTATTTGTTTTAACATTCTTTTTTTCATTCCGTTTTTCCAGTTACGAGTCCTTTTATAAAGCTGATCGTTTTGTGTTCATTTTGTTTAGTTCTTTTTCGTAACATATTTAATATTTAGTATAGAGAAAATTCGCAGTGTGAGATAGGCAAGAAGTATGGCATGTAGTAACATCAGCACAGCACAGGGCACTACTTTAAAGGCAAGGAAGGGTAAAAATATTTTAAGTCAAGTGATAGCGATTGCTGCATGAGTCGTACGATTTTTGAATCAAGCTCGGGCAACACCGGGCCATGCTGCTAATGAAGGAATTTAATGAAAATAATAGAAAAATCTAATTAAATAATAACTATTCACTACACACACACACACACACACACACACACACACACACACACACACACACACACATATATATATATATATATATATATATATATATATATATATATATATATATATATATATATATATATATATATATTGAATAATAAAGGTAAACAGGTATGTGACTCAATGTAAAACATAAAAAATATACAAAGTAGAGCCAATATGAAATATAATTAAAACAATAGTCAGGTGAATTTGATGATTATGTTATTGTCCCACAATCCTCAGATGTCAAGAGTCTCTACATGAAACATTAAACAGAATTACGAGGCGAAAATGCCATTATTAGATTTATTTAAATGCAGCATTGCATGAAGTAAGATGGTGGCAGTGAAAGTGCATTTATCTACTGGGCATTTTTATGGTAATTATACCATAAAATATGGTACCAGTCAAATTAAAGCGTTCCTTTATAGTATTGTAGGAGTGTAAATCACGAAGTGCTGTTTATGAGGTCATGTAGGAAAGATGATGGTTAACCCTAATCTTGAAGAGGTAAAGATTGCAAAGATCGGGAAAACATCCTGTTGGGAATCTGTTCCAGAAAGCAGCTGTTTTCGGGAAGAATCTGCCGCGTAGCACTTCCTTCTTACTAATAGTATAAGAAAAGAATGATTAGGATTCATCCTCATCACCGTGGCATGGTGGGTCCGAGATTCACATGTCAGTACTGCTGGAAACAATTGATCTATCTCATCAGATCCCTCGCTATATAAATAGTGAACAAAATCTTGCGAAGTTATACATCAGCCTCATGACTGCGTAGACGCTTTTCTATATCAAGACAGGCAAGTGAGGATAGGGCTGCTCCAAACCAGTTATGGCGTATACATCACTTGTGGTCTGATCTGGTTCGTGTAAATATAGAGTTTAGCATGGAAGTCAGATACTTACTGGAGTGATACGAGGAACCAATAATATTCCAGCAACTTTAGTAGCAATAGATCAAACATTTATTTGTCCCAGTTGAGGTCTGGGACAAGCTTGTGTCCCAACAGACGTTCAAGGCAAGGAGCCTCCTTGAGAGAATACACATCCATCATAATAGGTGAAAGTTCAGAATGAAACTGGTGATAGTGAAACGTTACTAGTTTGGTCTTGCACTTATTGACTATTAGAATGCAGTTCTCA
>OZ038484.1:9510553-9533053 GCA_964036315.1 Acanthosepion esculentum | reverse complement strand
ATGACCTGTTCCTAATGGATTTAACGTAAGTATTACAGTGTATTATTTTTCTGATGAATTTTAAGGTATATATATATATATATATATATATATATATATATATATATATATATATATATATATATATATATATGTGTGTGTGTGTGTGTGTGTGTGTGTGTGTGTGTGTGTGTGTGTGTGTGTGTGTGTGTGTGTGTAATAGTGCACATTGAAGTCAACATTCAAAGGCGACAGGCTGTTTCATGCTAGACGCAATATGTACTTCAACGTAAATATAAATTAAGGTAATTATCCAATTGATTTTAGTTTAAATCTATGTGACTATAAAAGATATTTTATTTAAATTCTTACTATTAAAAAGAACTCTACTGAAAGCGATTATATTATTATATTTCTTAAAGATTATTTCATGTATATGTATATATATATATTAATTTGCTCATCACAGCAGATTTTATTTTAAATTAATCATATTTTAATTTTAAAGACCTGTTTATTAATATATTACACCATACAGAAATCACCGATGGGTTATTGATATCATTGCCGTTGCAATTAATATTGATTGGTATTTACTAGTATAATTGCACTGTTAATGTTAATATTTAAATGTCCCCCTTGACGGCGTTTTCTTTGAATTACAGAAGCGTCTCATTCAAGTAGCTGTCTTTGATGCAATTTGGTGAAATTTACACAACAGATATTGCCTCACTGGAAGAAGAAAATAGCAGAAATCATATTCATTTGAAAATATATAAAAAATTAAAAGTGGCTATATATATATATATATATATATATATATATATATATATATATATATATATATATATATATATATATATATATATAAATGAATCCTTATAGGTGATTTCAATGCCCGTGTTGGCAATGATTATCATTCTTGGAAAGGCGTTTTAGGTCACCATGGTATTGGTAGTGTGAATTTGAATGGATTATGCCGTCTCACTATTTGCAAGGAACTTAAACTGAGTATCACTAATCCCTTCTACCAGCAACCCAGCTCTTGTAAGACCACGTGGATGCATCCTCGTTCAAAAGACTGGTATCTGATCGATTACGATATCACCAAAAGACGGGACATAAAAAAATTAAGATAACGCGTTCATGCCACACAACATGATATCTGTCAGATCACGCTCTACTTCGGAGGAAAGCTCTACTGCATCTACAAAAGCGAAGGATTATAAAATCTACAGTGCCCAATTGCATTAACGTACTTAAATCGACTGCAACAAAAAATAAGCTATCTGACAAACTTGAGGCTGCACTTGATTCTGTAAACATTACCAATGATATCGAATCATCTTGGCAGGTTCTGCGGGATGCAACACATTCTACACACGTTGAGGTTCTCAGATTTCCTATTTTCACTTGGAACGAGTAGAATGAAGATCAACGTGTTTTAGTGGACTCAGCAGTTTTCAATTTGCTTGCCTGAATCGTCTTCAAGGACCGAGAGCTCGATCTAAAAGGTCAGCCAGTCTAACATTGATATCATCTCACAATCGTCATTATTGCTCCATATGCGGCCTCCTTTGTAAATCACTAGCGGGCCTTAAGTTCTGTTTAAGATTATCGGACAAAATTTCATAACTGAATCAATTGGTTAAGTTGTCAGATTCTCACACGTCAAATCCGACGAGAGTCAATTTTATATATATATATATATATATATATATATATATATATATATATATATATATATATATATATATATATATAGTGAAAATATTTGTTATTTAAAGAAAGCTAAAATAGATAGATAAGATATAACTAGATATAAGCCAATAAAATAACACATCACTGAAACAGTAAATAGATGAGAGTAGAAATATATAATATTACAGAGTATGAGGTAGAAACTAAAATAAATGAAATACGAAATAATAATCTCTTAGGAAATAAAACTGAAGAATCTACCTGTGATATAATCTGCAGTTATCCAGATTTTCACTGGGCATGGGTCCGACTGCATTAGGGTAGAATTCCTTGAAAACCATCGAAGTGAAAAACTACATCATCCAAGTACTCAGCAAAGTAACTCGCACACAAATGTAAGAAAGAGACCAGCACACCGACAGGCATATGACAAAGTCCAATAAACACATTGTGTCAATCTAACGCTACACTGGAAACACATTTAACGGACAAACCACTGGGAAACATCACAGAAGATAAAAATGCCATATACGCAACTGCTTTATCAGCTACTGAGAAGCTGGATATCAACACAGTGAAAAAACAACGACAAAGAAAGTTAGTTTGGAAGGTAAAACTGATGAGAAATAAAGGAAATCAGATGTGAGTTTTCGATGAGCTCACTAGAAATCCAAATGTCTCAACACGCAATGCAGAAAGATCAAGTGGAAATATAAAATTAAATCATTAAATGAAATTCCATCAGTGCTAAAACAGGAACTGCAGTTACATTCACAAGAAACAAGACGTTACGAAAAACGTTGTAGGTTCTATCGCCGAAATAAAATAATCCAACTGAAACTTATAAGTGTTACAGGAAAATTAGAGAAGAAGTTATATATGTGAAAAAGCCGCCCATCTGTTGAAAAAGTGCAGAAAATGTGGGAGAATATTTGGATGAGTTTAATGGAACATAACACCAACGCGGTATGGATCAACGTGAAGTAGAACTAATACTCGATAAACCTCTACAAGAGTTGGACGATTTAACCTGGATCTTTTGATAGAGGGCCACTCTCCTTGATCCTTAAGACTTTTGAAACGTACAAACTCTCCTCGATGATAGCAAATTTCCTTAAACACAGCATGGGAATATGGAGACAACATTATAACTAAATCGCTTAAAAGATAAGCCACATCCAATCGCATGAATATCCGTCGAGGACAATTTCATGGAGCCTCCATGTCACCCCTTTTGTTTTGACTCACCTTAATCCACATAAGGCATGAAAGAAGCAATAATAGCTATGGTTACAATCTAAACAAGAAAGTATTTAATCACCTACTCTACATGGACTACCTCAAGCAATTTGTCAAAAATGACAATGAGTTGAGGTTTCACCTCAATAAAAAATATTTCAGTGACAAAATACGTATGGATTTCGGATTAAAAAATGTGAAAAGTAACATTCAAGAAAGGGCGAATTACAGAAACACACTGAATAAATCTAGCTTTTGTCACAAATTTTGCGAATTGGAACAAGTATAGGCTTTTAGGTACCTAGAAATAATCGAAGATGGAATACAGAAATAATGGAGAAAGTGAAAAAAGAAATATTACAGGCGTGTGCCTCTGATATTGAATACTGACCTGAATTCAACAAATAGAATATCAGCCATAAACCTTTAGGCTGTCCTTCTGGTGCAATACAGTTTCAATCTCTTTAACTGGACCATAGCTGATATTAAGCAAATGTACCCCGAAACGAGAAGCTTCACCCCTACCACCGCATGCACCATTCCAATGCTGATGTTGATCGTCTGTATGTGTCCATGTATGAAGGAGGCAGAGGATTAGTTCAACTGTCTTACAAAGCTACAAATTTTGGCCTTCAGAAGATTGGATGATGATCTGTGTCATAAAAGAACATGAAAGAAGTAATGAATTTTATTCTGTAATAAAGGAAGCCAACAAAACAAAATGGAGTTTCAAGTGGGTGTAGAAATGCAAGTAAAACATAATGCACCTAGTGCAACTGCAAAATTCTTTAAAAAGAATTTAAATGTAAATTCAACTGACCAGATACAGAAACGATGGCGAGATAAAGCGGTTCACGATCAATATACTGCATTTGTCAAACAAGCTAATGCAGGTAGACCTCATACCCATCAGTGACTACGTTGTGCAGGGTTAAACATGGCTAGGAAGTATAATTTTTGAAAGAAAATTCTAGAAAGGAATAAGTTGCAACATTTATTCCCCGAATTGAACTTCCCCTAAATCTGCTTTATTTGTCCTTAATACAAATGAATTTATTTGGCCTTAATACAAATGAATTTATTTAGCCTTAATACAAATGAATTTATTTGGCCTTAATACAAATGAATTTATTTGGCCTTAATACAAATGAATTTATTTGGCCTTAATACAAATGAATTTATTTGGCCTTAATACAAATGAATTTATTTGTCCTTAATACAAATGAATTTATTTGGCCTTAATACAAATGAATTTATTTGGCCTTAATACAAATGAATTTATTTGGCCTTAATACAAATGAATTTATTTGGCCTTAATACAAATGAATTTATTTGGCCTTAATACAAATGAATTTATTTGTCCTTAATACAGTTGAATTTATTTGGCCTTAATACAAATGAATTTATTTGTCCTTAATACAGTTGAATTTATTTGGCCTTAATACAAATGAATTTATTTGTCCTTAATACAGTTGAATTTATTTGGCCTTAATACAAATGAATTTATTTGGCCTTAATACAAATGAATTTATTTGGCCTTAATACAAATGAATTTATTTGTCCTTAATACAAATGAATTTATTTGGCCTTAATACAAATGAATTTATTTGGCCTTAATACAAATGAATTTATTTGTCCTTAATACAAATGAATTTATTTGGCCTTAATACAAATGAATTTATTTGTCCTTAATACAAATGAATTTATTTGGCCTTAATACAAATGAATTTATTTGTCCTTAATACAAATGAATTTATTTGGCCTTAATACAAATGAATTTATTTGTCCTTAATACAAATGAATTTATTTGGCCTTAATACAAATGAATTTATTTGGCCTTAATACAAATGAATTTATTTGGCCTTAATACAAATGAATTTATTTGGCCTTAATACAAATGAATTTATTTGGCCTTAATACAAATGAATTTATTTGGCCTTAATACAAATGAATTTATTTGGCCTTAATACAAATGAATTTATCTGGCCTTAATACAAATGAATTTATTTAGCCTTAATACAAATGAATTTATTTGGCCTTAATACAAATGAATTTATTTGTCCTTAATACAGTTGAATTTATTTGGCCTTAATACAAATGAATTTATTTGTCCTTAATACAGTTGAATTTATTTGGCCTTAATACAAATGAATTTATTTGGCCTTAATACAAATGAATTTATTTGGCCTTAATACAAATGAATTTATTTGGCCTTAATACAAATGAATTTATTTGGCCTTAATACAAATGAATTTATTTGTCCTTAATACAAATGAATTTATTTGGCCTTAATACAAATGAATTTATTTGTCCTTAATACAAATGAATTTATTTGGCCTTAATACAAATGAATTTATTTGGCCTTAATACAAATGAATTTATTTGGCCTTAATACAAATGAATTTATTTGGCCTTAATACAAATGAATTTATTTGGCCTTAATACAAATGAATTTATTTGGCCTTAATACAAATGAATTTATTTGTCCTTAATACAGTTGAATTTATTTGGCCTTAATACAAATGAATTTATTTGTCCTTAATACAGTTGAATTTATTTGGCCTTAATACAAATGAATTTATTTGGCCTTAATACAAATGAATTTATTTGGCCTTAATACAAATGAATTTATTTGGCCTTAATACAAATGAATTTATTTGGCCTTAATACAAATGAATTTATTTGTCCTTAATACAAATGAATTTATTTGGCCTTAATACAAATGAATTTATTTGGCCTTAATACAAATGAATTTATTTGGCCTTAATACAAATGAATTTATTTGGCCTTAATACAAATGAATTTATTTGGCCTTAATACAAATTAATTTATTTGGCCTTAATACAAATGAATTTATTTGGCCTCAATACAAATGAATTTCGTTGGCGTGCTCAATGAACATTATTGCTTTTTCTGTGCCTCTACCAGACGGAGCCAAAATTTGAAAAACGTCTTGCCAACAGGGTCAAAATTTCTGCAACATTTATCTGACAAACTATGGGAGGCCCATTCCAGAACTACGACAGCCATCAGTGAAAGTTATTGTTGAAGCACTCCGTCACATCCATGATGATGACACTGAAAAGAGTGATCTACGGACAGGTTTGCTTCAGCGGTTTCACAAAGTAAGTAATGCACTTCAAAGTGCACAGATTTTATTGACCACATCGTAGACTTATACAGTTCACTTCTTCAGGTTGTTTCCAGAAAAGGGAAAAAATCGGATGAGATTGAGGAGCAATCAAAAAGTACTCTACCTGATATACAGTACAAAACTCCCCAAAGAATGCGTAGAGTGCGAAAAGAACAACAAGATAACGGCAGTAGAACTGAAGCTTTGGATATATTCCTCCGAGAGATAACTTTAGGATACATTCATTTCATAATAATAATAATAATAATAATAATAATAATAATAATAATAATAATAATAATTATAATAATAATAATGAGGACATTAAAAATCACAAAAATGTGTCATTAACAATTCCAGTTGTAGTTGAATGGAAATATTTCAATAGACTCATTGATGGAATCCCTGGTAGCCCATGCTTTAAAGAAATACAAAACCTTATACTCAAGTAAGTCTACAGCTAAGTAAAATATGTGCTTTCTTTTCAAAACTTCTCAGTGGAAAATGTCACGAAGCCCTTTCTTACCTTAGGTCTCTGGTTGGTATCCGTAAAATTATGAGTATGCACCAGAATCCAAAAGAAATGAAATAATAATAATGAGCAATCAAAACCAGAACGAGGTCGCCTAAATCGATGTCAAAATCGAAGGGCAGCAATATCGAGAATGTCGTCCGAATAAAGTACCACTGGAATTCACGTTTGAAACTTTGATTCAAATATAAGAGAAAGACACCCCCCCCCACACACACATATACAAACATACATACATACACACATATACAAACATACATACATACATACATACATATTGAGTCACTCTCAGTCACTGTGTGTTTATCCGAATCTAAAAATAAACACGCTAAAATTCACCTCCATCGCTGATGGCTTAACGGGTAGAGATTCCGACTGACGAAAAATCAGTCGGGTTTCGATCGTAGCTGGAGGCAACCGGACGTCTAGCCACACTGATGAGCTGTGAAACAGCGAAACAGTCTGTCTGTGGATGACAAAAATAGTAGCTCCTGAAATTAATTTCGGTTGAGCCCTCTGGTTTGGGGTGTGAATTTGTAAACAGTGACTATCTATGCTAATACGGCACGACTCTTCGACAGAATTGAGTCACTGTGTGTTTATCCGAATCTAAAAATAAACACGCTAAAATTCACCTCCATCCCGCACCGTACGCTGATGGCTTAACGGGTAGAGATTCCGACTGACGAAAAATCAGTCGGGTTTCGTCTAGCCACACTGATGAGCTGTGAAACAGCGAAACAGTCTGTCTGTGGATGACAAATATATATATATATATATATATATATATATATATATATATATGTATGAATAATCTTAAAGAGCCAAGAACTACCTACCTAGGTTTTACATAAATAGCTCTTTAGGATTTTTTATTCCTTTAATCTACTTAGCGTACTGAGCACTCTACGTTTTATCCTTGTTAACCGCTTGTTTTCTTTTTTGGACTGAAAATCTAAAGTCGTGGACGATTTTTTTATCAACCTAGTATAATTATTAGAGATAATATATATATATATATATATATATATATATATATATATATATATATATATATATGAGACTTGAAAGAAATGTGCACATGTTGCATTACGAGATTAACCTGTGCTAATTGGTGCAAAAATATCGTTTATATCTTTAATATTTTGATGTTTATTCATCTATCTTAGAATACGAGTGATTTTAATTACTAAAAATGAGGAAAATGTAAATAGAAGTGAAAGGAACAAGAAGTATAATCATTTGTTTGAAGAATTTTCAAATCTTTTAGCAGATAAGGAATAAACCATGAAATTAAGAGACTTATTTCGGACATTAAATCCTTTATACGCTTAAGTTGAGATTTTTATGCGAGGAAAAAATGTAAAAACTTATACATGTTTACTTTTGTAAAGTTCAAATTCGTGCAAGATGCGAGGAGTAAGCAGTAACTGTTAACTTCTGACAATAAATATTTTCTTGTAAAACTGCTTTTGTATTATAAATTAATAACTTGAATATGTATACGATTGGAAATCACGAATGTATTTGTTGAAACCATGAATCTATCAATTTAATATTGCGTTAGAATATCAGGTAAACAATTTGTCTGTATGTTTACCATAGACATTGTGAACTTCGGATAATTTACTCGGCAATATATAATATGAAGTCAAACGTCCCGACCTTTTTTCTCATGCCTGTTGTTGAGTTTAGAGGAAAACAGGATCTAGATCTAAGGGAAGTACATGAAATGAATAAATTCTGGTTGAAACCTCAGTGTATATATCGGTTTATTCATTCTTCGTATATTTTGTGTCTATATTTTTTGGGAACATCTTACATGGAAAATAGACAAATTGACGAGAATGTTGGACAAATGATTCACGACTTTCACTTACTTTCTTTTCAATGTGGGTCGCGTCTGTTTCTGACGCTCAGAAAAATAAGAGTCTTTATATTCCTCTTGTGGAACTCGACACAGATGTACGATGGGAGAAAAAGAGAGAGAAAATTATGCGAGCAAAAAAATGCTAAGTTCAATCTTAAAAAAGCGATAGAGACCTAGATAGATATATCTCGGCACGGTTGAAAACAATCGTCCAGAATCCCAGCAATAGGTAGGTTTGCCTGATTCCTTAGTTTCATAGTTAGATTTGCTCCACTTAGTTACTTTTGCTTTACACGTGTGGAGATTTTTTCTTTGGACTCTGAGCTTTGATTATGAACGATTGTTTTTGCCTGAATTACATGTTCTTAGTTCTTTATTTTCTTATCCCTTATTCTTCCTCCGGTTTGTCAATTACAAGCCAAAATATCTATGGTTTTTCCAGACGAGTATAATTACTTATATATATATATACACACACACATATATATATATATATATATATATATATATATATATATATATATATATATATATATATATATATATGCACATTTCATTAAAAACGACTGACAAGGTGCTTTTATTTAGTTTTTTATATAATTTCTCGTGCGATCTAATAAAGTTTTTCTTTTCAGAGGATAAATTATATAAAAACTGTCCGAATGTTCTTTTTATCCGAGCGCTTTCGGCTATACATTTAGCCATTTTCAAGGATTATATTTCAACTGTTAGAATTAGAAATAGAAATAGTTTGTTATATGTATGTTTTATAAAGTAATTCATATAATCCTTGAAAATGGCTAAATGTATAGCCGAAAGCGCTCGGATAAAAAGAACATTCGGACAGTTTTTATATAATTTATCATCTGAAAAGAAAAACTTTATTAGATCGCACGAGAAATTATATAAAAAACTAAATAAAAGCACCTTGTCAGTCGTTTTTAATGAAATGTGCATGAAAGAAGGATTGCTGCCTAAATACACAAATTTTAAATATATATATATATATATATATATATATATATATATATATATATATATATATATATATATATATATAAAGGTTCATATATATATATATGTATATATATTCTATGTAAATTTCTCGGACATTCAGGCCGGTAAGTGCTATTAATACTGTTTATTATAAAAAGTTAATATATAGTTAATAGCGGATCGAAAAATTTCTTGATTGAAAAATAGTAAAGCTGTAGTTACATCAATCAATTCTAACATCCGCTAGCCACAAATGTTTATTTGTAGCACTATTTTCATGTAATGTTCAAATAATCTACTGGTGTATATATTATTATCTTAGAAAATAAGTTTTGTTGCTTACTTTATCCTTTTAGCAACATATTAACTGCATTTGAAAACAGTGTTGATCGTCTAATAAGGGGCATTTTTATCAAACCTAGAATAATTACATTGGATGTATCCAATTTCTAAGAAGTGAAAACAAATGATTAGTTTTGCGGAGTACATTGACGTCTGTCGACAAATGGTATTCTTCCCTAAAATAAATTACATCGATTTTATAAGACAGAAATATTGATAAAGGAATATCGGAGTTCTTCAATTTATATCAATCCTAGAAACGAGGGTTCAAACAAAACAAGACAGATATTTAATTGGCTGAAACTTTATCGCGCCAACTTCAAAATAAACATGATTCGATGGGTAAATATTTGCCAATTTATATTTTTAATTTCGCACAAGAGCGTTGTTTGTTTTTGATTTCTCGACTGCACCGTCTGTGCGAAAAAGAACACCATGACAGAATTAACTCTGCCAGAATTTGGAAACGGAATGCTCTACTGTTTGGCATTAACGCTGGAAGCTTCAATAACAATATTACAGCGTGTCTGAGCGTCAATCTTAGGACAGTGCAGAGCATTCGGTAAGAGTTGTAAGATGGAAGGTACTGCATCTCGGAAAACTCACTCTGATCATCCTGATAAGAAAAGAATCACTTTCCTAACAGAATCACTATTCTCCCAAGACAACGTACACAACAAATATATCAAGAAATCAAAAGAAAACGGTTGGATTCGTCAACATAATACAAACAATATTTCTACACGTGAAAATATTCTCTTCAAACATAAAGTAATTGACGTCATTTTTCAGTTGACCATATAGATATACAAGAGCGTTTCTAAATTATTCCAGTAATTCTCTTGTTTATAGATAATTTGTTTCAATAAATTCATTTCGTAGTTTGCCTTGAATAAGTTCATATTGGACGAAACGCGTCGACTAAAACTATAGTTTTCCTATTGTCCTTTTCCTTCATATACACACACACACGCATATATATATATATATATATATATATATATATATATATATATATATATATATATATATATATATATATATATATATAGACGCCACCCATATGCGAGGATACTCGTCTAATAGGCCGGCTATTGCAGACGTTCGCTCAGTCACATTTGTGTTTGCTCGACACACTTTGGTTTATAATGCAACTATACTGAACAAACCTTGGTGTCTGGGAAAGAATTAGAACAAGGCCAACACGCAACTGCCCTTGTGATTCTTGCCAACACAGCTATCGACGGCACCCAAGTATTCTGTCTACTCGATTTCACTCATAAGGCTTGGTTTCCAGGCACTTTCCAAAGGTGCCGCACGCTGGAATCGACCCCTCCAGTCCGATACCATCAGTGGGATTCGAATCCGGAACTTATGGTCAGAATGCGAACGTTCCAACCACTCGGCCACGTGCCCATATATATAAACTCACGTATGTGTAATTGTGTATGCGCACGCGCGTGTGTTCGTTTGTGAGTATAAATATAATTTATTTTTCTCTGGATATGAATAGGCATTGTCAGATTTACTGAAAAGGAATAAATTTTCTTGTGTGAAAGCATTTGCTTATGACTGAAGAAGGTTGTACAATTCTGAGCAATGTTTATTTAGTCATTTTTGTATCATCGGTTTTGACAAGGAGCACATGGAAGAAAATCAACCACATTTCTTCACCCATTGAAATTTCTCAGTGTCAGAAGAAAACATTATGATAATGTCTAAAAGAATTTAAGACTTAAAGTTACCCCGGAAACGGAAACCATTTAACAATTTTATTGCGCCAAAGAGTTGACATTTTGGAAGAAACTATGATCTATCAACTCAAGTCTGTGCAGGTTCGTCTAGAGTCTGAGAAATTCGTATGAGTTGACGATTTATATGATATTTCATTGCAACAAGACGATCTAGTAAATTCTTTTCCTTCGAAGGAGTATTTGCTAAATGGATATCTCGCCCTAAATTTATAAATGACCTTCTTTTATGAATTAAATTCATCTCTTCTAGATTGATTATTATGTTGAGTCGAAATATTATTCCGCCATGATTAAGATTATAATTAGTCAACAATTATACAAACTTATTCGCGCAAGTTCATTTTAAGGTAGACGATTTATTTCAGGATTCAGTCTGCTCGTTTTCGACATCATTGTCTTATAAAGAGCAGAAAACCTTAATGAAATAATGTCTGTGTCATTCTAAAGCCACTTGATGAGTGAATATAAGGGAGAGGCCAAGAGCACCTTAAGAAACAAACTAATTTCAAGCTGATATCACTCTACCGAAGCAAATCAAAAACTAATATCTACCATTAATGCAACAATATTAACAAAACACATTTTCATAATTAAAAATGATATCCTCAAGATTTTACGAAGTGATATGATGCTTCGTTTTACACAGAACAAATCACCCTATTTTCGTTTGTAGGCATATTTCGATCTGTTACAACTAGAGACGCTTTGGATGTTTTTTTTCCTACGGGATTAAAGGGCTGAACACAAACCCCGGATCTCTGCCGAGAAGAGCAAATCTACAAGGATCCTATGATAATGGTACATTATAGTTAATGTCTCAGTTTGTTGATAGGAGGCAAATAAAAAGCTGTTAACGAAGGGTGAATCGATATTTGTTCCAACCACTTTCAACATTTAACCTTATATATATATATATATATGTGTGTGTGTGTGTGTGTGTGTGTGTGTGTGTGTGTGTGTGTGTGTGTGTGTGTGTGTATATATATATATATATATACATATATATATATATATATATATATATATATATATATATATATATATATATATATATATATATATATATGCATACACGTAGCTGTTAGGTATGTACAGTGACGAGACAAAAATCAACATTGTATCTCTCTGTCTCAGTTTCTTTCCATACATCTCGGGATTATCATCTTCTCTGTGTACACTAATAATTCTATCCTCCCTCCATCCATCAAACCATTTATACTCAATGTGTATATATATATATATATATATATATATATATATATATATATATATATATATATATTGAACGATAAAAATTATTAAAAAAATTAATTAAAATCTTCAGACATACTGGGTTGTAGATTAATATTCTTATGTTTTTATTATTATTATTTCATTTAGATTCCTCGACTAGTTTCGGCCAACATGGCCATCATCGGGAGAAAAAATGTTTCTGCTTGCTGGTAGCAGTAAACTACAGAAATGAATGTCTTGATGGAGAAAATGAACTTTTGTCTGTAGTTTTCATTTGTTTTTTTATTTGTTTTTTTTATCCTTTTAACATGAGTTTATTAACATTCCTTGTGTTGGTCAAACAGTCTCTTTTAAGTTGTCATTTGAGATAAGAGCTGGATGGATTCATGCTAGTTTCAATTCCCTCCGTCAGTTCGACAGTTTATTCGTACCTGGAGAGGGTATGGTAAGTGTGTGTGTGTGCGTGTGTGTGTGTGTGTGTGCGTGTGTGTGTGTGTGTGTGTGTGTGTGTGTGTGTGTGTGTGTGTGTCTGTTATTTAGTTTAGTGTGTGTGTTATTTAGTTATTTAGTCTCTGGTAAGTGTGTGTGTGTGTGTGTGTTTTATTTAGTTTTTAGGGAGTCAGTGAGTATGATATGTGTTAGCTTGTATATTGCTATGGGAGTGTGTTATCATTTGGCTCATTAGGAAAATGAGTGAGTATGATGTGTGGAAATGTGTATATTCTTGTGGGTGTGTGTATAAGTGTGAGGCCTCAACACCTCCGTAAGAATGTCTGTTTTGTATGGTGTGAAATGTGGGTTGTTTTAATTTGTAGGGTTATGTGCTACTACTATCTATATTGTTAAATTTATGGTTTAGCCTGGCTGGAAACAGCGTTTGTAAACGTCGTATCCACTTATTTTGATGGAACTCTAGAATCTTTCTAATGTTATCTGCTTTGGGCTTTTCCATTCTCTCAATTATAGTGAATTTGGCATGGGTTTTGAAGTCGTGTTTTTCTATGCGGAAATGTTGTTCTACAGGTAATAATTTTTCATGGGGAGTTGACTTAATTCGATTGTGATAATTATTAATTCTGTAGTGAAAGGGCCATTCAGATTTTCCTACATATTGATTCCGGCATAGTGTGCATATATATATATATATATATATATATATATATATATATATATATATATATATATATATATATATATATACCCAAGTCTACGATTGTTGTATACGGAATAAATTCCAATAACCAACAAATACTATTCTTAAAAGAGTGCTCAATACTTAGTAGAGCAGATATAATTGTTTATTTACAAAATTATAACATAAATATGTTATAAAATCACTACAAAAATAGCCATTTTGTTTCAACACCTCCGGTGTCTTATCAAGTGATGATGTTGAAATTAAGGTAGACCGTATTAGGAAAATGATCCATGGGGTATTTAAGGATTTGGGGGTTTCGGGCAATAGTTACTACTAAAGTTAAACAAGTAGATTTTCTAGACGCCAGCCCAGACCTTACTAGCAACACTTTCCAACCATATGTGAAGGTTAATTCCAACCCAATATACAGACATTGAACATCATCACTTGATAAGTCACCGGAGGTGTTGAAACAAAATGGCTATTTTTGTAGAGATTTTATAACATATTTATGTTATAATTTTTAAATAAACTATTATATATATATATATATATATATATATATATATATATATATATATATATATATATATATATATATATATATATATATTATTCATATAATTTATCAGATTGAATATTCTAGAAATCTTAGAAGAATATGCATTATCCGTTCGACTCAAATATGTGGATTCATTAAAAATAACGATTAAGGAATAAATTAAAATATTTTGGATTAATAAATGAAATCTCTATTTCTTAAAAATTGACTTTGATTACGATAGGATACGAAATTGAGCAGTGATGTATATTTAGAGAATCAAGAAAATCTGCGTTCCCAAAAACTATTCGGGCTCTGCTTTAACCGATAGGTTCTACCTTGGCAAGAGGTCAGAAGGGCGTCATATCTAATGACGGTTTCCCCTGGGGGAACGCAAATTTATATCCTACCGGAGATAGCATATTGTTCGAATATCTCGTATGTTCAGGTCGGTAGATGGAAATAAATATATCTTTAATAAATAAAGACAGACAATCTAATCAATATGAGTGTACATTACAAATAACGTTTAAACTATAAATTAAATTATGTCGGATTAATAAAAAGAAAATCTATCCCTATATATATATATATATATATATATATATATATATATATATATATATATATATATATATATATATATATATCAATGTTTAAATTCAGTATTAAACGTTAACTGCAGAGGACAGTTTAATTCTCAAGTGATGTCTAGAATAACTAACACACGAAGTGTTTTACTTATTTATAGGTTGAATGGTGTAATCTGGGGTTTACTTTTCATTTTCAATGGGTCTCTGCTTCGATGGAAGTAGGAATGTTTATTATATGTCGTGTAAGTTTTGGTTGGGGTACTTTTTTCGGGCTACAATAGCTATTACGAT
Source organism: Acanthosepion esculentum (assembly GCA_964036315.1). Taxonomy (NCBI): domain Eukaryota; kingdom Metazoa; phylum Mollusca; class Cephalopoda; order Sepiida; family Sepiidae; genus Acanthosepion; species Acanthosepion esculentum. The sequence goes on along the minus strand of OZ038484.1, from coordinate 9,517,711 downwards.
CTGGCACTGGAGTTTGAGTTTCGAAACAGTAATTTCTGTGTGGCTATGGAAACATTTTTTTCTTAATTATCATTTTGAGCTCTCCTCCTGTATCGAGCACTTTTTTAAAAATGTAAGCAAAAATGCTAAATATGCTTGATCATGAATCTAAAAGTTCTTTTCTATTACATCAATACACTTATATATATATATATATATATATATATATATATATATATATATATATATATATATATATATATAAAAATAATATAAAATAAAATATCATCAGACAGACTCTGTATTAAAAAAAATATGCGTTCCATAGAACAAATCGGGATCTGCTTTAACTGATAGGTCCTTCATATAGTCATCACAGACAGACTATTTCTCTGTATCATTAGACGTCGGATTGCTTGAAACCGGAATCGAAATCCGATTGGTTTGACATCAGTTAGATATCTTACCTCTAGTCCATCGTCCCTCGGTAGAAAAGGACAGAATTTAATATAACGTTCTTTTTTCGATACGAACTACGGTAAACAATTCGGACGTGCATGCATGCATGCATGCATACATATATATATATATATATATATATATATATATATATATATATATATATATATATATATATATATATATATATATATATATATACACACACACACACACACACAAGGTAACCAAAAAAGTTCTGTCGGTTTTTAAAGGAAAAAAAGAAAATTCTTCACAGTATGTGTAACTTATATTTAGTCTTCGAAGTAATCGCCATCGGCATCCAACACCTTCTGCCAACGTGTCTCCAGCTGTTCAATGCCCTTGCGGTAGAACTGGGGGGGGGGGGGCTCAAAGAAGTCCGTGAGGGCTTTGCGCAACTCTCCTTCATTGGTGAAGGATTTTCTACGAAGATGATTATCCAGGGAGTGGAAGAGGTGGTAATCGGATGGCGCAAGGTCAGGTGAATAAGGTGGATGACACAGAGTCTCCACCCAAGTTGCTGTATGGTATCGCTGACTACTAGCGCGACATGCGACCTGGCGTTGTCATGGAGGAAAAGCACACCTTTGCGATTCATCAGTGCTGGCTCCTTCTGGCGCAATGCTTGTTTCACACGTTTCAATTGCTGCGAGTATAGGTCTTCAGTGACCATTTGGCCCGTTGGTAATGAACCACTTGACGACCTGTCCACCAGACACAAAGCATAATCTTGCGTGGGTACATAGGCCGTCTTGCGGTGTGACTGACATCATCCTGAGGAGACAACCAATGTCTCGAACGCTTGGGCGTTTCGTACAGAACACACTTTTCATCACTGCTAAGCACTCGATTGACTAAGGTTGCGGTACGGTGGCGAGAAAGCAGAGATACGCAGGATGCCACTCATTGTCACTTGTGGATCTCCAACAGCGTTTGCGGAACCCACTTGCTCAGTTTGTACGTCTTACCTAGGCGGTGCAGGTGAAGTCTAACTGTTTCATCGGAAACGTTGAACTATCTTGCAAGTTCACCACACGTGACTACTGTCGTCTTCAATGGCCGCCTTCAGGACTCCATCATTCAAGACATGTGGTCGTCCACTGCGAGGCTCATCATGGGGAGACAAATCTCCCGACTTGAATTTTCGAAACCAACAGCTTGCAGTACGTTCATCTACAGCACTATCCCCAAACGCTTGACATATGCGGAGACGTGATGCAGCTGCTGATAAGCCCAATTTGAAGTCGTAAAGCAAACAGCCCCGAACGAGATCTCTAGACACTTCCATTCTTCTCACAGCTGTCCGGCTTATAACTGATGGCCGGGCATGGTGCGCGTGTTATTTATAAAGTCTGATGTTCCTACTTTCGACTGTCCGAATTTGAAAAAAAATGCTACACGCATTTCGTATATATTTCAACTTCATTCAATGACTAATCAAAAAACGGACATAACTTATTTGGTTACCTTGTATATATATATATATATATATATATATATATATATATATATATATATATATATATATATATATATATATATACATCCTTGTGCAAATTAATTGAAACAACCGCTTTAGTTTCGTTTTATTCAACATGCGGTCATTTTTAGTTTAACAGAGTGTAATCGATTTCTATTTTTCCTCGGGTTAGGTAAATTGCAGTGGTGTAAATTAACATGTATCTATATTCGGGGTGTATGGTGAAATTTGTTTGGCCTTGAAAAATTTTGCATCATCCGTGATTGCATCGGATTTTTTCACACCAAGACTATATTGTCTCGACTGTCGATTAATTGTCCTACGTCCATTTCTTTGCAATTGACGTTACTCCAAAGAAGCGTATGGAAATTGTAATGCTTCACAAAGGAACTGGCGAGCCTTAAAATGAGCAATGGCAATTACTATCGACTGGCACGGAAACTCTCCTGATTTAAATCCAGCCGAGAATCTGTGGTCAGTATTGTCGGACGACTTCATAGAATGGACAGTCCATTTATTAACACGTGCACTTGATTATTTTTCATTGGAAAATTACGGAAAAAATAATTAATAACGGAATTTTCCGTTTTGTTTCAATTAATATATATATATATATATGCATGTATATAAATATAATATATAAAATACTTTACAAAAAGAAGCATGTAAACTAGTATTAAAATCCGAAATGCTGTCACTGATGTGTATGCTTTGGAATTTATTTGAATAATTAAAGTTTGTTATTTCATTTCAAATTCACGGTCATTAATCTGAAGAATTAACATTCACAATATAATGTACTTATACACAATTATCTATGTTTTTTATCAATACATCTGGTTTGATGATAAGTGTTTTGTTTTATGGAAATAAAGACAAACATTTCATCAAAAGCTTTCGCGCATATTTTTATTTCTTTTATCATAAACCTAAAACACTGGAAACGTTTTAGCAACAACGAAATATATATATATATATATCAACCTCACTGATTTCTCCATAACTAAATGTCAGTATGTGTATCAATATCTATAGAATCACATTATATATGACTATGTATGTATGTAGATATGTTTGTTAGCGAGAGTACAAGAGCACGGAATGTCTGAATGATGTTTCACTCTTTATCATCTGAGGGATGGAATTAATACATGAACTGGCATATTTGATTCTGCATTAAAAGTGATGTGTGTGCGTGCGTGCTTTCGCGTGTGTGTGTGTGTGTGTGCGTGTGTGTGTGTGCGTGTGTGTGCGTGAAAAGGGAGAAAAATTTAAGTTAAATGCTTAAGTAATAAATTAATGCATGAATACACATCAACCGACATGTCTATAATGTATGATTAAATACGTAAATATTAATGTCATATATTTTATGGTTGTTTGGTTTGGTTGTTTTGTTTAATGGCATTCCAACCTTAGGGGTCATTTTATGCCGAAAATGATTTTGAGTGACTTTCATTTGGTTTTCAGAAATGTATTGCTGGAAACATTTTGTTTTCAAAAATGTATTGCTGGATATATTTGGTTTTCAAAATGTATTGCAGTGGAAACATTTGGTTTTCAAAAATGTATTGCTGGAAACATTTGGTTTTCATATATTTTATAGATGTGTATATATATATATATATATATATATATATATATATATATATATATATATATATATATATATATATATATATATATATATATATACGTGTATTTCTGTGACTGCTTGCATGCTTTTTTGGGTGTCGCATCAATTACAAAAGGCAATTTATCCAAGCTGATAATCTACATTTGGGTGCCGATAATCAGAATTTCGGCTGTTTTATCCATATTTTAAGCCCCATTAATTTTCAATTCTATCCAGAATAGCAATCGGAGAGAAAATATTTTCCTTTCTTTCCTTCTTCGTCAATTCGGTCCTTCGTATTTATGCTCCCTTTAAACTTTCTCTTTCTTTATTTTCATGTTGTTGTTTCTTGAGTTTTCTTTTCTTTTTTTAACATCTAATTATCTTTTTTTCAAATTTATACATTTCTACCTACTTTAATTCTCCTTTCTGAGATTCTGTCCGTGGCTTGTAGGCTGCCACTTTTTAAACCTCGGACCCATAAAACCTTTCTATGTAACCTTATCAATAAATTAGTAGGCAGAATTACATATGTGCAGAACCTATGCTATTTAGCACTTGGATAGGAGTTTTGTTGACACAAGAGATTACATTTGACGGTTATCACATTTAAAACTGCGTTAAATTATATGGAATTGGGATCATTTTAAGAAGTAGGCTATTATACTGAAAAATTAAATCAGCAATCCGATTTGAATTTCGAATTCTGTTGTTTATACGTACTTTGCAATAATGTTCTTAGCGATGGTAGGCAATCCAGTCACCTGGTGATCTATTCTGTTGGTAGACATTGTTAAAATATCCCAATATTGGCATATAACGATGCTAGTGTGCAATAATTTGAAAGGACATGCTACTCTTACATATTTACATAAATGTCCATGCATTAACAGATAAAAATGATACTCTTGGAGCTTGGTGCTTATTTGTCGATATAGACCATCATAATATTTATAATTATCAATACCACATAACTGTCAGTGTTTTTCATCATATTTTATCAAATTTTATGTTTATTGTATTGAACTAAAGAAATTGTTGTCCAGACTGAAAATTGAAGTCACTCTGCTAATTATATTAATTGAAGCATAAGACATAAACAATGACATGTTTCCTGCTAATATAATTATAAAAACCTGATTGCGAATTAAATACCAAAAGATACAAACGTCACAATTAAATTTATATCGAAGTAGGAATTTTGCTACGCTACCGATAAAAATATAAACAGTGTAAATTGTATTTATTTATTTATTTATAAAATCATATTTGCAAGAAAAAATTTCCTTATTTAAGCCATTTTTCTAGATTTGAAAATTGTTCCTAATTTTTTCCCGTTCAAAGTCAAATTCTTCAATTCCGTGATATTTTTACAATGAAAATAATTCAAATTTTTATAAGGATTATAATGATAATCATTAACTTTCTACACTTGCCGCTTGTAAAAAAAATTATATTAAATGACTTGGTTTCCTCATTGTCCTCGCTTCTTTACGATTTATTTTGTTGGTGTTTCTAATCGCTGGCGTAGCATTATTAATATGTATTTAAATAGTAATATTTCACTGAATTCATTAAGTAAGAATGTTCTCAGCCTAGCAAAGAACTTACTTCGGTTGAGTCTTTTTCAGAACACATTTCAAATTATTTTTACTACGATTATTACTAGCAAAAATATTCATATTAAAATCCATTTTTGCACGGAGATTTTTAGTAGAATTTTTATTACGACCTGATTATCGTCTATGATTTGATCAAGTTTACGAATTTATAATATATTTTAAATATAGGTGCATCTTGACTAAAATCCTGTAGGCAATAAAAACGAAAAATAACAATAAAACACAACATCACAAAGTAATAATTATTTTTATGAGAAGAGTTTTGTTTGAGGGTATCTACGCAAAATATGTAATATTCTGTGTAGATATCCTCTAGATAGAATTTATTTTAATTCTTTTCTGACAAGCAAGGCAATAAATAAGCTAATATGCAAATGGTTACTGAGTGTGCGAGAATACGAAAAGAAAACCTGATGAAAGAGAGAGAGAGAGAGAGAGGGAAATAAAAGAACAAGAATGAAGAAGAGAGAAGATAACGATTAATATTGTATTTAATTTTTTTAATATTGTAGTTGACTGGAAAGCATCAATCAGGAAGTGAGTTCCTCCAAGAATAAGTGCGAATGAAATAAGTTAGCATGGAAGTTACAGTTATATCTAGCCATATCAACTGTAAAATGATAGGACCTTGCCGCCAATCTAGTACTGCGCTTAAATAATTAAAGTCTTGGCATCATAGAAGAAAGTCCATCAGATTAATTACCATGCAAATATTTATAGAACTGACAGAGAGGATGTGCTTTACGACGACGTGTAGGAAGTAACTGAAGCTGATATGCCAGAGCAAGACCAATAATAAGCAGTCACTTTGTACTTTATCAATAGAATTTAAATTCATAGCGGAAGCTCCAGGCCAGATGTAACAGAAATGCGAGCTTGGGACAATGGTAAAAATTACTTATGTAATCCCTTCTACATTTATATATTGGTTAACTGAAACTAAATCGCACGCCAACTCTTAGGAAGGGGTACGAAGAAAATTCATCGAGGAATAAGATCATTTTCATCATCGACAACAACAACAGCAATAATAAGAATTATATACATATATATACATACATATATATATATATATATATATATATATATATATATATATATATATATATATATATATACATACCTTGCAGATTGTAATGTATCTTTCAAGATCTTCAAAAAAAATATTAAAATATATGGCTCTTGAAATGGAAATCTAAGAAATGAGGCGCTTGAGGAAATCACTAATTCCAGTTCCCTCGGAGCCCATGGAAGGATTGGAAAATTTCCCGATAGACTCATTGAAGGGATACCTGGCAATCCATGTCTTAAAGAAAGTCAAAAAAATCTACTCATAAATACGTGCAATACCTGCACTAAATTTCAGCAGATGTGTAAAACGATTCAAAATTATTTGACAGGAAATAAAAGGTCAATGCTATGAATAATAATAAAAATTGCAAAATAAGAACGAGAAATAAGAAAGATAACTTTATCTCCGGAGAATTTAAATGGCTGGTAGAAATATTTACAAAAGTATATTAACAAATTTCAGCGTTTAACAGGCGCTAACCGAAAAAAAAAATAATAATGCGTATTTCGTGAGCACTCGAAAGCAGAACGATGTCAGAATAAAAGGACTGCAATATCGACATTTTCGTCAGAAAAAAATGTCACTGTAATTTACGTTTGAACGTTGATTCAAAATTTTCTATTTTTAAGTAACGGAGTAAAACTTGAAATTTAAGATGAGTTTAGATCGTTTATTTAGTAGTTCGTTTGTTATGGGAAGGTAGTTATAGCTATTCTTCCTCCAAGCAGAGTTTGCAGTTTTTCGATTGATTGTTGTGGGCTGATTTTCTTGTTTTCCATTATATCTATGGTGTGGTTTGAATTTTGATTTCAATTTCCCAGATATACTTGGAAAGCAGTGTGATGTTCGCCAATTTACTATTTGTGAAATATATTTTGTGTGCATAGTTTCTTTGCTTCCAGGGTTCTTC
>OZ038484.1:9485553-9505553 GCA_964036315.1 Acanthosepion esculentum | reverse complement strand
CTCCCCGCCATCCGAACCAAGCGGACATAAAAATGTCGCGTTTTATAACTCTGCCCGACAGTCTCTGGATAGTGAAGCAGAAAAGATGGCGGCTGGTGTGTCAGCGATTACATTTGCGCACGCATTCATACCAATAGCTTGAGACACTTACACATATATTTACACATAATAAAAGAAAGAGCCACGTCAAAAACTACATATGCACATATTTATAAACATCTACATGTACACACGCAGACACACTAAAATACGAATTTATATTACTAGCAATCCTATTGCGCACAGATATCTTTTTCTGCGTTTAATCAATAGAAATAGGATCTTGTCTGAAAATGAAATACACAAATCAGCGAATATAACGGTACAAAAAGACACATATGGACAAAGACACATGGAATATGACTAGGCAACAGATTGTAGTGATCGGAAAAAACATCCTCTTGGGAGTCGGTCCCACAGAGCAGTGGCTCGTGGAAAGTAGCTCTTCGAGTTTATTGTCTTCTCGCTGCAGAAATAGGTAAGCTCGCCTATCATCCAGTTCACACTCCTCCCATGTCTTTTTTAACAGGAGTAGATGTTTAACCCTTCTTTCCTGCTTCGGACTGTGTTTCCAGATCCTTCTAAAGTCTACGTCATGTCTATACATGTTATGAGATCTTACCTATAACATCATAGTGAACTCTTCCTAAACACTATAAATACTGCGCCTTTCAAGAGAGACGTGAAACGAATGTAGACGGTATCGAGTCGAGCCAATAGTAGTTCACGCAAAACCAGGCTGACAGTCATACTAACACATTCAACATCTTGTATTATATTTCTGTGTATATTCTTTGTTATTTCTACTCTTGTGTTCGTGTTGTTCTTCCTTGGTCCTATCCTTGGACCATAACAGTGGCGTCGAGGATATTGGACCATAACAGTGGCGACGAGGATACTGAAGAAACGAATTCTACGCGGAGAAATCTTAAAAAAGGATACTGAAGAAACGAAATTCTACGCGGAGGATATTGAAAAATAACGAAGTTCTACATAGATATTCTAAAAGAAAAATTTTTAATTTTTGCTATCAGTCGTCCATAACAGAGGTGACGTAGGTAGTGAGAAAAAAATCAGTAGTTCTACGCAAACATAAATTTTAAAAAAAAAAGAGAATATCTTTTTTTTTTAACCAATTTTCCTTTGATAACAAAGACACGAATTCTACGCAGGAATTTTTTTTTCGTACTCAGGTTCCTGAACAACAAAATCTACAAAAAGGAAAAATACTTACACAAAATTACGGTGTAAACATGGTAGATTGTAAGGCAACCATATTGGAAATATTGAAAATGCAATTCGAGCAGCAACAGAAGAACGAAGAGAGGTCTCTTGAACTACAAAAATGACTACTACGGGCAATAACAAATAAAGGGCAAAATTCCGGAAATGAAGTTGTATTCTCGCAAAATGCTATATGGAGCTCTATCGAAGACTTCATTTATGCACCGGAAGAAGACAAAACCTTCGCGGCTTACGTCAGAAGATATGAAGATACATATGAGTGTGATTGCGGGAATTGGTCAGACACAAAAAAATACGTCTACTACTGAGGAAACTAGGGTCAAGCGAATACACTTAATATGTTGAGTACATCCTACCGAGGAAAATGAATGATTTGACTTTCAAGGAAGCCGTAAAACTTTACGCGGAATTATTTAGTCCGAACACTTCACTATTCCACAAAAGGTGGAAATGTTTAAATCTAACAAAAAAGGATAGCGAAGACTATATAACATTCACTTCCATAGTAAAGAAACACTGCGATGACTTTAAGTTATCTGAACTCAGCCTGGACAATTTTAAATGTTTGATATTCTTCCAAGGCCTGGTTTCGACTAAAGATGCGGAGATCAGACGGATAATTCTAACAAAACTTGAGAGTGAACCACAATTGACGCTACAAAAATTGGCTGAGGACAGTCAGAGATGTATAAGCGTAAAAAAGGACTCGAAAGATATCGAAGAGTCTGGCATCGCTCACATACGAAAAGTACAACGACAAACACGTTTTTGACCCGCCTCAAAAACAAATCAAACCAATTATTCTACTTCAAAAAGCCAAACAAATTATTCTGCTACAATAAGTGAAATGGAATATCAGAAAAAATTACCACCCAATCCATGCAGTCGCTGTGGGACTTTGCATTGGTACAAAGATTGTCCATACCGCTTTAAGACTTGTCTGTCGTTCAATAAAGTGGGACATAAAAGTTCGCATTGTAGGACTAGGAAAGAAAGCAAAATCCGAGTAAAAGTCACTATATCTAAACAAGCGGAGGAGATAAATATACAAAAATACGTACAAGATTTAACCATTATTATCTTACAGACGTGGAGGAAATTAAACAAAACCGAACATGTTGAGAACCGATAAAATAGCCAGGTTGGTAACAGATAGAAAAAATCAAATTTGAGGGAGAAGTTATCACAAATGTGACATTCAAAGGAATGACCGAAAAACTAAAAATGTATGTTCTAAAAAATACGGAAAATTTATTTGGGACTGACTGGATGCAGAAATTTGACCTCTGGGATTTACCGATAAATACATTCTGCCAAGAAGTGAAAAGTTTATCGACCGAGGCAGAGAAATTGAAGGATAAATTAAAGGAGAGTTTCCCGAACGTATTTTCAGCCGGCCTCGGGAGGTGTAAAAAAATAGCGGCAAAAATAGAACTAAAAGAAAATGTACAACTCATTTTCAAGAAGAAAAGAAATGTACCTTTCGCATCACTAGAACAAATAGACCAAGAGTTGGATAGACTCGTGAAAACCGGTATATTGACAAAAGTAGAATATAGTCAATGGGCCGCACCTACGGTTTACGTGAAAAAGAAATCGGGTGAGATACGAGTATGCGCTGATTTCTCGACGGGACTGAATGCAGCGATTAAGGATTATCACTATCCTCTTCCTAGTCCAGAGAAAGTTTTTACAAAGTTGAACAGAGGAACATTTTTCTCAAAGATAGACTTGAGCAAAGCATACCTACAAGTACCAGTAGATGAGGAAAGCTCGAGGTTGTTATGCATAAACACACATAAAGGGTTATATAAGTTCCAGAGATTACCATTCGGGATCAAGGTCGAGCCGGCGATATTTCAGCAAATAATAGATACTATGAGAAGCGGACTGGATTTCACGATCGCATATCTTGATGACATCCTGATAAATAGCAAACATATTGAACAACACTGGGAACACGTTCAGGAGGTTTTCAGACGGATACAGAACTACGGTTTTAAGGTAAAAAAAAATAAATGAGACTTCTTTATGAAGGAAATAAAATATCTGGGCCATATTATTGACGAAGAAGGAAGAAGACCAGACCCAGAAAGGTCCACGGCAATAAAAATAATGCCGGCTCCAAAAAACATAGCCGAATTACAAAGCTTCTTGCGCTTAGTAAATTATTACCAAGAATTTATTCCTAAAATGCACAAATTACGCGCACCCCTAAACGAACTGTTGAAGAAGGAAATATTTTGGCAATGGTCAGATGAATGTCAGAAAACCTTTGACAAAATCATTAAGACGCTAACAGCAGATTCATTTTTAGCGCATTATCACCCAAAATTGGAAATAATAGTCGCAAGTGATGAGAGTGCCTATGATGTTGGGGCATGTATACTTCATAAAATGCCGGATGTGACACTAAAACCCAGCGCGCATGCGTCTAGAAAGTTGCTGTCAGCCGAACAAAATTAGTCGCAAATCGAAAAAGAAGCGCTGGGGATTATTTTTGCAGTTACGAGATTCCACAGATATATTTACGGTAAATTTTTCAACTTACATACGGACCACAAGCCGTTAGTGACAATATTTGGATCAAAGAAAGGTCTACCTGTCTACACTGCTAATAGGTTGCTAAGATGGGATACAATTTTATTGAAATACAACTTTAAATTGGAGTATCTTCCATCAAGCGAAATTGGGCATGCAGATGATCTTTCGAGACTAATACCAAAGAAAAGGGAGCCATTAGAAGATTCCGTAATTGTAGCTCTACGACATGAGGAAGATATGAGAACATCATTATGTAGTACAATTCGAAACCTCCCCGTCACATTACAGGAAATAAGAAATGAAGCAGTGAATGACGAATTTATAAAGGAAACGAAAACAAAAATTGCAGGAAAAGATAAACATATATCAGACAGTTTGTCGTTATTTGATAATGTTCTAATATATAATGAAATGGTAGTAATCCCGAAAACGCTACAAAGGCGAATCCACAAGGATTTTCACATGGGCCACCCAGGAAAGAATAGAATGAAATCCTTAATGCAAAGTTAGGTATATTGGCCAAATATGGATCAAGATATTACACATATGGTGGACAAATGCAAGGGCTGTTCCTTAGCAGCAAAAACACCGCCGATCATACATAAGCCATGGCCGGAGACAGATCGACTTTAGTCGAGAATCCATGTAGATTTCGCAGGTCCATTAGATGGTATCTACTACTTGATTGTAGAAGACAGTTACAGAAAATGGCCAGAAGTATTTCATTGTAGAAAACCTACTTCTGAGACTACCATAAATTGCCTTCACGAGTTTTTTGCTCGTTTCGGAGTGGTTGATTGTCTAGTCACCGACAATGGAACACAATTTACATCTGCGGATTTTCAAGAATTTTGTGAAACCTTTCAGGTGAAACATATCAAATCCTCGCCATATCACCCACGATCAAACGGGCAAGCCGAGAGATGTGTATATACATTAAAAAGAGCACTAAGGAAAGCTTATGACGTACCAACAGAAAAGGCTTTACAACAATTCTTGAAAGGATATAGAATTACACCGAACAGTACTACGCCATCGGCATTATCACCCGCGGAAGTGATGATCGCCTGAAAAATTAGATCGGTATTCGACAAATTACTACCAAAACAGACAAAGCAATCATCAACGTCGTCCGTACCAAAAAGAATATTTAACCCAGTAGAAATTTTTTTTTTTTAAATGTACAAAAACAATAAATCCTACTGGGAGCAAGGTACAATAGAGAAACGAATCGGGAACGTCGTTTACATACTTCAGGGTCCGAAGTTCTCGCATAAAAGGCACTTAAATCAAATCAGAAAGAGGCTGTTATATGTTTCTAACGGTCCACCCCAGGAAGAGGAAGAAGTGATTGACACACTATTCGACACAGTTGATATGCAAAGGCCTCAAGCAATGTCAGAACCGCGAAAATCGAACAGAAAAAGAAAATTTACAGAGCCTTTGATAATTAATCATAAGATGAAAAATATTAAAGACCCCTACGAGGTAAAAACTTTGGTAGAGAGGTGTTATGGGATCTTACCTATAACGACATGATGAACTCTTTCTGACACTATACATACTGAGCTTCTCAAGAGAGACGTGGTACTAGTCGAGACGGAATCGAGTCGAGCCAATAGTAGATCCTTCCAAACAAGACTGACAGTCATACTGACACCTTCAACATCTTGTATTATATTTCTGTGTAATATATCTTTGTTATTTTTTACTCTTGTGTTCGTGTTGTTCTTCCTTGGTCCTATCCTTGGACCATAACAGTGGCGTCGAGGAGATTGGACCATAACTGTGGGACGAGGATATTGGACCATAACAATGCACCTAACGCTTGTCCTTTCCTACGCTAACATAATTCCACATAGTAACCCTCTTCCTGGATTGGCTCTTGGACCTTGTATTGGGTGATTATTAGTAAAAGATCTTTAATAGAAATATCGTATGTATTTGCAATTATTATACATTCATTGATGGTAATGTGATGGGAAGGCGTATATATACGGCTTGGTGTGAAATCATAAAACACCTCCTTTTCTACGGCATACACACACTAAATTAATATACTCACCGAAGGAATACGGACAGAATATGGGTAGTTTGCTACAATATAAGTAGGATGGCGGGTCCTAGACGTGAAGGATAGATCCGGTTGTACCAAGGAGTGTAGTTCGTCCGGGCACTTTCCATGGAATTACTGATAGAACAGTGAGAGTCTGCCTGTGAGAGAATGGTTGGAAGGTGAAAAATCAATCGTCACCCAGAAGAAATCGGATACGCTTTTGAATCCTATCTTGACTGAAATGTAAGGACTGGACATAATTAGCAGGCAAGCAACAAGTCCGAAGAGATCTCGGCAGGTGAGAGGTTTGATAAAAGAAAATATTGAAATAGCACTTACAGTTACATTTAGAAATTTCAATATTAAAATGATGAGACCTAGCTGTCAATTCAATCATGCAGTTAAACTAGGGAAATCAACCTATTAAATAGGAAAGCACTTCAGAACAATTACGAGACAAAGTATTTAAAGAAAAGGAAAAGGGAATATTTCTATGCCTTTAAATATATTTTTTTATGTAAGTTATTCTTAATTTTTACGGTAATTCCTCTCCACTAAACTGTGTCTAAGGTAAAATTGTTTTAGTGCATTATTAGTTTAGTAAACCGGAAGTTTAATATATTAGTCAAAAGCTGTTTTATGTATCTTCTTTTTTTGCAAAAATGTTTCAAAATTTGAAAACAACCACTTAGTACAGTCGCTTACTGCAAAATGTCGGTATTGTCTTTATTATTCTCTTCATATCTATTTTCTTCATTACTCAATCATACATTGGTATGATTTTTTTTTAAACAGATTCAAAATATGCCCGATACTTCACACAACACAAGATAGTGTGCGTCAGTCAAACATTTTCGTATATCAATGATTAATGCTGACCATACAAATAATATTGCTATATAACTGCTGGACATACGGATACCAGTCATCAACTGTTTTCGTCCTGAATATGACGATAATCTACATCCGCGCCCTGAGTAAGACGATAAACTACGTCCAACAGCAAGACCTCTGATCAGGAGGATTTGAGGAGCGTAGAACCACCTCTTAATTGTTGGTGTTCCCAGGTCCACCCTGACCCCGGGTGATAGCACCTGTTAGGGTGCCAGTTAAGGGCAAATAGTTATCACCCAAACGTGTGTAAAAATATTTTTGAATACCAGAAATAATTTGCAATAAAACAATTGTAACCAGCAATATGTTTCGAAGGAAAAATTATTATCAGGAATACTTTCAAAAAAAAGGCCATCAATACAAAATTATGTTCTTTGAAAAAAATATTACCAGCTATAAATTTCTTCGAGGAAAAATATTCTCAGAAATAGATTTTTGAAGAAAAACATTGCCAGGAATAAAAATTTTATCGGCATTAAATAACCCATTGAGGTTGATATGCCGTAAAACAAAAACCAAACCAAACATATTGTATTCATAAAAAGAGCATCTTAATACTTCGTTCTGCTTGCCACCGAATCTTAAACACTTCAACTTTAACTCCGTATTTCATTTCAAAGGAATATGAAAAGGTTGGACTACTAAACTTTTCGTTAATAATGTATTATCATTTAACGCACGCTTACTATTTTTTTCGTATTTTTATTTGTTTATAATCTTAAGCCGTGAAATAATACTCTTTAGAATCTGAAATCTTGACAATCGGTTTTACCAGAAAAATGGCGGCATAAAACAAAGCAAAAGCCAGCGAGATTAGTTCGTCATTTCACTAGAAAGGTCAGTGCTGTCACAGAATGCCAACTAGCAGACTTTTTCTTGCCGCCAAAATGGAGACATGAAAAAGATTCGCCTAAAAGACCATCCCCATAACCCACACACAATGACTAGTTCAATGACACAAAAGAAATCTCTGAGTGCATCTTGGGAAAGACTCCGATGCTTATTTGATTTTTTAACGTAAACAAATGTCACATTTTGATTGTGACTTTGGCTACAGGTCGGATATCCAGCAACTCAATTTCCTTTTTGATCTTTGCTATTTTATTTGTTTTCAACTTTCTTTTACGCTCCTGAGAACGCGTCTAAAATAAACATCAGCACCGGTTTTTGTGCGTTTGTCTTTGTAAGTCTTCAGCGTAAATAGATTGTGTGCATCTGACGCTGTATATTCGAGTGGTTTAGACCTCGGTAAACAGCAGTTTTATTGTATGTATTCAAAAGAATTTTTTTATTTTACTTTTTAATCTGGCGAGAAAGTCGGTTTTTGTCTGTCATGTACTTAAATCAATTTGAGTGTAAAAAATAAGACTCTAGAGTTCTTGGATTCCAGTGCAAAGTGGAGGCTTCGTCAATCATTTTTCTACATATTGCAGTTTGAAAGAGGAAAGTGATTTTAAATCATCAGTAAACTTCCTTCAAATTGTGTGTCAGCAGAGTAAATAAAGAGATAGAGACAGCTGTTAAGTATACTGAGATTAACTTTAATTAGATTAAATAAAAGTAGTTAATTCTCCCAGGTGTTGAACATAGACTAGTAAATAGGAAAAAGGATTCAATAGAGATTATATAACATATTTAACTTTCACCTGTAGTACAACTCCGTTTTCCCATAAAAAGCCATTTATAAGCCAACTTCAGCTGAAAGTCAGTGGAAATAAAGAACATTGAGATGATAAATCATGGCTGAGCAATGTATTAAGAAAGAGAAAATATCGTTAAAAACAAAGGAAACGCTATTGAACTATCATGTAATATCGGTCCACCTATGTAGTATTGAATACTGAACAACATCCCCACAGAAGAAAAAAACTTGAAACCACAAAAATCTGTTATGCTGAGAATTCCATGAAAGGTAACAAAAAGCATACTTCTACGTAATATCAGAAAGTGGCAGTTGGAAAATCTTTGATACAAGAAAAGAAGGCTTTTTGAATTTCACACTTACAGGAGCAGGTCAGAAGAAATCACCTATTAACCTACTTAACGAGCTCATGTAAATGTTCGAAGAGCTCCAAATGACAGTGTTGTTGGGGTCTGTGGTCGCTCAGGCCCTGAAGAGACACGACATATTGAAGAAAACTAATTCAAGTATGAGACTCGTAAATATGCATTCACGTAAAAAGAAGGAAAACATAAATTAATTATTTTCCAAAAATTGTAGCAGTAATGTTCATAAAAAACTGAAATAAACGTATATTTAAATGTTTATTTAAAAATACAGAATTAAGTGATTTTAAAATTAATTTTACAATACAAACGATTAATGATGTCATATTTCGCACACACTCTTCGTCCTTCAGTGAATTTGGATAGAATAATAAAAAAAAATAAAAAGATTATCCAAGGTGAAAGGCTATCTCACGTGATTTATTCTTTCTTATCAAATCCCGAAAATGAAAGTTGTCCTGAACGGCCATTCCCCTAGATCTTTTCTCATTAATGCAGGCTCCCACCAGGAATCTATCATTGGATTTAAGCTCTTAATAATTTTCATCAGTGATAGGTGATGGTTTTAATTCTCAATACGGTATCTATACTCATGACACAACAATTTCTGTTTTAATAGTTTTAAATGTTTTAATTGGCAGCCGATCTCCAAATTGACCTAAAATCAGCCATTCACTGTCGACAATAATAGCTTGCTAATTTTAACGGCTACAAAACAAAACTGCTGGCTATTAATCATCTGAGAGACACCTTTCCAACTTCCATAAGCATGGCTGATTCTAACCTCCAGGAGAGATTATATTAAATCAACGGTTAAGTCCGCTGCTAAGAAAATTGGTTCACTGTGTCGTGCTAGACATTTCTTTTCTCTAAAATCACTCTTTAACAGATTTAAGCCTACCATTCATCCTTGCTTTAAATAATGCAGTCACTTATGATCTGGTGCTCATGCTATATTTTAGAGATTCTTCATGAAATCCAACGAAGAATCTGCAATGTTATTGGTCATGATCTGGTATTTCAGCTTCATTCATTTTCCAACAGTCGTAATGTAATTTCCCTGTGCCTTTTCTATAAATATTTTCATGGAAATTGTTCAGATGAACATTCTTCTATGATAACCTGAATTTACGAATCCAAGCACAGTATTAGATTGACAACAATATCACATCATTTTACAGTTGAATTGTCTAAATGTAACCGTAAGCTCTCTCATAAAGTTTCTTTTATCGTACTACACGTTTGTGGAACGTTCTTCCGGCTTCTTGCTTTGTAGCCAACTTTGATCTTTAAAAATGTAAATTCAATATCCTTATCTACTTCTTCTTGATTCCTCTTCTTTTATTGCTCTCGCTCCTTAATAATATTTTTTTGATTTTCGTATTCTTTCGCACTCTGTAACCTCTTTAGAATTAGTGGGGTTATTGCCTTCCTTTGGGTGAAATGATTCATAAAGAAAACTAATTTCTAATTCATTCCATATGAAGTTTTTCTCCTCTAGTCTGAATATATTCAACTTAGCCAAATTTAGCATCAGATTAAAATATCTTGCTAATCCATGTAGTTTGAACTAAGTTCGCTCAAGTCTTCCAGTCGAAACTTTTAACCGACTTTTAATATCAGGACGCTACTAAGTAAATATTTACTAAAATTATGTTAGATACTTGTAGGAATCGAACTCACTATACGACATGCTAACTTTCATATAATGTGCTCTTAGCAATAACGTAAAGTTTTCATATTATTCTGATATTTTAAAATCCTATACTCAATGCTAGAAATGTAGTATTAAGTCAGTTTGAAGATTAATGACATAGGAACTGGCTAAATAATTGAGTAACTACATAACTTAAGTGGCCTGAAAGGTTTCAAAATATTTCTGAAAATGGAATTTCCATAAATAAGACCTTTTAAATGTCTTGCTAAATGTATTTGCTTGTTCCTTCAGCTAATTATTTACAACCAGCAGTCTGTGTTATAAATCAGATATTTATAAATAGTAAACTTATTGATGTGCCCTCCCCTTCTGACTTCGCTTCAGTTCTGTTATCGCCTTCTAGAGTTTATATTTCCTGCTTTTTCGTTTCATTTCATTTCGGGCTTCAACTCAAATCCGGTTTCTATTTGCCGAGTGTTTGCAATCAATGATTCCAGTTGAGAAACGCTTCCAGTAAACGAGCGACTGAGAGAGGCGATACGGATAAATAAACACATGCAATTGAAACAGAAGACAATTAGGCGTTTCAATGCGTTCCTGCATTTGATTCTAATACTGCGTTTGGCTGCACATCCATTGGTGCTGCTGAAATAGCTACCCTTGGTTTCCGAACCGTTGGCGAAGTAACGAAAGTTTTATTTCTCATTAACTCTACACAGAAAATTTACTCGGCGTAATCAACATTATCATTGATATTCACGAATTTAAGTCTAGTCTTGGAAAAGAAAATAAGCTAAAGCAGATTGTCCCTGGCCTGAAAACGAAGGTCATTAATTAGAAAAGTAGATTGTACGCTGTTTCCTCTGTTCTTCTAGCCTTTAATATGTCCTGTGCGTCCCAAATTTTCTAAACCTTCTTTCCGCATGATATTCCCTAGACATTTCAACTGTGTCTTTCTGATGCTATTATAACTGCCCTTTTTGTTTCAATTTTACCTAAAACTTCGTCGTTGATTACATTTTTCTGTTCATATTATTTTCAGAATCCTTCTGGAAAACAACATTCTTGTTACCTCAAGATTCGTCTTCATCTGTGAGGAGATTGCCTAACATTCACTGTCATATAGCAGGAGAGGACTCACATTACATAACATTTCAGTATATTTTTCTTTGTTTCTATCGAAAATGTCCATTTCTCAATAGTTTGCTTAGCTTTGGGAAGGTATCTTTCTCTATTCTAATCTGCCGTCGGATATTTGTCCTCTTTTAAGACACGTCCTAGATAATTACATTTTTTTACTTGTTTGCATTTGGTTTCTATAAACCGATGCGAAATGTATAATTTTGTTTTTGTTGGTTTTTTTTTAGATATTTTTCAGTAAAATACATTCTTTTTATTTTTCATTATTTCCCATTTGGAAAGTATAGACTTTAATAATAATAAAATTACTATTCGTGAAATCTGAGTGATTATATCAGCATTATTATTTAGGTAGATTTTTTTCTAAGGATAGAAAGGGCTTTAAATAAATCAGTGTTGATATATTTAGAAAAACTTACAATAACAGATAATATGTTCGAGCACGCCACAAGAGGATTGATCGGCGAGTGCGCCTTCCACTTCTTTGCTATACAGCAAGCTACACAGCTTTATGTGTAATAAACCTTCTCCAAGAAGCAAGACTTAAGATAAAACTTTACTAAACAGAAACTATGATCTGGAAATGAAATAAGTGTTGTAAAGGCAAATAAACTAAATCCATCATAATAATTGAGATAAATTAAAAATATTCAAATATGTCGATGCATAAATTAAATATAAAATATTTTGTAAAGAATATATTTTGCTGTAAAAAAGTAAAAAAGAAATAGACTGTACAATTCCCATCGGTTTATAGAAAGCAAATTTAAACAAGTACAAAAGTGTAAATATCTTGAACATGTCTTAACAGAGAGACGAACATCTGACGGTGTATAAGGGTAAAGAAAGGTACCTTCGCAAAGCTAAGCAAAGTATTAAAAAATGAACATTTTTGATAGAAACAAAGAAAAATGTACTGAAATCTTATGTAATGTAATTATAGGTATTGCTACGTACACTTTAATCCACCACGTTAAGAGGCTACCAAACCAAAATAGTCACCTGGAAACGCGACTCATGTTCTCAAATCGCCCCGTCTGATCAAAACTATCCTTTGAATATTATGCGTGGTATTTAACCCGTTCAGATATCTCTAAATAATCAACTAGATGCAACCGTTTTCTCAGTTCTGTAAATAAGAATCTCTTCAAGAGAATGGAACATTTATATAATGTAAAGAAAGAATATCCTATATCAGCCACTACAGATTTGGAGGTACAAAATACAAAAAAAAACTTTTCCAAATGACAACATTTCACACAAAATTGTGTTACTCATATAACTAGGACAGAAAATAATGATACAATGACGATGTTAGTCATTCACGCGACTCTAAACAAAATGCTTGGAAGGAAATCCCCATTAATACCAGAGACAGTGAACTTGAGAATCTAATTCCTGGAAAAGTTGGTTATAAGAATAAATATGCTTATAAATACTTAACATTATTAACACACATCTGTGTAGTTCAGTATTTACATTATTCGGACTATTGTCCTCATCTTTGTCGCCATATTTGTCACAACGTTTCGGCCGTTGTACGCTCCGGCCTTCTTCAGGTGGTTGGAATTTCGAACCGAACCCTTTATTTCGATCACTGGGGTAGACTGTTCTAGTTCCACGAGCCATGTTTGATGGATGTCAGTTATCAGTTATCTCCTGGTAATTTTTCCCTCTGAAAGTTCTCCACTGCCTGAACCGGGTATTGAACTCACACTCTTTTTGGGTCTGTTACTGGATCTAACCAACGCCTTTATCCACCGTACCATGTGTCCTTGAGGACATCTGGGTATGAATTTCTGAGTATTATAAACCTAATTTTTTCAGCAACCATTTTTTACCAGTACTCATATTGCAATTTTGCTGTTATCATTGCATGTTCTTTACCAGATCTCATATTGCAACTTTTTGTTATCATTGCTGTTCTCTGGCACTCCTTATTACTGGTTCCCATATTGTATTTATTTCTATGCTTGGCCGACTCAGGAGATTTTTGTGGCCTAGCATATGTGCTGATTCCTTAAGTTTACGAATTTTCCAATGGTGTTCCCTGTCTATGATCTCAACCTGATCCCACAGGGGACGGTGATCTCCCTTCTTTCTCCATATCTGGTCAGCCACGCCTGATTTTTCTACTTCCCCTCGCATTACAGCTTTCTGGTGTTCTTGAAGCCTTACCTTGAGGGGGCGGCCTGTTTCTCCTTTATATTCCTTGCCGCATCTGTGTAGTTATTATCAAAAACCTATTATAGGTTGTGCACTCCGTAATTCCTCTGTTGAATACCGAACCTAGCAGACGAGAGAGAATTTCAAACAGAACATTTCCTTTAATCTAAATGCGTATATTGATATCGTTCCACTGCCCACTTCTTTGGATATCTCGTCGAATTCTTATTTAATACTGCTCAGTTTCCACTGAGAACAATACAAACTGCCAAAACAGGGATTTAATTCACAATTACTATATCACCAAATTCACGAACTAAATATTTAATCCACATGTAGGAAAATTCTTGGAGTCGTAAATCTAAGTCTTCAAACGAGTGGTGCCGCTGTGTGCGACAGTTGACTCCGCCAAGGCTTTTTGATGTTTTAGCTGCTGCTGCAGGAGATACTCTTTCTATTGTAAGAGTGATATTAACAAGTAAACAGCAGCAAAGACGACGCCATTATTCTGAGTGTAAGTAATGTAAATAATGATAACTATTTAGAAATTATGGGATATTTCATAAATTTAATAAATATGTGGTTATGCGTTATAATGTAAAATCAACAAGACTTTACGATAATCATTTTTAGTCGAGTTTTTTTTATTATTTTTGTTAAATTCTTTTGGCGAAAATACTTTACCGCATTAACTATTACGCTTTGCATTAGCACTTCGGGATAAAGCAGAATATTCATAGCCATCCCCAAAATGAGTAAATAACATTTTAAGAATTTGCGGATCGATTCTCCCTTTTCATTGGACACTTTTATTGGCTATGGTTATAGAGAACCCACTTCTCATCGCAGGTGTTATCTCTACAAAGGAATGGCCATTAACAAATTTCTATTCAATGAAGAGTAGAGGTAACTCTTTGATTAAACTGCAAAGAATTCAAATGATGAGGTATCAACTGAATTATATATGGATATATAGATCCATTGGATTTTCAAGAAGATGTTTTATGATTGAAGTGTCACCTGTATTTAAGCATTTTGGTAATTTTCCTCTACGGTTTACTTAGGATTCTTTCAAGTAACGTTTATGCAAGCTTATTATTAACGCAACTTGGTCGGAAGGAATATTCGAGAGAAATAATTCCTTATTCAAAATGGCCGTGATGGTTTTATCATTATTCCATAAGTAAAATATCAATACAAACTTACCAAATCTGATATTAGGCACTCTGCAAATAAAGGAAACTATTAATTTTCATCCTCTAAATGAGATGTAAATTGCATTTCTAATTTTATATTTACTGCCTGATAAGGGGAAATCTATAAGGCAGACAAAAAGTACAAATTGACTATTAATCAACATATTGTACTATAGAGAAGTGACATGTTCTTTTAATTACGTCCGAATTAAACGCTCTGTATCTTATTATATTACACGAGTTCTTCAGACGTTGACAGTAAATGTTGAGCTTCAGCAACAAGAACATATTATTTGTTTTAACATGTTACAGATAATGTGGAAAAATGGTATTAGACTTGCAGCAGATGTATCATCGTTTAGCTCTTTTTACTCATGGTCTTTCATCACCTTCTACTGAAAATGTACAGAAACCCATCAGTGGGTACGAGCGCAGTCATTGGCAATTGCATTTAGACAGTGACAACAGCCGTATCAGAGTGATAAACCGTATTCCGAGCGGCGCTTTACAACTTTAAACTCGCGAAATGGAGAACGCTTTGAACAGAACGGAATTAAATGTCGGCTTTAATGCTGGTAGAAGTTCGTTGACAAATTGAGTCCCACGGATATTCACGCATGAATATAAAGAGAAGCGAAAGCAAATCAGTCAGGACTTGCCGATCCACTATAGGGCTGAAGATGACAGTTTCCTGGGCGCATCATTACCGGTGATGTGAACTGGTGCCATTACTACAAGCCGGAAAGAAAAGTCAAAGTGATGTGCATTGTCTTTTGGGATGTTAATGCGGTGATCCGTCTGAATTTCCTGGAACCTTAACAGACTATCAACTCTAAAATTTTAAATAAAAATGCCGACGATGCTGAAGGCCAAATTTTCCTGACACAAGCAAGAGGACATGTAACCTCCTGCCTTCAGTCCAGTTTAAAGACAATGGATCATAAAACAACTTTTGTAAGCTTGATCTTTTAAAATTTGCTTATAGTTTGAATTTTTCACTACAGCTGTTCGAAACGAGGTAGACGGGCTACATGAACAATATTTTCATGATAATGGCGCCGTTTCGCTGAACGAGCGAAGACGGGCTTTCCTTCATAGAATTAGTCGACTCCTCTGGTGCAGATTATTACGGGATAGGCATAGAGGCTTTTGTTCATCGCTCTTCCGATCTGTTGTAGTTTATATGTAAATTAACCAAAGGGAAGTAATTTCGGAGCTTGCTTAACGGTATTCTGATTTTTCTAATTATTATTTGTTTTCTTTCATATTTTTAAAAGAACGGAATCTAGACAAACATTTAATTAATATTGGGATACTCTTTTCCCTGCTGATTATTTAGATATTAACTATAGCATACACACAAAAAACATAATTTATCTAACGATTTCATTTTCTCCCCTTCCTCTCTCTCTTCATCTTTCTCTCTCTCTCTCTCTCTCTCTCTATATATATATATATATATATATATATATATATATATATATATATATATATATATATATGCTAATGCTATTAACGCATCGCTGTTCACTTATGAATTTGCTAATGGCGTTTGTAATCATCACGTATATGATACGCAAAGATGTCCCTTCCTCCGCCCTGTACCTAATGAATTCGGAGTAGAAACTCCAACTTATGCCAAATCGGTCGAGTTCCGATCCTGTCGTGAAGCAATCGGATGAGATGATGAGATGAAGAGCTGTTATGCAGGGAAACGCGCTTGTATGTGGATGGCTATATATATATATATATATATATATATATATATATATATATATATATATATATATATAAATCTTAGTCACAGTATCTTGTCTGTTATCCTCAATGAAACATATATATATATATATATATATATATATATATATATATATATATATATATATATATATATATATATATATATATATGTTTCATTAAGGATGACAGACAAGATAATGCGACTATGATTTTTATTATTTTTTCTTGTGTTCGTATAAGTGTTTTCGTTTCTAGTCATGAAGTGTGTAAAAATTGTCTCAATACTCTGCATATCCGAGAGGCTGTGATGTGCTGACTGTGTTTAGAAAATATTTTTCTTAAATTGATATATACATAAAAATCCATACATTCAGTTAAAAATAAAGATCCTCTTTGATAATGGCTAAAAGGATAGCAAAATATTTGGACAATTTTTGCATAATTTATATCTAGAAAAGAAAAGAATAATTAATCGAACACAAGAAAAATTAAATAAAAAGTTTAATAACTTGTATGTCTTCAATAAAACTTGTATAAAAGAAGGTTTGCTGCGATGTTAAAATGCAATTCATCAAAGAAGGAACCGTAGATTTTTTCCAATCCAAGTATTTTTGATCTCCTCGAGGAGATATATTATTCAATGAAACGTGTTTGAATGAAGATATGATGCCTGAATATACATACATACATAACTATATTACCTGGATGTATTAAAAAAAACAAATCAATTTCCATGCCTGATGATGTCTATATGAACAGATGAAAGTACTAACAAAAATAGACTTTATACAGCTCGAATTTATTAAAAACAGGGATCATAACATTCTTCTAGAGGTTGGTGGGTTAATGTATTTTAATAAATTTGTTTGTGAAGATGAATTCTCGCCATTTATATCATTAACTTCACTAACCTGCTTTTTGTATGAATGATTCATGAAATATATATATATATATATATATATATATATATATATATATATATATATATATATATATATATATATATATATATTATACACACAAACACACACACACACACACACATATATATATATATATATATTTATATTATATAATATATGATTCGTCCAGTGTGTAAAGACGTTCTCCCTCTTCATCAAATTAATTCTATAATTTATAAATACGGTTGTAGTTGCGGGGCTGACAACATAGGAAGGACGACACAACGCCTGGACTTAAGAATTAAACAGCACGTTCCTACCAATATCAGGAACCACACTTTGCCGTTGAATGGACTCCTCCCAAACACCTACGGTTCCGCCATATGCGAGCACCTATTAAAGAGAAGATTCTGTGCAGCTAATTTTAGTGTCGACAGGTTCACAGTGTTGTCGCGGTCACACTCGTTATTTCACCTTAAGTTGCTGGAGGCACTTTACATCGGGTCCCGCAAGCCTTCCTTGTGCAAACAACGTGAGTGTTTGTTGGGGCTCGCTGTCATTTGCCTCTAGCTCCATTTGCTCATATTATTTTTCTCCTCTTCCACATTTCCTTTTCATTGTACATTTTCTGTGTTTTTTTAATTTAAATTAAATCTCCCGTTGGAAGCCTGAAGAGCGGGAGCGAAACCGGTTGCTTCGCCCGTTTTTAATATGTCTAGTAATATCAAGCTTCAAACTTTTATTGCTGTGATAAAATTTTGTACCTTCAAAAATATATTTACATATATATATATATATATATATATATATATATATATATATATATATATATATATATATATATATATATATATATATATATATATTAGTAGTAGTATGACGCGTCTTTGACAGGGTCTTTCATTACTGGGAATTTTTGCACTTCAATTGGAGCAGTTTGAGTTTAAATTCAGCCCACCAGAAAAAAAAAATTAATTACAACATTTGGGTGCAACTGACGCACATCCCCAAATGGGGTTTCACAATTGGAAGGGTGTGGCTGAAAAGCCAACTGTATAATATTAATAATAAATAATATTATTGTAATAATTTAAATAATTTATTTTTTATTAAAGTTTTTTATGAATGATATATATCCAAAAACAGATAGTAAATAGTAAAACGTTGTTGATTTATAATGGCAGGAAGTAGTGAAGAGCCATTGTCGCCAACAATTTAGACTCAAAACCGGCACTGAAGAATAATCTATCAAACAAAAAAATAATAATCGCAATCGGATGAAAACTGTGTAAATGCATAAACAACATACGATCACATACACATATACATGCACACACACTGTTTGAGAATTATATCTATCTATCTATATATATATATATATATATATATATATATATACACGCATACATACACACACCCATATATATATATATATATATATATATATATATATATATATATATACGCACACACACACTCATATATATATATATATATATATACATATATATATATATATATATATATATATATATATATATATATATATATATATATATATATATACGCACACGCACACACACACACTCATATATATATATATATATATATATATATATATATATATATATGTATATATGTATATGTATATATATATATGTATATGTATATAAGAAGATTGGCAAATATATATTCCCCGACACAAATATTCAAAAGTAAGTAGGTAACAATATTTAAGCGAAAACTTTCTAGATTATCTTTAAAAAAATGAAAATAATATGCTATTTTTGCTTGCAATCACAGCATCTGTCATCCGTGAAAATCGATAGTCAAAGCAGCTGAAATAGAACCAAATAGCATCATGGTCGAATACACATGCACAGTATAAAGTATTAACAAGATCATGTAGCTATTTCTCTTTTTCAACGCCTGAATTATCAAAGAGCTAAATGAAATGCCTGGCGCATTTAATGCAGCAATTTCCGATTATAGATAGCAGCAGGAGATTCATTTTTCACTGAACTACAAATAAGAAAAAAAAATGTACAATGGACGTGAGACTTAAAAACGAAATTGTGTGTAATGTATTCATATACAAAAACGCCTTTTGACCTCACTTTGTTTGAATAGGAATGCACATCATTTAGTTTTATTATATAAATAAACATCGCAAAGCTTAAACAGAAATCCGGATTCAGCTGAAACAAGTAGAAGATAATAAATTGTTAATATAGCTCTTTTTCATGGACGTAGAGTAACATAAATATTACCAACCTTAGAAAAACACGTTTTTATGTGTTTTTAAACAGGCATGAATAAACAATATGCTTATATTCGAACCTGATATGATGAGATAACTAAAAAACATGATGCGTAAAAAAATAGACCTCAAAAATATTATTCGCTAATAATAA
>OZ038484.1:9423053-9480553 GCA_964036315.1 Acanthosepion esculentum | reverse complement strand
TCTCTCTCTATAAAAGGCAGGATGTGTGTGTGTGTGCGTGCGCGCGCGCGTGTGTGTGTGTGTGTGTGTGTGTGTGTGTGTGTGTGTGTGTGTGTGTGTGTGTGTAACGAATGCACGGCCGCAATTTTCGACGGATTTGCACCAAAATTTACATGCACATGCTCAAATATTTGTTGTTAACATTCTTTTTTCATGCGGTTCTTCCAGTTACGTGTCCTTTTTTAAAGCTGATCGTTTCGTGTTCATTTTGTTTAGTTCTTTTTTCGTAACAGATTTAATGTTTAGTATAGAGCTTAGAAATAATTCGCAGTGTGAGATAGGCAAGAAGTAATACATGTAGCAACATCAGCACGGCAAAGGGCACACCTTTAAAGGCAAGGAGGGGCAAAAATATTTTAAGTCAAGTGATAGCGATTGCTGTATGAGTCGTACGATTTTTGAATCAAGCGCCGGGCAACGCCGGGCCATGCTGCTAGTGATTGTATATATTTCTGTGTAGATATGTAGATTTCCCTTATTGTCGAAAATACATTTGATGAACGTTCGCTTGAGAAAATAACTAACTTCATAAAGGATTTTGAAAAAGCGTTACATGAAAATGACACCATGAATTTATATGGATAGTGTTTTGTCATGTTTTCAAATACAGCACAACATTCTCTGTCTTCTCTGGTTGAGTGTGAACGTATGAAATATGTAAATATACATGACTGTTTCGATAAACGCATTTTCTTATGAAAGATATGAACTAAAAACCTATATGAAGACGGTTCTCGACTTACGGTAGAGTTCCCTCCATACGATTTTTCGTGTAAGTCGGAACGTACCTGCGATTTTTCCATGAACAAGCACCCACTCACCAACAATCCAATATGGCGTAAAACCAGCAAATGATCCACGCTGGTTTTCTCACTCGAGCTCCGTATGACGAAATATTCTTCTGTCGAGCAATGTATTCTTCCGCCACTCCGTTTGCGTAGTATACTGATTTACTAAGCGTAGATTAGATGTGGCACAAGGCCAGAAGTATGCGGCACCCAGTGAGTATCGAACTCACTATTCAATGGCAATTGATCTAGCATGATAACTGTTGTAACTTAGGGAAGGTTACTGAATAGAATAATCAAACGAAAGTTGGTAATGAACGATAATACTTAGGACACGAAAAACACATATAAGATTCGCCAGCGATGGTCAACTGCTAGAAAGGATTTAAGTAAATTCCACAATTAATCTCCAACTACCATCTACCATCCGCCCCACGCCGGCAGATGTTCCACAAGGCCGAATTTATGTGGGGTATCAGTGCTCGTAGGCACGGCCAAAAATTCTCCGTAGACTCCGTATAAAATAGGGCTGGTTAACTGTTCTCGAGACGAGATATGCCTTTTGACATAGTCTTGTCTGTGGATCCTCTCGGCTCGGAAGCAGGGCTGGAGACAAATCTCAAGCTGCAGGATATTTACCAACCGAATGTCCGAATTTAATGTGGGATATCCGAGCCCATAGGTTCGGCCAAACATTCCTCGTAGACTCCGTATAAAACGGGGTCGGGTAGATGTTTCTCTCGATGAGACTCTGTCCTTCGACAAAGCTTCGTCTAGGGATCCTCACTGTCCGGAGGCAGAGAGTTTGACCAGCAGCGCTGGAGACAAATCCCAAACTGCAGACAGTACAGTATTTACTACTGTATTTATGTGAATGGAGACCGACCCTTTAACGTCCGTAGGTATGCTAAAACACTAATCATTACACAACGTCGAGGTGCCCCGTTTATGGCGCATGTACGCGGCAAACGACATGAGTCGAAACAAATTTAATTGAGATTACGTCGTATAAACGAATCGTTGTTGGTCGGGACTGTTGTAACGCGGAAACATACTGTATGAACCTGTCCTAAATCTGCATACTGTTTTACAAAGAATAAACATGCGGTATTCACTGTTGCACTGTCAGTGATAGTGAAAAAAACTTTAATATTCCGATGTGGGAACTCTCCAGATTGTTTCCATAGATATTATGTTTGCTTACCCTGTTTAAACCTTTTGGTTAAGGGAAGATTTCATCCAAATTCTTTATTTTTCTGATCACGGAGAATACCTTCAGTAGTTGTGACATTCCAGCTCAGTTGAATTGCAATGATCTGTTAAAATAGCTAGCAGGATTCTGCTTTAAAAAACTAGATATATTTACTAAGCTCATATTAGTTCGCTATCAAAACAATTATATTTGTGTACCCAATATTATTGAAATCGTTAGAGTACTAAAATAGATATTCCTGGGTATGACGAAAACTACATCCAACAGTAAGGTCTCTGCTGGGGCGATTGGGTGTGGTGCATTGACTTAGACCTAAATACTGTTGCGAAACTTATAAAACCACTATTGTAGGATTGTATCTGTAAAAAATAATTGTTAATGCAATTTCAACTCGCAAAAAAAAAAAAAGAATTATTCTTACGATGCAAAATATCTATCGACTTTAAATACGCCACAAAAGGTTGATAAACCTTAAATAACAAATCACTCAAACAACAATCCTACTTTTTTTTTTTAAGCTTATCACCCCAAGCAAGACTGGAAGCCACTAGCACGCAAGGGGTTACAGAAGGTTTGGAGGAAGAGAAGACAGGAGTGGTAAAGGAGAGGATGTGGAGAAAGATAGTGGATCGATCAAGGCAAGGGGGTTACAGAAGATTTGGAGCGAGAGCAGATAGGAATGAAAGGTGAAAGGATGTGGAGAAGGGAAGTGGATAGATCAAGGCAACTGGAGATGTCGATTGACGTTACACTTAAATAGTTGGAGATTGTATTTGTCAGGGAAACAGGAATAAGGAAGGGAGTACCACAGATCCTTATAATATACATCTTTGCGGTCTTTTGACCGATTCCACATGCCCAGCCTAAAATGTATTGACATGTTACATTTTTTGGGATTTCATACGCATAAAATCAACGAATATCGAAGCAACACTTGTTGATCGAAATCTGCCATGGTCGGGTATCGACATGCCTGGGAACCGACACCTTTAACATGATTTCTCCGTTGAATTAAGAGAAAAACTCTCGGTGGTCAACGAAAGCGATTCAGGTACAACATCGCTACAATTGTGTATTATCTTCCGATGTAAAATGAGAAAATCGATTGCTGATAGTATGAATTGAGTGACGTATGAACCGTCTTCAAACATGAGAAGAAAATTTGTTCCAAGAAAAAAGAGAACATCGCCAAAAACGTCAGCAGAATCCTTTTTCTACTTCCATCCAAAACCTTTTAAGACAACCTATATCGATAGGAAACACGGAATTTCAGCTGACAAATAGTCTATAACAACGACGACGACAGCCCGATAATGGAGTAATGATCCTTGGTCTGAACTTACATCCAGGCGTGAAACTGACAGTAAATACACAAAGTTTATTTAAATTCCTACGCTCTCTCTGTGTCTATGAACACAACTTCCGATATCAAGCATTCTTCGTCTATCAAGTCTTAAAGAATACGCATATATATATTTATTTATAAATAAATGACAATAGGAAAACTGTAATTGCTGACGCGTTTCGTCAAAAAAAGAAAATGAATAAAAACAAAAAACAGAGTGTTCTGTTTTTTTGTTTTTATTAATTTTCTTTGTTTAATTAAATTCATTCCGTTTCTTGCTTTGAAAAAGTCCACACTAGACAAAACGCCTCAGCAATTACTGTTTTCCTATTGTCATTTATTTATAAATATTGTCTTCTCTAAAAGTTAACTTTGAGACATTTTCACAAATATATATTTATGTATGTGTGCGTCTGTGTCGTGTTTGTTTTCTCATATGCAATATATAGACAAATTTATTTATTTATTGATATCTGAAAATAATTTTAAGATATTAAATTAAAAATTACGCGACATATTCAGCGAAAATTTAAGCGTAAAATATATCAATAACCAGATAATTTGCATTTTAAAGAAATAGTTTTTTTTTTTCAGACGTCTTGTTTTGGTTTAGTTAATTTTGCTTAGCGGTATATCAGCCGCTACAGGTCATTTAATCCTGAAATGGAAATTTTTTGAACACAATTTTATGGCTTCAACTACAGATAAAATACATTGTTGGTCATTTTACTATAAATATAGATTTTTGGTTGTTTTTTTTTTGTTTAGCAGCATATCAATCTATATAGGTTATTTAATGCCGAAATCTATATTTTACATAATTTTATGCTTTCAATTACAGTTATTTTTCACATGGTTTTATATTTTCAGGGTATGTAAAGGCATGTTTTTAAACATATATTTTGCATATCATAAAATCTATTACGTGCATTAATTACATTATTCAGACTGTTATACTCATCTTCCTTGACATATTCACAACGTTTCGGCCGTTGTACGCTCCGGTCTTCTTCATGTGATTGAAATTTCAAACCGAAATTTTCATCCACAGGGGTAGATTATTCTAGTTCCACGTGTCATGGCTCTTCTGGATGTCCCAGTTTTTTATCTTGAACAAAAATCTCCAGGTTTTTGGTTCACCACAGATATGCCCTTGTAATGAACTCACAACTGTTTCGGTCTAGTTCCTGGATCTAACCAAGATGAAGATAACAGTCAGGATAATGTAAATAATGCAAGAAATTATAACACTTCATCTCAGAAATATAAACAGATAAAATCTATTGCTGTTCATTTTATAAAAATGTACCGTTTATTTTTATTTGGGTGTTCACCTTTTCTCCATAGCTGGGACCATATCTGATGTTAGCAAGCCATGTCAGGGTGGACTTCAGAACAACAGCAATTGAAATGAAAACATACAATCTACCGATCAAAAGCCTTGCTGCCGGATTTAGATTATCGTCATACCCAGAACGAATTAATGTTTAGTATTCTTTATTTGAGGTATTAGTCCCATTTTACCGCAACTGAAAAATCGTTAATCTCTGGACCTTAGATTGAAAAACTAATAAGAAAGACCGAAAAAGCCTCCGACATCACATAGTTTTACTATTTGTATATATATATATATATATATATATATATATATATATATATATATATATATATATATATATGTATATATGTGTGTGTGTGTGTGTGTGTGTGTGTGTGTGTGTGTGTGTGTGTATAAATATATATTTACTTTTAAATAAAAGCTAATGTTTTGGGCGACACAAAAATAAAGGAGATATTTATATCCATCGTTATTGTATAACATATTTCTAATTCCATAGCACTTTTTCTTGATTGTCCATCTACCCTTAAATATAGACTTCCGAAAACTAGATAATTATGAGATATGTCTCATCATCTTATAGTTGAAATCGGTAGATGTTTCTTCACTTGCTAGTCTCGCATGTGAAAATCGCTCCCAGCATCTTGCTTTCCAGTCAGAATTGATCTTCAATATTTACAATGCAATGCCAATCGTTATCTTCTATCTTCTTTCCTATTCTTTTATTTATTTCTCTTCTTAATAATCTGTTGCTGTTTCTCTTATTTTTTACGCTCAATAAACATTTGCGTCTTAGTGTCTTTATTGCCTTGCGTGGATGAAATGATTAATTGTTTGAACAAGTTTACTCTATAGAGGTTTTACTGCAATACTGATTTCACTATTGTTGCCTTTCGAGATATGATATTCATACACATATTTAGTGATTAATCATCAACTCAAGTGGCCGGCAATAGCGTGATACACATTTTTAATCAGGAACTGGTTTTACAAGTGGAGATGTCAACGGACTCTTCATTTTCTTTTCAGGTATATATATATATATATATATATATATATATATATATATATATATATATATATATATATATATATATATGTGTGTGTGTGTGTGTGTATGTATGTATGTATGTATATATGTATACTGCCCCCACGCACTAATCCCGATGCTAATTATACAGCCTTAAGTCCACCCGACTGGATTGTCATGACTTGCAAAAGGAAAACAATAGCGAAAATGTGAAGGATTACTTCATCTGAAATTATCGACAACTGATTCATAGAAATATTTACTTAATTAGTAACTTACTTACAAAGTGGAAATCCTTCTCGTATCATATTTCCACGCTTACTGCTCAAAAGACGTTTATTCTTCTCAATATTGTTAATGACATTTGGGTGGGAAATTGCTGAGTCGGGTTGAAAACAGGAATTCAGAAGAGGAGTGCATCAACGCGTATCTACGCAGAATCCGGCCTTCTTGTTAGGGAAAAGCAATATGTATTTTAATTATTCTAGCATAGAAAAAAAAGTAAGAAAATACCTTGTTTAAAGAGGAAGAGGTAAAAAGCAATTTCTCTTGTACAAGCCTGAAAGAACCAAGTTAACAATCCGAATCTGAAAAAGAGCAATGTAGTGTGAGATAATGCGTTATGGATACGTGGATATAATAAGGCTGGTTAATTGGCAGGGAATGAAGCGAAAAATGGAGGCGAAGTACAGATTTACGCATTTAAACATTGATTGACTTTAAAAATAAAGAAAGAAACAGATAAAGCAAGCAAGATAGAAAGAAAGAAAGAAGCAAGCAATATATGAAAAAAATCAAAAGAGTAGTATATACTAAATTTGAAATGAAAGCAAACCGAGGAAAAAGGAATAAATAAAAAATAAATAAAATATAAAAGGAAAACGTGACCTAAAAAAAGAGACAAAAAACAACAAAGAAACAAACGGAAGAAAGCAAGAGAGACGCACGAAATAGTTATCGAATCTCTAAAATTCACTGAATGTAAATCATTATGTATAAACGAAAAAAAGGCAGAAAAAAAGTGATAAGTGAATTAAAAGTAACTGAATAAATATCATAAATTTGCTCCTCACTCGTGGATAAGATAAATCGATACTTTCGAAAGCGAAAGATCGTTGTTCGAACGTAAGTTAAAACATTCTTTTACATCATATTGCAAAAATGTGATAATGAACAAAGAAAATATGATTATCAAATGAGAAATTAGCATGATAATAATTTACTTCTCATTTCGTTTCTCATAGCCATAAATTATAATTATTTTAATCTTCGGCCTTCTCTTGTATTAGTTCTATTCGATAACCTCAAGGAAATATTGAACCTTTATCTAATCCGAAGTTATAGGTTGTGAATTCTCCAAGGATATCTCGTATGAGTTTATTCGGTACAATTCACACAACGCCTGAAAGTCATGGATTATGCTGACTAGATCAACAGAATAAATCTTTTTATTGACAAGGTCATTGCTTTGTCGGACATTCATGCAGTGAAATTTGCAGCCTGAAAACATATATCACTTATTTTTCTAATTAACTCTTATATTACATCCTCTTGCATTGCCAGCGGAATGAGAACAATATGCCTCCATACATTGGATAAACGATCGGTTTGAAATTCATTATTCTACACCCGTTGAAACTGTGAATATGAAAAAGAAAATAAACTCATTATTCCGAATAAATAAGAAAAACAAAGATATCAGTGTTACTATTAATAGGGAAAATGAGTCACCCATTGAAGTTGGGTTAATTGCGTAATTGAATCCGTAGCTGAGGGTGACCTTCAAGCTGAACTCCGCGAGGTTTACCGGTTCTTTTTCATGTTCATTTTTGTGTAATTAATTTTATTTGATTGCGATATAATTAATTTCCGTTTATGTTCTTAAATACCGACGCCATATCGTAACTATTGTAGGGATGTCAAGCATGGCACCAAACCCGTTCAGAAATGACTGAACTTAATGTTATATATGATCGCTTTCTAAGGTCAATGGTTAAAAATGGTTGTGAACGAGTAAAAGAAAGACCACCACCGCTTTTTGACAGTGTGAACTGGCACTATAGAATTACAAACAACGATCTGAACCAAATAACATATAACACACCACTTGAATTTCGACAACAGTATTAACTAAAATGGATAACATGTAATTCGAAGAGAAAGTAATGACATAATCAAGATGTTGATACTACTTCAAGTAAAAGGATAGGAAGGAAACCCCCGTCATTTCTGGAAACAATGATAGCAGCTACTGGACTATTTGAAATCATTTTTCTGAAAAATTATTTTAAGAGAATAATTTTATAAATGTCACACGAAATTAGTATTAGATGTGAGGTCAATGAATGTTAAATGTTTCCTGCTAATATTTTGAAGAATAAATTCAATAAATGAACACGAGAATTATTCATGTTTCAATCTAATAAATGGAATCTTGTGGATAATTTGAGGAACATGATATCTAACATGATATTCAACTCGATTAGTTTTATTTAATGTAGATTGTGTACGATGTTTCAATTCAATAGCTTATTGTCAATGGATGTCAGACCAAATTGATTTCATTAATCATTCCAGAATATCTTATAAATGATGCAAATAGCATGTATTAGAAAATGATTTGGCGTTGTTAAGACTTTTTTTTTTTTTTTGAATTCTTAAAGAACAGAAGAATGGAAGCCGCACGAAATATTTTTGTCTGTTGATATTTTTAAATGAATTATCATTTGTAAGCGTATGGTTCATACAACCATGATCATGTTATGATTAACGCTATCACAATTTTGTTACATTCTTTCAAGAAAATAGTGAATCTTATTTTGTTTTGATCTGAGAACATTTATAACGTAATATTCATAGGTACCTTACGCGTCAAGATGATGACAGAGAATATCAATAATTGTACGAATTTCGATCTGGCCGATCCGTTGTTGATGTTCTCAATGCCTTGCTTGGGGTGCAATCAACTGAAAAGAAAACTACCATTTCTGACAGAATCAGTGCGTCACGAGACAACATATCCATCTCAAGGTCCTTATGTTTAGAATTTACAAATGCCATTGAGAATGTGTGGCACAAGGGATTGCTGCTCAATCTCTCTAGGTATGAAATCACTGGGAGAGACTTTTCAATATTAAACTCCTTCCTAGCATATAGGTCCCTGAATGTTTTTGCTAACGGCCAATCCTCCGTGACCTTAGTAAAAAACAAAACAAATAAAATAAAAACAACGCAGCCACCCCACCAGAGTATGCTTCTCAAACCGTCTTAATACTTTACATAAATGATCTACAATCTATAAAAGATCATTTGTGAATAACTATGTAGAAGATACAACGGTATATGTGTGTACCTACAAAACGATTGAGAGCTGATCTCTCCTAAGATCCATCTTTAACATATCTGTGGGGGAAGCTTCCAGGGTAAGACGATAAACTACGTCCAACAGCATGGCCTTTGATCAGGGGGCTTTGAGTAGCTTGGAACCACCTTTTAATTTCTGGTGTTCATAGGGCCACCCTGATCCGGGGTGGTAGCACCTATTAGGGTCCCAGCTATGGGAAAATAGTTAACCCTGAAACTAAGGTAAAAAGCATTATGAAAGTGTAAAAATAGGTTTTAATACCAGAAATACTTTGTAGAAAATTATTACCAGAAATACATTTTTGAAGAAAAAAATTATTACGAACTATAAAATTTTGTGGAAAAAAATATTACCAGAAATAGATTTTTGACAAAAGAAAAATATATTCAGGAAAAAAAAATGTAGGCATTAAATGACCGATTGAGGTAGATATGCCGTAAAAGAAAGCAAAACAAACCAACCAGTGGAGGAAAACTGGCTGGCTGCATTCAGTGCCTTGAAAACAAACTAGATACATTCCATGTTTATCGATCGGGACCTAAACTACCACTCGATTAATTGAATAGATGTTCCCTCTGTGAGGCCACGTAACTTGACGGAATATTAGGAATTAACCTCACCCCGCAAATCTGAAGTTAAACTCGTATACATGACCCATCGCTAAAGATGCAGGAATAATGGTCGGTTCGCGGTACCGCTCCAGTAAGTACCTGACCCCTTGTACTAACCTGTACATCACCAAGAGCCAGTTCGTAAAAACTGGAGTACTGCTATCATATTTGCGAAGGAGTTACCCAGTCTCCAATTTCCAGTCCAAACGCATCTCCGCATCCTTGTTGTCGGCAAATTATTTCTTCATTTCAACAGACGAAAATACGTAAGCCTCTTACTGCTCTATCGCAACTTCCATTGAAAGTGCACAGACGAACTACATTCCTTTGTTCCACCAGTTATAATGTTCACAGCTAGGACACCTGCTATGCTACATGTAATGCAGCGAATTACCCTAATTTCCTCCCTATTCCAAGGGTGCGAAGTAACTCTAGATCAAGAAGTTTCTTCCTTAGAAACAATTCTAACCTGAACCGAATACCAAGAGGAATTTTCCCGATCACTACAATGTTAACTCTATTAAATCTAGAGTTAATAGTTATCTTCTCTAAATATGAGTCAAAACATTGCCTATTGTTCTTTAACCTTCTACCTCGAGTGTATCCCGTGCCTTCTACAGAGTGAATCACACTGTAAAAAGAATAAGCGTTTTAGTTCTGTTTCATTTAAAGTTATGCGAAAACGCTAGATTTGCTATATTCTTAAAATAAAATATTCATTGTCATATTGACTACACAGTAACATCTGTATGCATAGATAGATAGATAGATAGATAGATAGATAGATAGATAGATAGATAACTGATTTGCTGGCATAGATAGATAGATAGATAACTGATTTGCTGCATAGATAGATAGATAGATAGATAGATAGATAGATAGATAGATAGATAGATAACTGATTTGCTGGCATAGATAGATAGATAAATAGATAGATAGATAGATAACTGATTTGCTATATAGATAGATAGATAGATAGATAGATAGATAGATAGATAGATAGATAGATAACTGAGTTGCTGACATAGATAGTGTTGTGGATTCCGGGATGAAATCCAACATCAATGAATAACAAACGCCAGGAATGGATAAGGAAAATAAAGGTATTAACATAATAATGCAAACTGGTAATACGGGTTAGTAGATCCAGGAATGCGGGTTAGTAGCAGTAATATATATACAGTCTTGGTATTGAAGTATCGCGGTCTGACTCTTTACTGAGTCTACGTGCTCGCTGTGACGCTTGCCGCCGTCTCTGCGTGTGACTTACTCTACTACTACTGAACTCTACTACTCTTCTGTCGTTACGTCTCGACTCTTCGAGTATTCACTGGCAGTTGTATATGTATACACTGGGTGAGTCGATTTGTGTAAAAAGGCGAGACCCCTTAACAGATAGATAGATAGATAGATAGATAGGTAACTGAACTGCTGGCATAGATAGATAGATAGATAGATAGATAGATAGATAGATAGATAGATAGATAGATAGATAGATAGATAGATAGATAGATAACTGAACTGCTGGCATAGATAGATAGATAGATAGATAGATAGATAGATAGATAGATAGATAGATAGATAGATAGATAGATAGATAGATGTTAAGAAGAAATGTTTTATTTTTATTTCATTTTTTTCATTAATTGATTTTAAAAAATACCGTTCGTCAGGAAACAAGTCTGCTAAAATAAATGTTATTAGACGTGATTATAATCAGTGTAATCAATGATGTAGAAAGAAAGAGTGAAGGAATGAATGAAAGAAAGTAATAATGAAATAAATAATGAAAGAAAGAAAGAAAACTTCATGAAGAAAATAAGCTAAAAAGAAAATACGAACGTTGATTAATAACGAAAAATATGTCAAGAAAGAAAGAAAAAGAAAGAGGGAAAGCATCACGAAAAATCAATTAAAAAATAAATGGAAATACGAACATAGAAGAATGATGAAAAATCTTGAAAGAAGACAAAAGAAAGAAAGAAAAAAGAAATAATGAAAGAAGAAAGCTAAAGTGTCAAAAATAAAATGAAGAAAAGAAACTAGGCAGGTAATTTAGCAAAAGAAGGAGATAACGATGACGAATTAAAAATGGGAGTGGCAATAAGGAAAAATGAAAAATATCTTAACTGAAAAAAATATGAACAAAATAATGCTTGACATTCACTGAAAGGAGCAACAGAATAAGTGTTGTAAAATGCAGAACGAAAGAGATCTAAAGTTGACGAAAATGCGGCGGTTGAAGGGGACGAAATGTAAAACACTAGACAGACTATGACGAGGCGCAGAACGATAATAAAAACATACAATATATAAATGAAAATAAATATAAAAGACGAAACGAAAAGGTTAGGTTCTATCGCCAAAATAAAATATTCCAAAATGTTCCTTCAATAATGAAAAATGTGACGACATAATTATGGATTCGGATTTGATAAATGTGCAAAAGTAACATTCAAGAAAGGAAGAATTACAGAAACACAGTCAAAAGATTTTGAATTTGTCACAAAGATTAGGGAACTGGAACACGAAGAAGCCTATAATTAACCAGGAATTAGCGAAGGAGATGGAATACAGCATAGACAAATGAGGAAGAGAGGAAAAAAGAATACTACAGGAGTGTACGTCTGGTACTGAATACCGAGTTGAATTCAAAAAACAGAATATCAGCCATAAACACATTGGATGTCTGTGTGGTGCAATAAATTTTCAACATCCATAACTAGTCCATTAAGCGAATGGGCGCCAAAATGAGAACGTTTCTCACCTGCCACATATGCATCATCACAAGATGATGTTGATCGTCTGTAGTTGCCCAGATCCGAAGCGGGCAGAGCAGAGGATTAGTTCAACTAGAACTGCCTTACAAAACTACAACAATTGTCCTTCAAAGAGACCTGAAAACTATGGAAGACTGTATGATGATATCTGTCAAAGAACATGAAAGTAGTAAGCGACTTTATTCAGTAATAAGAGGAGCCAAGTTCAAAATGCCGTTTCAGATTGGTGAAGAAATACAATAAAAGCACAATACACTGGCTGAAGATGCAAATTACTTAAAAAAGAAAACAAGGCCAAATATAACCGACCAGATACAGAAACGATGGAAGGTAAACCGTTTCACGGCCAGCACTCTATCAGTACCAAACAAGCTGATGTAGACAAACCCCGTACCCATCAGTATCTACGTAGTACAGGGTTAAATTCTGAAACCAAAGTTTTTTTGGCTGTACAGGACCAGTGCTTGGTAACTAGAAATTACCAAGCACACAAACAGAAAAACTGCCTGAGCCCTAAACACCCGCATGACAGTGAGGGACAATATCTGCACTGTAAAATCTGCAACTTTGATGGAAAGGAAACTGCAAGAAATTGGAATGACACAACCCAGTCCGGTTACGTAGATATGGCCTTAACAATTTTATGGAACTTCACAATACTCACAAAACAATCAGAACTAGTCACCGAAACATCGTGATTAGAAACTACGAAGAGAAAAAGTTCCTCTTTATTGATACGGCAGTCCCTGCAGAATGCAATGTATCATTGAAGAACTTCAATATCTGTCAAAATACAAGGAACTTAAGATCGAAATCTCAAAAATGTGTCACATGAGAACATCAACAATTCCAGTTGTTTTTCACGGGTGCTGTACCATACATTTCTCACGAGTGCAGTACAGTACATCTTAGGAATGGTTGTATCTATGTAAAATATGTGTGATCTTTTTATTCAAAATTGTTAAGTGGAAAATTTCATGATGCATTTCGGACCTTAGGTCTGTGATCGGGACCCGGAAAGAAATGAGTATACACCGGAGACCAAAGTAAGTAAATAATAATAATAATAATAATAATAATAATAATAATAATAATAATAATACACACTGACAGAACAATCAAAGCCAACCGCCCAGATATTGTTATTAAAGACCACAAACAAAATAAGTGCCTCCTTATTGATATGGCAATCCCTGCAGACTGCAATGTATCTGTGAAGATATTCGAAAAACTGTCAAAATACAAGGACCTTGAAATAGAAATCTCAAAAATGTGGCACATGGGAACATCAACAATCCCTGTTGTAGTTGGAGCCTTTGGACTGGTTGGAAATATTCCAGTAGGCTGATTGAAGGGATTCCTGGAAGTCCAAGCCTCAAAGAGATACAAAAAATTGTTCTGACAAATACAGACCACACTTTACGAAGGGCTTTATCTATAATTATTTTTTTTTCTTTGCAGTGGAAGGTGTCATGATGCCATTTCTAACCTTAGGTCCCTGGGCCGGACCCGGAAAGAAATTTGTAAACGCCAGATATCAAAGAAAATAATAATAATAATAATAGTAGTAGTAGTAGTAGTAGTAGTAGTAATAATAATAATAATAATAATAATAATAATAATAATGAGAAGAAGAAGAAGAAGAAGAAGAAGAAGAAGAAGAAGAAGAAGAAGAAGAAGAAGAAGAAGAAGAAGAAGAAGAAGATTATGCACTACGAATAATGAATAGTACATCTCCCAATATATATTTACATAAATCCGAAGTACATGGGAAGTTGTACCTGTAAAAATAAAGCGGATATAGCAGACGTGGCTGGGTACAATTAAATGCTTTATTAACTCCTGGCGTATAAGATCAGCAGTATTAAGTTGATTTGGACTGAACCAGATTTTTACTTGGATGGATCTTGTCGGCCTCTATCGTCTCTGTTGCTCATCTGCTTGATAAACCTTAACGGGCGGGTAAGGATTGTTATACGCTGTAGCACTGAACGACCATGTATGCGTAATGATATATTGTAATGTATACCTGTTGTCATTATCATGATACTCATATATCTACAAAGTTTAATATAAGCCTCACATACAATGACATAAGAAGATTCAATTATATCTACAGTCGTAATTACTGCAAAATCTCCATTTTTTCTTATTCCTTCGCATTTGCATATGCGTATAGAAAATAATATATATATATATATATATATATATATATATACGCAAACACTCATATATATATATATATATATATATATATATATATATATATATATATATATATATATATATATATATATATATATATATATATAAGATTAGAAATTAAACAGCAAAATAAAGATGCCATAAAAAATCTATATCAATAAAGAAAACACAAACGACATGCGAAAAACGGATGTCATAATTTGTTGAACAGGTACCCCTACCCTACCTTAACTAAATCTGATTTTGAATGATTTTGAAAGCTTAGATTTGATAAAGTGTTTGTCGATTGAATCGAATACACTACCACCACTTAAATGATTTAAATTCCCCATTACTTTGACAACTAATAATATCAACATTGTTTGGACTTATAAACCCAGTAAATTTCAAAATAAGTTATTCCAGAAATCGCTTGAAAATGAATCAGATAAAGATAATAAATTTAATTCCATAATTAGATTTAAAGTTAAATGTATTTTTTGAAACTTGGTAATTCTTGCGTAGTAATGGAACCGTATTTTGAATT
The DNA here is from genome assembly GCA_964036315.1 of Acanthosepion esculentum. NCBI lineage: Eukaryota > Metazoa > Mollusca > Cephalopoda > Sepiida > Sepiidae > Acanthosepion > Acanthosepion esculentum. The sequence goes on along the minus strand of OZ038484.1, from coordinate 9,465,313 downwards.
ATAAGTAAATTTATAAAATTACACAGAAACACGCACACACATACACGCACACACACACATACATACGTATATATATATATATATATATATATATATATATATATATATATATATATATATATATATATATATACGAAGCTTAGAAAGGCGAAACGCTTAATCAAACCTAGTTTTAATGAAACGGTTTTTTATTTATCAAATTTATTCATGCATATATATATATATATATATATATATATATATATATATATATATATATATATATATATTTATGTTTATACATTCTTTTTTTAAAAATGTCTGAAAATAATTGTCGGACTTTGTCCATTTCATAATATATATATATATATATATATATATATATATATATATATATATATATATATATATGTATATATATATGTATATAAATATATATATATATATATATATATATATATATATATACATATATATATATATATATATATATATATATATATATATATATATATATATATATATATATATATATATATATATACACGAGTGAAAAGGTCCCAACAATGACTTTAAGCAAGATCCTTTTCCTCATAGATTCCTCTAAATTTTCATATCTATTCTGTTTCCTATCCAAACGTAGACAAAGCAAATTCCTAAAGATTTTTTAAAAATCCCTTTGAACGTTAGTAGACTCTTTTTATCTACCGGCATGAATATTCGAGAAATCTTATTAGAAAAGAACATGCGCTCTCCGAAAGGATTCGCACCTGAGCGCCACTTGGCAGAGGGAACTTTCGTTAGATCTGAAGTGCCATAACCGACTCGACCACGAAGTAGATTTGTCGAACCAGCAAAGTCCGAACAGTGCCTTTACGCGAAATCCTTCTCGTTATAGATTACTCAATATTTTCATATCTACGCAGGTTCGTATCCAACCGTACACAAAGCAATTTTCTAAAGATTTAAAGTATTTTTATTCATTAATCAGACTGATTTTTATCAATTTAAACATTATTTTTCGTGGATACTCATATTTAAGTATACGTTCCGTTTACTTTCGTCGATCGGCTTGATTCGTTGAGAAATCTTATTAAATAAAAGTTTATTATAAAATGAATCATTGATCAACTGAGTGTACTACATAAAGTTTCACAAATTGTTTTACATATTTTCATTAAATATTTCTGATAGGGAATTTTTTTTTCATTTTTGATGTAATTTCTTTTTATTAGAAAATGAATATACTTATGTTAGATCAATCGCTTCTCTAGTAATTATAAGGATCAAAACATAGATGTTTTTGTCACAAGATTTTATGGTATTGAATTCCATATACGGATTATTAGTCATTCCCGGAGAGAACGTGAAGGGTTTAAAAGTTAAATCCAGGAAAATTTAAATGTAAATAATTTGGGGAATCAATAAATGCTTCTTCTAGTTTTAGAAACGTGAACCAAATAATATGTATTTTTAAATAAACCACTTCTCGCTCGAAATGTTTGCGGAATTTTCGAGAAAGCAAACCATCATCTACCGTGATTTTTTATTCGCAGTACAAATCTTTGACTCAGAATTATATTAATAAAAACGACAGCTTCTATAAATTTTACTGTCGCATCATCTGTGACTCTAAAACGAAAAATAAAATAATACCAAGTTCGGTGGGCAAAGATGTTGGTGGCGTCAGAGGTGGCAAGGGCTTACCCACCGAAACTGTGTTACATCACCTGGTTGGAGGTTAAGGGCAGGGTATCGCACGTGTTGCGCACATGCTGTATGTAAAAAATTCGAGGACAGTGTCTCTAATGCTGATCTCTTTAATAAATATGACATTGGAGCGAGTAAACTTTTTACATTATTCGGACTATTTTCCTTATCTTTGTCGCCATATTTATTACAACGTTTCGGCCGTTGTGCGCTCCGGCCTTCTTCAGGAGGTTGGAATGTCGCACTGAACCCTTTATTTCGATCATTGGGGTAGACTGTTCTAGTTCCACGTGCTATGTTTAATGAATGTCAGTTATCTCCTGTTAATACCCCTCTCCAAGCTCTCCACTGCCTTAACCGCGTATTGAACTCACACTCTTTGGGTCCTCTCACTGGATCTAACCAACGCTTTTATCCACTGTCCCAGATACTGAAGGGGGTAAATCTTTCTTAATGCAGTGTGTGCTGGTCATGTCCTACGTAAAATTATTCACTGAACATCCAAACAGCTTAAGGCTATGCGGAGCATATTAATTAAGTTCTATGAAATTATCTTCTTCTTCAGAGGTACATTAAAATAGCCAACGGCATATAAGACTGAAAATATAACATTATTGCAGAGTTTCCTGCTCGATTTTCATTGTCAATATAAAATGTATAAAATAACCGGAAGTGGAATTTGTTGAATGTTGACCCTTTGGTTACAAATGAATGACTTAAAGATGGAGGATGAAAAATTGAACTTGGCTTATTGTATGCTCGATGAATTTCGGATGAAGAACTATGACAAAAACTGTCAGAAAATTTATTTAGATTGTGCTTCAGCTCTTCGGAGAAAAAATTAGTTTGGCATTTTTTTTTTCATGGTTATTTTAACGTAAAATATCAACCACGCTCCGAGCGACCTTCCGACCTTTTTCTGACGTCCACGAAAATGTTCTGCTTGCCACCATGGAGAATAATCCGATGATGCCGTCGGTATAGATTGCCAAGAGTTTGAAAATCGATATATAAACTACCTCTCCCAATTTGAAGTGACTTGGGTTCATGTAAAATGGTTGACTTTGACAAGCAAAATAGTATAATTTTCCACTACGACTACGCAAGACGGCATGTTGCAAAACAGACCTTGCAGAAGCTTCATGAATTGTAACTGGAAACACTCCAGTAACCAGCGTATGCTCCTGACATGAATACTACGGATTTTCATTTGTTCCGGTCTTTACAGAAAAAGTTAAATGATAAAAGATTTGATACAGTCAGACAAAAACTAAATAAAGAACTTCTTCCAACACAAAATACGAAGTTTATACGGAAATAGCAACAACAAGCTTTTCAAATGATAGAAAAGAATCGCTAAAGGCAATGGAAACAATATTCCTGTTTTGGGGAAGTATGTAAAATTCTGTTTATAATTTTCCAATGAATTAATAGTGTTACTCAACCTTTTTAAACAACGACACACCTAGGCGCAAATGAAATTATCACGGCGCACATAGCAAAATATTTAAAGGCTATATATTTAAATTTCATGAAATAAAACCATAGATGTAAAAAATATACGCACGTAAATATTAACTTACTTTATTACAATGTTTTTTTATTCAACTATTTTTGCGGCTTATTTAGTGTGAAATATGTGCCAATGTTTTTTTCCGCAATTTCGTGACAATATTTCGCGGCATAAAGTTGAGAATCACTGATCTAATACAATGTTTTGGAGGTGAGTCGTGTAAATTATGGGTAAATGATAAACGATTGCCTTGTACATCATTATAAAATTCCCGCACGTACAATCACTTATTCGCTTATAGGCATGCATGAAAATACATGTGGGCACATTGGTCAGTCATCTAAACGCGCATGTCCATATTTATTGAAGCTTATTTCTGTTCAGAGAACAAGAGAAACGCGATTGGACATGCTCCATGCTGCGTTGCTAATTCCAATTTCATTTAATTCATGGTCGTTCCGCTTAAACAGTCGGTAAAATTAGCGCCGCACGCTATATATTAAATGCCATATTAACTCGCCAAATGATCCGATCAGGGTTGGATGTGTGCTTGCTTGAAGCAATTGGTGTAGACGCTTCTGTTTCATTATTTCAGTGATGAGGTTGAAAAGAAAAATGTTTATGAATAATGTATCTGTTTTGTATCAACTCGGGAACATTGATCAGAGCTAAGAAGTAGTATATTTCTAATGATTTGATCCCGATCTGTGCTAGGTCAGTTCGCTACCAAACCTTTTTTTAATTATTGTCTATCCATTCAGGATACATACAATTCTAGCCATACGCTAGATTCAGCATATATTATAGCAACAAGTTTAGAATGAGCTCATCTAACATATAGACAAATGTGTTCGATCCTCCCATTCCCCCATTATCTTAGTTTTATACGAACCCACCTACGCTTTTTGACAAATATGAGTTGATATGTGGATAATTTAATGGATAGTTACAAGGAATGAGAATGAGATGAGTCGCGTTTGAACACCAGAGTTTTTGATATCCACTTACGCTTAAGAAATATGAAAGATTTTCCTTCCCCCAGCTATGGAATAAATAGTAGAAATTTTAATCAATGTAATTCTTCAAAAAAGTATTAATGCAATATTCACCCCGCAAGTAAATAAAGACGTATTTTCACAATCTTACGGTTTTGACTCATAAAGTGTTGAAGATTATTCTTACAATATTTTGGATTAAATAACACATAAACGGTACAAAACATAAAAATAAATTAATAAATGGTCAGGAGAGTGATCCCCCGTTAATGGAGCAGTGGTTAGCTGAAGATTTTGTTAGTATTAAACGTTACGAAATATGTGCCTCTGAGATATAACTTATCTCGTTTTGTTTTCCTTTTCCGCTCTTCGAAATCTTCGATGAGACAAGATTCATAATCTCTGCATTCACATTAAAATCGACACTGAAATTTATGTTTTCTTTTATTTGTTGGTCCTCATATAGATGCAATCATAAAACTTCAAAGTATGCATATAATTTCTGTCTCACATGTTATCACCTACGTTTCTACTGTATAAATATATATATAACTTATAACCCTAAATTACGGTCATAAGATTAATATCTGGATTGAATTTGTGGAGCTTTTTTTCCATTTAAGACAGATAACGTCCGCCCTCCACTTACATATACTCGGACAGTCTGTCATGTCTGCTTTATTATGGGTAGCCTCTGTATCGATTTTTCAACTGCTGTCTTTGTTAAATACTAAATTTTAAATCTCTAGTTCCGACACTGAATGCAATCCACCGTCTGAGTTGAATAAGACTGACACATTCAGCATCAGCTGAAATTATTCATGAGGTAATTTTGATTTCTCAGTTGTGTAATATATATATATATATATATATATATATATATATATATATATATATATATATATAGATAGATAGATAGATAGATAGATAGATAGATAGATAGATTGCTCTTCGTTAAGACGAATCGAGTTCTCCGGTCACTAGGGTGTTTGTCTAAAAATAAATTCGCCATGAACATAACAGTTGACCGCGCTATAACTATCGATTATCTCGCACGGATTAGATTTTTGTGTCCCCCCCCCACTCGCGTATTAAGCGAGTAGAAATTTATTCAGTATTTGAGGTTTTCTTTGCTTAGCTAGCCAAGCTTCAATCTGAATCTGTTAGCAAGATCAGTGACCTTAAAGCAAATTTTAACACTATAGCACATTTTTACGCAGATACTCCTGTTTCCCTTCGGGAATCAAAGTGGAACAGGGAAAAATATCAGGTAATCAAAGCAATTCGTAATAATAAATCTTTGTTGATTACGAAACCTGATAAAGGGTCTGGTGTTGTCATTCTTGATTATCAATATAATGACTATTCTTGAGCATTCCTCTAAATTTGTCCAATTGGGCCCAATAGATAAATTTCATTCTATATTATATATTGAGGCTAAGTTCCAAAAACGCCTAGTCAAGCGAGTTAAAAGTGGGAAATTGCCCACTGACATTTCTAATCTAATTAAACCCTCGGGTTCCATTCGTCCCCGTCTCTATCGTTTACCCAAATCCCATAAGGTTGGAGTTCCATTGAGACCGTTAAATGGCTAAATGGCTTTCCACCATATTACTGCCAGTTTTGGAAGAGTAGAATTCTGCCTGTATAAAAGATTTGTTCGAATTCTCTGATTTTATGCAGAGTTATTCGTCGATGGATAAATTTATGTGTTCGTACGATATTTTCAGTCTATTTACCTACGTTCCACTTGCTGGGATATTGATATATATGCTGATGTATTATATCGTAGTCAGTTGTCTCCTCCTGTTATTTCCGAGGACGTTTTCGTCGAACTGATGAATTTTGTCACGATATCTGTTGAATGTATTTTCGACAGCGTCAGTTATAGGTAAGGTGATGGTGTTTTGATGGGTTCCCTGTTAGGATCCATTTTAGCAAACATCTTTGTTTGATACTACGAAGAGAGTGTGTTATTGAAACCTAATAAACCTGACGTTTACTTCCGTTACGTTTATGACACCTTTTGTCTCTTTGATAACGAGATTGAAGTGGACCTTTTTCTTTCGTCCGTTAATAATATGCATCCAGCTATAAAATTTACACAAGGAAAGGAAATTGATTATTCTCTTCCCTTTCTTGATGTTTTGGTTAGCAGATCATCGTCGGGTTTTGTTACATCTGTTTATCGTAAACCGACGTTTAATAGTTTATATACCCTTTGGGATTCTTTTTATCCCGTAAAACGTAAAATTAATTTAATTAAAACCCTTACCCAGAGGGCTTTAATGATCTGTTCTAAGATTAATTTGGATGAAAAATACAGGCGTATTAACACTACTCTCTGCAAAAATGTCTATCCTTTGGGCATTGTTCAATCAATACTTAAGAATAAAATTGCTGAATTCAATAAAGTTAAACCTCCTATAGTTGACAGATGTCCTGTATACCTGCGCCTTACTTGCTTGGGTAATATCAATGATAGATATGTTAGGCAGGTTTCCGTAGCGGTTAAACATTGTTACTTTGCTGCTAACACTCACCTAGTCTTTTCTGCAAAGCTTGTCCTTCCATCCATGCTGTAGGACATTCTCTCTCCACATCATAATAGTTCTTTAATTTATACCTTTAAATGTAGTTGTGGGTCACACTACATAGGGAGAACGACGCAAAGCTGGATGTTAGAATAAAGAACCACGTTCCAACGAAAATCCGCAATCTTAAGTACACCCCTTCAGACATTCTTACCAATACATATGGGTCTTCGTTCGGAGAGCACCTAATAAATAGCCATAATTACGCCACTAATTTCAGTGTGGACTCATTTACCATTCTTAGCAAGTCCCACTCGAATTACCACTTGAAAGTGTTGGAGACCATTTGAATTTCATCTTTGAAACCCTCTTTTTGTAAACAGAAGGACTTCGAACTGGGCCTCCAACTAATTTCCGTGTAAACAATATTTTCCCCCAATACATATTGTCCATCTTTTTGGTGATAATTCTGTTATAATAAATCTGTTGAGCGAGGTTCGAAACCGGTTAGCTAGCCCGTTTTTTAGTTTTACATCTTGTCATCATGAGTGGTAATAATAATAATAATAATAATAATATATATATATATATATATATATATATATATATATATATATATATATATATATATATATATATATATGTGTGTGTGTGTGTGTGTGTGTGCGCGCATGTGTGTGTGTTTAGACTTTTTATTTACCGGGCGCCGATAGCCTAACGGTTAGAATCTCCCATTGATGCGAAATCGTTTCGGTCCTAGCTTGAATCGATCGGATGTCTCGCCATACTGATGGGCTATGAAACAGTCAGTCAGTAGATGACGGCATATATATATATATATATATATATATATATATATATATATATATATATATATATATATATATATATATATATATATGCATTTAAACTGTTCTCTTATGCAGTATCTGGCATTATGTAATGGAGTGAGAGATGTCAGAAAAGGGGAAGTTGAATGCAAAAGAAAATCCACACATTTTAATGATATAGTTCTCCAATTTTGTTCCCAAAACATAAACTGACGGAAAATAATAAATGAATCCTTCCAAACCTATAGAGTACAAATATAAAGAAGAACACATTAGTATTTACATTTGTTGTTAAATCTTGGAGTAAAACAGTAAACAATGTGTGACGAGTTTTCCAGATTTAAACATATCGGCAATTACATTTTTCTAGTGCAAGCATTTCCGCTAAAGATATTTACAATAACATATATATGAAAAAATCAGATGTTTTCTTCTGGGACTATATGGGAAAAAAACATAATACTTTCTGTTTTGACTATTTCTTTTTATAACAACTATTTTTAGTCTCGCAGAATTTCGAAATAAAAGTCGCCCTTTTTGTTGATGTCGGAGAGGGGGCATAACTTGCATTTCACACAACATGTTGTGGTTTTGTGCCAACGATGTCCTATAAAATTCGACTAATAATATTATTTTCTTCTTATCTACGTGTCTCGCACTTACTGAGTGAAAACCTACGAACATACGAATGGGCGATCATTATTTTACTGTGGAAACAAGTAAAACACAACCAATATCTAGTTAACTAGTCCAATATGAATGAAAACAGCTAGTTTATATATATATATATATATATATATATATATATATATATATATATATATATATATATATATATATATCGTACATTTTTCTTAGTTATTTTTTATTGTGTTGTTGGTGTAATTGTTAGTGGCATACGAGGGGAGTTAGCGAGTAGAGCTCGAATTTCGATGCATGGCTTTACTGCAGCTCAGCATAATTACAGCATTGACTCTGTAATTGTTGAAGGAAATGGTTATTCTAGAAATCACATTGTTTGCCTTAAATTGAAAGATATCTGATAATGATTTATTACTAATTTCGTAATGTTTTAGATTATTAATTCTTCTCTGTATGTGGCCATCTTTTTGGGAATAAAGATGAATTGGGTGGTCCAATTGTTTACGCCTATTGCGTAGAGAGTTCGATGCTAACCTCCAAATTAGAGAAATTTTACACAAAATATCTAAATTTAGGAATTATTATTATATATATTATTTGTCAGCAAGCTTGATTCCGCTTGCTGATTCACTAAGGGTTATGAGTTAGATGATAACGACTGCAAATAATTTGTATACTTATGTCAGATTAAGTCGAAAAAATAGCCATTCTCTGATGAATGAAAAACCCATTAAAAGAAAAATGATTACAGGAAAATATATTTTCTTTTCAGCTGCGAATATGTTTTTCAATATATAGCATAAGAGAACAGAAACTATGAAAATCTTCTCTGAAACCCGAGTTTATAGAAGAAAGTCCAAGCTTAGGTACGAGATGGTGAAAAGATATTTCTGGACCTCGTCCGTTTTATTAAACGATTCCAAATTTGTATGAAACTCTTACATAAACCAACAAACAACCTGTAGATTTCTAGCAAATTAAGAAAGTGTAAAAAGAAAAACTAGAGAAGAAGTAAAAGCGGCATGACTCACATTTCCTCGACTCAATGCAGCTTGATATCCGAGTAAACACGCACAATAATAAGGTTTGCTTTTTCCATTATCGAAAGCAAACACGTAGAAAAAGACGCGGGCGCTTAAAAGCAGAAATTCATTGTTGGCTGATTCTCTATCAAGGTCAGACGAAGAACCGCATATATAAAAGGTAAATGAACCTTAAAACCTATGTGCATATTAGGAGAAAAGGTTTCAAACTTATATACATATGAAGAATAATTGAAAATTTCTGAACTGTGTTGATTAATAAAGAAATTCATATATGCAGACAAGTGGTTCGCAAATTTTTGTCAATAAATTTTATAGACAATTTCAGGGATATTTCCGATTGATACGTAAGAAAACTGGCAACAGGAAGTTATCTAAATTACAACAATTAGGATATCCGAGAAGAAATAATAACAATAATAATAATAATAAACTTCTTCTTCTTCTTCTTCTTCTTCTTCTTCTTCTTCTTCTTCTTCTTCTTCTTCTTGAAGTGAGTGATAATGGCTCACCACAATTTTCTATACTATTTACTATAATAAATATAAGTAGAGGCTGAATATGGAGATAACAGGTTTTTACTGCTCGTGAAAATAAGGAATACTTTGGAGGATTGTTTGTCCAAATACCTAATAGATTCCCATAGCTTAAGAATATATATATTATGTGCTGTCGGGTAGATTCTCAGGGTCAACATTCGAATATATCGCCACAACGGTGAATATTTGACACATGCCCTGACTTAATCAGGTCTAGCCCATTTTCGTATGACCAGCATTTTTTGCCGAAAGTCTCCAGATAGCAGGAGTTAAATACATCCCATAGGCGACTGACGATCCCTAATACCTCTTACGGTTCGATCCAATACTTATAGAGCTGATATGTGAGTCATGGTACCTCCATCCCATACGATGAAATTGCACCTTTTTAGCACTTGGGCCAATTCAGAGGTTTTGCAAATAACGCAAATTGGATTATCGGATGAAGTCTAATAAAAATGCGGGGTGCCTGAAAGAAGAAGCTTCAAAGGTTGTGGCGGATCTTCCAATAATAGAATCCTGAATTTGCAACTTGAACAACATATTCCAGGAGTTTCTCTTTCAAAATTCTTTGCTGCACATTTGTCACAGCCTTTAGATATAGTGAATATTGTCACTTTCTTTTCAGAAGCGTAGTCATGCTCCAGCCGATATTTGTAGGTAGCACGGTGTCAATGCTCCCAGGTAAGTGCAGATCTTCTTCATTCTCTAGTTCTGCCAATACGCAGCTTTTCTTGCATATTTCAGGAGATTCACCTGATATGTGAGCAACACTTCCCGTTCTATCAGATTGTAGACTTTCAACTCTTTGCTCATGAGGTTCAACTGCCCTGCTACCAGCAGACCTAGCTCTAATAGCTTCTAGTCTTTCGTCTTTTTGCTCATGAATCTCTGCTACCCTTTTAGCATCAGACATAGTTAATTTAAACGACAATTGATCAACCGTACTGTGTGTATATATATATATATATATATATATATATATATATATATATATATATATATATATATATATATATATATATATATATAACGTAATAAGAACAGAGTTAGACCTGTTTAGTAAACTTGACATATTTTGGAAGGAAATAGCATAATCAAGAACATATACCGATAGCAAACAGCCTGCATGCAGATAGAAATTAAATTTGGTAAAGATGCAAACACAGAAAGAGATGTAGGACAAGGGTGTGTCTTCTCATCAGATGTATTTGTAGTGAACAAAACAAGATTTAGAATTAAAATTCAAATGCTAAGCAGTGACTCATTGATTTTGTTAGAAATTAAAAGACTCGGATTTACAAACATTCCTTACCACACACGCAAAAGCGAATCCAAAACTCGTGAAATTTCACACCTTGATGCGAAATGTTTTTCGGCCAATAGAAAACTAGGAAACATTTAAAAACAAAATTAAATAATATTCAGTTCTCAGAAACAAATTCTTTTACGGACCTTTACGCGAACCGACGCTAAATTTACACGTCGCCCAATGGATAGGCCCGAATCATATCCGGAAGTGAATTCCCAAATGAACTTTTCAAGCACCACAAACAAAATAAAAGACGGGCAAGTTCGCTTGCCAACAGAGAGCAGGAGACAAGCATATTAACCAGTCCCTTGGCAACGTCAAGCGAGCATTAATATTATATCTATCCTTCTCCCTCACCTCTTTTACACTTGATAAACTAACGGAATATTTTAAGACTGAGCGATTATTCAAAGACATTCCTACTCTTTGACAAAGCTCATACATGCATACATCCACACATATGTTCCTGTCTATGTACACATAAAGTCATTCTTGCAAGGACTACTACGAATATTTTGACGACATTATCTAAACCAAAATACATTAATTTTATTTGTAACGAACATAATTGATTTATATGTATATAAATTTGTTGTTTCGCTTTACAATTTGATTTTCTTGTTTTATACCCCTCTTGTGGTGGGATATCTAACTAACAAGGCAAAATCAAACTAATCTGTTTCCACACATATACACGTCACTATAACTGATAATCCACTATATATTCAACCTCTATAGTGAGCAGATTCTGAGAGAATTAGAAGTCCTACCAAGATTTATTATTGGCGTCCACAATGTTAACATGTTAAGATATGCAAATGACACAACATTAATAGCAGACACGGAAATAAAGCTACAAAAACTGCTACAGAAGTTCGTGAAGGAAAGTTAGAAGAAGGACAAAACATCAATTACAATAAGACGGAATTCAAATTTGGGACAGCCCAACCTGCAAATTACAAATTGGAGCAAAATCAAGCAAGTGTGACAATTTAAATATCTGGGAAGTTTTTTTTAATAGTAGTCAAAAGTTTCGACACTAAAATCAGAAAGCACATTGGGATAGCAAAAGTTGCCTTAAAAGCTAAGAAAATATTGAGAAACAGGAATATTTCGTTAGAAACAAAGACACGAATAGTCAACCGCTACGTAATACCAGTCATCTTATATAGAAGTGAATACGGAACAATCATTTCGCAGATGATGGGCGACTTGAAGAAACAGAAATGAGTTTCTACTGAAGGATTCCGAAGATACCATGAACCAAACATGGGAGCAATGACAAACTTCTAGAGAAAAATGCTAACAAATGGAGACTTATACTGAACATCAGGAATAGGTAATTGATATTTCTATGTCACGTAATGAGGAAAGAAGGCTAGGAAAAATCTGATAACCACAAGACAAATAGAAGTCAAGTGGTTCAGAAGAAAACAACGCATAACCTTCTTAGTCAGCTTGAGTAAATGAATGGCGAAAGAAGGTTTAGCAGAGATAAATAAAAAACAAAAATAGCTAAGAGCTATAAAGGAAAGGAAATTGTGGAGAACCATAGTTACCGACGCCCAGAAGGTACGGGATACATAGTAGAACTTATTAGCGCAAAGTTTATATTCAAAACCACCTCTCTGATTTCCTTTACCACATCTATGCCTTCAATAATTTGAACCTTATAAACTGATTGTAAATATACTTGCATACACAGTTTGTTCTTTACTAAACTGATATAAGGGGTGTTTCATTAAGGTGGATGAAAGTCAGCTGTAAATAAATCAGTGTTATTGGTGAAAATTTATTTATTTCCCTATTGGATCATATTATTTAAGTCATGGCAATTATGTGTGAAAAATTATATCGCGCAAATGTCCGCCAAGGCTTCGGCGGCACATCATCATTCGATGGTCAAAATTTTATGATGACGTGTTTGCATAGTTATTCGATCTCACCAATATGCCTTATTACCTCATCCTTCAACTGTTGAATTGTTGTTGGCTTGTTGGCATAGACCTTACCTTTGAGATGACCCCAAAGGAAGAAATCAAAAGGCGTCGAGTCGCACGATTGTGGTGGCCAATTGAGGAAATGCAACCTGGAAACTTCTCATTCAATAAAGCCATTGTTGCATTACCGTTAAAAGCTTCAATAACTTTAACACGTTTTTTGATTGTTAATCTTTCCATGGTTGAAATTGCCAATTGTTAAATCTATTAAAAAAAAGAAAAAAATCATTACACGTTAAAAATTAATTCACATTTAAATTCGGTCCAAGTTATTGAAACAGCATTTATATCTAATTTTTTTCAAATATTCATTATGTGCGGGTTTGCGATGTGGGCGGCTCTTTTTTATGCGTCGTTTGTACTTCAATAGACAATAACTCCCATGTGTATTTACTAACTGAATAAGATTTCTCATTTCCAAGTGTAAAATTGTCCATATAACCTGTGTATAAAATATATATAATAGCTCCTGAAATGGCATTCCACTGCAATAATAAGATAAAGACAATAGAGTCGCCTACTTAGAATGAACGTATTATTGGTTTTCTAAACACTTTAGATGATAACACTAAAAAGTACCATAAGAAAACATATCAATGGAATATTAAGAATAGTGTACATCAAAGAGATATACAGTGGGATAAATGTGTTTATTTTATTGGAATGATTGTCGTTTTGGTTGTCGTCATAGTTAAATTCTGAATCTCTTCGGTTTCAAAAGCAATTCCGAAATCGTTATATATTTTCGCACGTATTCGAAAGTACAATATATCATAGAAATAAAACAACAATACGCCTATAAAGTTTCAAGCCAGTGTGAGTATACGTATATATGAATTTTCAATTTCATCGCACTTAAATGAAAGAAATAATATATATGTGTGTGTTAATGTGCTTGTCTGTATATATATATATATATATATATATATATATATATATATATATATATATATATATATATATACATGTGTGTGTGTGAATATAAGTATGTATGCATATGTGTGCGCGTCTGTGTGTATGTGTGTGTATCTTGTGTATATATGTGTGTATGTATATATATAGGTATAAATATGTGCGTGTGCATATGTGTGTATATATATAATGTGTATTTATATGTGTGTGTCCGCATATATATATATATATATATATATATATATATATATATATATATATATATATATATATATATATATATATATATATATAGGACGTGAAGTCTGATGATCCAGCGTCCTTTAAAAGGGCTATGCTGAAATAAATTATTACATGGAGGTCTGTTTTTCTTAATATATATATATATATATATATATATATATATATATATATATATATATATATATATATATATATATATATATTAAGAAATATAGTCTTACAGTGTGCTATATTTATGGGATATAAATATAAAAGTCAACATAGAAGTCAACACTTAGAGGCGACAGTCTGTTTCATGCTAGACGCAATCGTCAGGCAACTAGTTGCATAAAGACAATTAGGAACATGTGCCAAAACAAATAATACAGTCGAAACCTCACTTATCCATCTAAAAAAAGAAACGAAAAATAAAAATATCATCACAATTATCCCGATAATAGATATTTCCATATATATATATATATATATATGTGTGTGTGTGTGTGTGTGTGTGTGTGTGTGTGTGTGTGTGTGTGTGTGTGTGTATATATATATATATATATATATATATATATATATATACATTTTTTTAACTTGGTCTCTTTGTACTAGCCCCGGATTTGTTACATCTATCAATGTCACCATTTTCGTAAACATGTTCGTGAACAGCTATTTTAACAGCTTTAATATACAGATGCAGCTTACGCAGAAAATATGCGTCTTTGCAATTTCTAGTTCGCATTCCTTTGTCCTATGCTGCAAAAGTAAAAGCTTCGGTTTCAGCTTTAGGCCTCGCACAACATAACGACTGATAGGCATCTATCTATCTATCTATCTATCTATCTATCTATCTATCTATCTATCTATCTATCTATCTATTTCAGTCCTTTTATTATCTATCTATCTATCTATCTATCTATTTCAGTCCTTTTATTATCTATCTATCTATCTATCTATTTCAGTCCTTTTATTATCTATCTATCTATCTATCTATCTATCTATCTATCTATCTATTTCAGTCCTTTTATTATCTATCTATCTATCTATCTATCTATCTATCTATTTCAGTCCTTTTATTATCTATCTATCTATCTATCTATCTATTTCCGTCCTTTTATTATCTATCTATCTATCTATCTATCTTCATAATCTCGTCCTCTTCCTCCTCCATTGATTTCTGTTGTTCACATATTTCGTTCTGGGTCCCGACCAGAGGCCTAATGCCGGAAATGGCTTCATGACATTTTCCACAGTGAATTTTTGTAAAAAAAAATATAAACTAAGATCTATATTATTATTAATAATTATTTATTTATTCCGTGCTATCTATTTACACATCTGTATATAGCCACGCGCACACACACATATATAATAGTATTTTTACATGTATCTTTTCATGCGTGCATATATGCATGAAAAAGTGAACGTGTGTGTATATCTATTATATTGGTATATATGTCTAATGACTGAGTGGGGAAATCATTTAACATTTTTCAACATTCATCTCCTCGTGTTTTCTCTTCTGCCTCTCTAGATTACTATATATACTTGACGTTTCAGCTTGCATATTGTCTTACACTCAGTTAAACTCATTTAAACATGCTAACGTATGAAAGATAAGCATAATCCACATCCCACTCATCCTATTCCATAAATCATTACCATTTCCACTCCTTGTCATTCAGACATAATAACACTATCTCTGCATTGGGCCGAATCTGCATTTGATAATATATTATGATGCAACTCCCATCAGTATACCAATATTTGACGTACTCCCCAGCCGTCATCATTCTACTCTTCACGTAATTACTTTAGACCACACATTTCGACATATGCTTCGCCTACCGCAGAAAATTCGCATGAGCGGCCGCATCCGTGTAAAGCGCTATAAACATGTAAAATTCGCAAAAAGTGTGATTAGTTCCGATGCATTCGCTTGCATACGCGTACGTCTGTGTTTGCGGCTGTCGAAATTTGCGTTCATTGTCCATTCTATAGCGACTGAAAAATTCTAACCACATAAATGAGATCTCACGCCCACGTGCCCCGTGTTTCAGGGCACGCATGCGTAGATGTCCTAACAAGAAAAATTAACGGTCGCTTGCCCGCGTTAATGTCTACGAATCTGTCGACATTACAAACGAACGCTGAGAGAAACTTGCAAATTCTTCGCTTTTTATTCGTTAAGCTTTGGCGTCATTCTGCCGTTACGTTAATCTTTTTTCTTTAATTTCCCTGCATCCATCGGTGTGTTAGAATGTCGACTTAAGCAACACCTGTAGCATTCTACATATATTTTGTTATTATTTGCATTTTGTTTTTCCATTTTAATCATTTATATTTTCATACACGTAACCATTGGAGCAGAAACTGCTGATTCCAGTGTTCCTACGAAGGAAATTGTAACTATCATGCGTGTGAAAAGGTTTTCGCTCCTGAGTCTTCCAAAAAGACAATTAGGAACATGTGCCGAAACAAATGATACAGTCGAAACCTCATTTATCCATCTGCAAAAAAGAAACGAAAAATAAAAATATCATCACAGTTATCACGATAATAGATATTTTCCATATATATATATATATATATATATATATATATATATATATATGTGTGTGTGTGTGTACACCCTACACTATCGCTATTGTCATGACAGGTTTTGTAACCAGAAACATTCAGTAGTTCCGCTAGTTCAGACCTTCACAGGTTGTAGCTCTTAAACTGGGACGAATCATGCCCATTTATTTAAATAAATAAAAGTAAAACCCCTAAAGTTAAATGGAAACTAGGCAACGATCTGTAGATCGTTATACCAACATTGTTTTCTGTGTTTACAGGAGAATATGCAGATTATCAGATTTTTAATTTGGCAATTAAAATTAAATATAATCAACGATTAAATATTAAATATTTGAATCAACGGTCAATTGTAAACACATTATACCTGTGACCCTGCAAACATGCTAGTCTCTGAAATTTGACAACTGCTTCTTTTTATATGTTAGAATAACGTTGTTGAAGCTTATCTTTGGTTAGATCAATTCCGGTGTAGTATAGTTTTTAGATTATTCTTCTAACATTGCTGGTAAGATTTAGTCTAGCGGTATATGCGCTCGGTTGATATTTTGACATTTTCCATTGATTAGATTTATTAACACCCTATATAGAATACTTTATTTAACAGTTGCATTATATACATTATTTACATTATGCAGGCTATTGTCCTCATCTTTGTCGCCATATTTATTACAACGTTTCGGCCGTTGTCCGCTCCGGTTGGAATGTCGAACTGAAACATTTATTTCGTTCACTGGGGTAGACTGTTCTAGTTCAATGTGCCATGATTAATGGATGTCATTTATCAGTTTTCTCGTATTAATTTTTCGTTGGTTAGATCCAGTGACAAGACCCAAAGAGTGTGAGTTCAATACCCGGTTAAGACAGTGGAGAACTTTCAGAGGGAAAAATTAACAAGAGATAACTGATAACTGACATCCATTAAAACATGACACGTGGAACTAGAACAGTCTACCCCAGTGAGAGAAATAAAGGGTTCAGTTCGACATTCTAACCACCTGAAGAAGGCCGGAGCGTACGACGGCCGAAAAGTTGTAATAAATATGGCGACAAAGATGAGGACAATAGTCCGAACAATGTAAATAATGTACATAATACCTCATCTCAGAAATATAGACTTAAACATTTCATGCAACCATTCTTATTCCTTTATATTTCTTTAAATTTCTGTATTAAGCCTAGTTTCGATGGATTTATATATATATATATATATATATATATATATATATATATATATATATATGGCTGCGTGGTTAGGACAATCGCTTTATGACCATGAGACGCGAGTTGGAATCTCACCACGGTTGATTTTGTCAGGAAGTAGACTTCCTGATGTTATCGGAGGGGAAAAGGAGATCCTAAGTGCAGCAGCTTCGGAAAGTGTCTGAAGCTCATACCACGGGTTGACCCAAGCCTTGTGAGTGACATTGAGTAGACGGAACACTTGGAGACCGTCGATAGCTGTGCTAGCCCGAAGTCACAAGGCATCATGTTCGAGGGTTTGAGTGCGCTTGTGTTGTTCAGATTGTTGATCAAGCTAGATAACACGCTCTCTCTCTCTCTCTCTCTCTCTCTCTCTCTCTCTCTCTCTCTCTCTGAAACTGTAATCAAGGTCTGCTCAGAATAGTTTTGTATAAATCACATGTTGACACTGTGGGTGTTGAACAAACACAAATTTACCTGAGCAAGCGCCTGCAATAGGGATTATCTAGCCGAGCTAATGATCGGGTATCCTCGAATACGAGTGGCCTGTTCTTATGGCGTGGTAAACTGACTCGTGAACAAATATCTACGATTTTGAAGGAGGGGATATTGGAATTTATAGTAAGTTCAAAATTTATAGCTATCACTAATTAATTAAGTTTTCCACTGGCAAGCCGTAAACTTTCACAACAACTGTTATTTCCTGCCTTGTGTCTGTGACAGGAATAATTACATCTTAATTCTAAACTTTTTTCTCTCGTTCAAACAGGATTAGTAACTTCCCTCCGTATACCCTCAGCTTCTGATACTAACTCAAATATGAGTAGGGGATGCACATACCCTCTCAAGCAAACTTTGTAATACCTTCTTTAATGGTTCTTTTACTCCTCATGTATATGAGCGAGCTTGCATTGGTGCCATATATCTCTGCCTAGTACGATGTTTCTAACTCAAAGAGAAGTTCTGTTGTCCTGACATCTTGGCAGTCGATACACGAGTATTTCACCTAAATCTTTCCTGGGTTTATTTGTCCCCTGGTTAATGTTTCCTGCTCTTGGACGTTGCTCTGTATCGCCCTCCGGATGAAATGTTAGTAATCTTTGACCGAATATCATAGAGGATAGAAAATATCCTCCTCTAATTGCCCTCGGCTTTCACATATACAGTGACATCAGTGTTCATTCACAAAGATCGGAGAGCCCACTCTAAAATAACCGATGTGGAAGGCAGATATTTCTGAGACGTTTCCATCGCAGATGAACGAACCCAAATCAATGAAGAACCCATCCGAGACCCGCATACAATGGAGGAGCAGGCTTACTTCCTTGATATTTTTCTAACATCCTGCCTGCAAAAGATCAGCATAAGAGTTAGCCCCCATTGGCAAGACAGATCATTCCCTAGTCCGTGACCAGATTGACTCCAAGCCTATGATATCCCCTGATGTTCCGTTTCATAGCCCGCTTTTTCGCTTTGGCGAGGCAGAATGGGACAGATTCCAGTCCTATATGACTCTCCCAAACTATTTCAAACATACTTCCCACAAAACTGCTACCTTAATCTCCGAATGGATCCTTTCTTGTATGAAGTGTTTTATACTCGCCAATTCAAACAGTAAGCCCTGGTTCTTCCCTGAATGTGCTGCAGCCATAGCTCTCCCGAACTACTAATTCAAAATCTATCGCAAGGGCTAATGTAGACTGGCCCTTTCTTCTATCAGAACCACGGGCAATCTCTGAAAAGGAGTCCTGGAAAATGCACAGTGCAGCTACGGCAATCTGTCCAGGCCATGGTAGAAAATAAACACATTGGATTTCGCGGTACTCCTAGACAAATATGGCGAAGTTCTCAGCTTCGATGTTTGCCTCAAATTCAATGTTAGATGACAAAGGCTATTGCCCCACACCTTCCCACGTCTCACTGAGCACAATATCAGTCATATACTCATTTCAGCAAGTGAAATCTCTAGACTTATCAAAAGCCTCAACCCAAAAATAGCCACTCAGTCGTCGGCCTTAAGAAGAAAAACTCAAATTTATACACGATTCTAGCAAAGTTATTTAACCACTGCTTGAAAGAAACATTTTTTTCAAGCATTTGCAATATTGCAAGCATATCCTCTCTCGCACAATATAGACCCATTAGTCTCCTCATTATCAGCAGTAAGCTTTTTGAGGCTTTAATCAACTATAAGAGCATACAGCATATGCAGAGGAACAACCTCTTGTGCGACAACTCATACAGTTTGGATCAGTACGATCCACTGCTGACATCCTAAATGCCATTACATAGAAAATTAATGAGATCCTTTATGACACACATACGTTCGACAATGTGGGGCACAAAGATTTGCTAGACAATCTCCACAGCTATGGAATCAATGGAAGGATTTTATATTACACAATCCTAACAGGAAGATCCTAAAAGGTAGTTTTTCGAGGCCCTGGTGGTCAACTCAGTCGCACCCAATCGTCTCTTCTCGGATAAACTCTCTTTCTGATTTACATAAATTATGTACTCGGATCATTTTTAAACGTTTATGCCGACGATATACGGATGCATCTCTAAAAGTCTTGACGATCATAAATTGGCAGCTGACCTCTTTTCCGATCTAGCACTAACTTTCCATTGAGGAAAAAAACCTGTTACTTACATTTAATGCCTCTAAATCCAAACTGGTTACATTCCATCACCGCTGATCAGTTAACAGTATCTTCCCAACCTATCCATATAAACTACCCCTTAACATACACCTCTACTTTGAGTGACCCATGGGCCTTGTAGATGGTGAAACTATCCATAAAAAGAAAAGTGTCTAATATGAAGGTGCGTGTGCGTATATATATATATATATATATATATATATATATATATATATATATATATATATATATATATATATAAAATGAAGAGGTTATAATGGTTCCAACGAGAGAAAAGTGTGTATATTAAAAAGAAGAGAGGTACCGCAAACTTTTTGGGTTGTAATGTGGGTTTTTAAAAAAATATTAATATTTTTTTAAGAACCCACATTACAACCAAAAAAGTTTGCGGTACCTCTCTTCTTTTTAATATACACACTTTTCTCTCGTTGGAACCATTATAACCTCTTCATTTTATATATATATATATATATATATATATATATATATATATATATATATATATATATATATATATATATACATGCACACATTGGTGAGATCGGCTAGTCACTCCGACAAAGGAGAACAGTTCATCATCAACAAATTAGGGACACCACACCAGAAAAATACCCCTTAGCCAACATATAGAGGAACGCGGAGTACACAAAAACATACTTAATTCATTGCATAAATAGATTCTACCAAATACCCCTTACCATATATAGACATCTATAGCCAGTTACGCCCCTTGATTTTCTTTTTTTTTCATTAGTACAAAACATAATCATCAACACGTGGCGATAGAAGAAAAGTTATGCGAAACCGGTTAAAGTAAAAAGTTTAAGAAAAAGGAAAACAACAAATTATTTTTCTACGATAAAAAAACACTGAATATCCACTTGCAAGTAATGTTTAATTCTTCTCTGTTAGAATTCATTTATTATAGATAAATATCACTATAATTAATATGTGATGCCTTTTTCTCCAATCCTCATTTTAGTCTATACAATAATTGTTTGTACAGAATCTAACATTTTTACCTATATTTTGTTTACATTTGATACGCCATGAGCAGATATGAATGTACGTGAAAGATTCATAAAAGATTGAAGCTTCTAAACAGTAAATTTGACCTTGCCAACCGAACGATCCTCTGAGGCCGAATCGATTAAAAGGCATGTCAGGCTATATGACGGTTCCGTACAGGATACAGGTTCGAAACCTGTCGGAGGACGAATATTTTCTATGAAAATTTCTCTGAGATTCAGGCCGGTAAATGTTTAATAATATTTATTATAAACAGAGCATTTACTTAAATATTTGTATCTATAAAAACAATGTTAAACATAAAAATGACTTAATACATATATATATATATATATATATATATATATATATATATTAATTACCTGATATGAGACATCACAAAGGCAAGCTCCACCCTGCAATATGTCTATTCTTTGTGTCCCTGCTATTATATTATTAATGGGCGCGTGGCCGATATCAAATCTCACCAGAGACAATTTGTCAGTTCGATGGCTCCTTAGGTAGGCGATCTCAGTAGGTGGCGCCAGTGTAGAGTGCCTGAAAACGCTACTACCTGAAATTGGCCGTCGATGGTTTTCCTAGCACGAAGTAACAAGTCATTTTGACCGTTGTTTTAGCCATATGCCCTTGTTCAACTTGTTGATGATTCCAGAAAAGGAATTCTCTCTCTCAGAAACTAAAACTAAATAAATAAAAAAAATAATAATTTATTATGGAGATCCTTAGCAATGAATGGCAGCAAATAAAAATATATAATGAGAAATAATGATCATCATTTATTTCGGCAACTAGAAATAATACGTTAGTACTTAATTACTTAAAAAAAACAACGCTATCCTTCGGTTATGTGAAGAAGGTAATATCTGAACAACGTGAAGAAAGTTTACCTTTAATTATTATAGAATTAATTCATTTTCTATTAACATTATCTCAATAAAAGACCCAAGCGCCACTCAAGTTAAATTGTTAGAGCAAGAAGAAACATTCGTGTGATTATGCTGGAAATAATTCGGTTAACCATACCGGTGAAGATTGTAGTGATTGGATAATATCCTGCTCCACAAAGCATCGGTTCCTTGGCGGAAGCCGTCAGAGTGGAACTTAGAATGTGAGGTGAATGAAGAATATTCATCCTTGTGTACGTGGAATTTCGCGTCCGAGCTGAAAAGTTCAGGGATGGTGAGAACAAGGAATGTAGTTTGTCCGAATACATGCCATGGAAATAGTCATAGAGTAGCGAGAGTATCGTGGAGTTCCGACTGTGGGAAAAAAGGTTTTAGTGTGGAACATAATTCATCACCCACAAGGTCACGTAGATGCTTTTGAACAAGACAGACAAATAAGAACCGTGCAGCTCAAGCCCAGGTGTGTCGACAATATTCCATTTTAGTCTGATCTCGCTCTTGTAAATATATTGTGTAGCAGGCGACGGCATATACAAAATGGAAAGGTACCATGAACCGACTATTTTATCCAGCAACTACAAATATTAACACTTCAAATACCTTGCTACGTGGATCAGTTATAATTAATTTCTTATAGTAAACCTAACATAGAATAGGCTGCGCTACGGGTAGATTTGTCTGCCACGGTAAAACGCTAGAAAACTTTAACCTAAGAACTCATATACTTAAATATCATTGTCAGATAAAGCCTCCCAGAAGGCTATTGTGCATGCCGCCCAAATCGATCGGAAATACTAAAACTTCTGGCTTTTTCGTCGGAACTTGTAAAATCGCGGTACAGAATCACAGTGTAGTTTATCAAATTCAAAAACCTTGTTACGTTCAGCAACAGACGTAATATATAGTGATTTTCCAGGCGTAGTTCAGATGTGGCACAAGGCCGAAAGTATGGGGCACCCAATGAGGATCGAACTCACTACTCAGTCGTAATTGTTCTAGCGAGACAAGCTTGCTAACCATTACACCACATCGAGGTGCTCAATATAGCGATTTTCCAAGCGTAGCTTAGACGTGACACAAGGCCGAATGTAGGGGCACCCAGTGAGGATCGCACTCACTACTCAGTCGAAAATGTGCTTGCGAGACAAACTTGCTAACCATTACACCACGTTGAGGTGCCCGAACATACAGAATGTATATATCATGTAATTCGATGAAAAAATGCATAATCAAGATGTTGATATCCAAAACTATGTTAAGGGAAAGATTAGAAATGAAACCCCATCAAATTTAGAAAGAGCGATAACAGTAGCTATTTTACTGAAAAACTGTTATGAGAATATATTGTAAAAATCATCCAACAATAAAATTATCTATTCAGTCAATGAATGTCGAATATTTCCTTCAAGGAGATGGTTAATAAAAGCATTACTATTACCATACACAGTCCGCCTTAGAAAACGGCAGCAATTACTATCTTTCTAGCATCAGAATATGCAATTTTATTATATAATTATTCGAATACCTGTAAAATGTTGTTTAATAAATATTACCTATAATAACTTTAGTTTCTTCTGGCTTGTAACCATTTCCTGCAATCCGTTGGCTTTACGCAAACACTCCACTGACTGCAACACGTGTCTTCTATTCAATACAGCAGTCACTGTCCTGCCTATCGAGTTTTATGTCGACATTGACAGCCAAAATTTACATATGTGACAAACAGACTCTCGCGAGAGTCTATCTGACTCTGGGATGTACTTGTTTTAAATGTGTGATCCGAGAAGCCGCCATTTTTTCCTTTGGGACAGTTTACATGCGTGGCACTTTCGAATTAGTTTTCGTCCTGGAGGTAAGACATTTTCTCTAGCGCCACATTGACTGTTGTAAGAGATGCATAGAATCCTGTGCCTCTTTTCCCTCTGTGGTAGTTCACTACAATAAAACAAACAATTAATCCGCATTTGTGCCAAGAGAACTTTGACCTGGAAATGGAGTTCAGTTATAAAATTAATATAATTTCCTACAGGAAGAAGTATTAAAATTGTCATAATCTATGAATCTTCACTGTCTATATTATTTCAGTTTATTTCCCGCTCTTAACTATTATCGAAACAATTTGGGATAGGTAAACCTTGAGGACAATTAAAATTAAAGAATAATTAAAAAATGAGTGAAAATGGATGGAAATCTAATAAATTTGACGATACAGCTGAAGTAAATATCATGTGTACAATTGATTAATGTGATCCTGTTTTGGTCTCACTAATAAAGATTTTGAACTGACGAAATTTAACTGAATGTGCGCTTAGCGTAGTGGTTATTGGCGCGGCTAATAACTAAATAGGTGGAAGGAAAGAAGAAGAAAATACAATTATTTTTCTTCCTTTCTTTCTTTCTTTGTTGGTTTCTTTCTTGTTTGATGATGCACTTTAATTAGCGAATCATATCAAAGTAGACGTTTTTGAAATTGTCGGATATACTGACCATGTACAATCTTATGGCACCCCAAGTTGTCTGTACTATTTTCAATAAAATTAGGCGTTCGATCTTCTTTCAAGAAATATTTATAGATAAAAAAAGTGTTACATTTTATCCATTATTTAGCAAAGCCAAAAAGTAATGATAATAATAATAAATGCCATTTGCTGTTGAGGAAAAGCCAACATTATTTACCCATAGCTGGTATTGCCTCTTTCCGCTTAAATGACCTCATTTAAAAGGTTTCCTGTAACTGTCCACTACTCTGACATCGTTTGGAAGAGCGCTTATCTCCCTGCAGAAATTTTTCAACTGTGTGATGCTAGCGACACAACTCGTTTCAAATCTCTCCACAGCATTTCACTCGGATTGGCCATGCGTGAATTCCTCACTTTCGTTTGAGCCATTCCTTGGTGGAATTATTGGAATGTCTACGGTCATTTTCATGGTGCCTGGACTACATTCGTTTCTGTGTCATTTTTCTGACAGATGGTATATTTTCCTCAAACACCCTCTGGTACAATAAAGAAATCCTCCTGGATTTTATGTTTGCGTTCTAACAGTGATATTTCTATCGCCATGCTGCAACGGTGTTTTGCAATTTTTGTGCTTAGATACTGTATTTGGTTTACACCAAACATGTCTTCAGGTACGGCGCCAAAAAAATCTATTTTGTTTTCATCAGTTCAAAGACATTCTTTCCGAAGTCCTGGTGTTCTCTGGCAAAAATTAATCTTGTCCTGTATTTTAATTCTAGGGACACTTCCTTAGAAAATACCCATACAAAACAAAATTGCTCAGTCCATTTCAAACAGTAGATGCATGTATTTTGATATCAAATTTCGCAAGTGATATCTAAATGGTAATTGGTGAACTTAATAGGACGGCCTGCTCCCGGCATATATATCTTTTACTTACAAGTTATTTTCCCTTTAATTTAATGGTTAATTGCTTGTAGATATTTTGAAAATCCTTCTTAAGTCTTCAGAGTGCACTTTTGAACTTTCTATAGTGACACCATTCAAAATCCAGAGAAAATCAATTCGCAATCAAGATAAACTATGTGGAATATTTACATAGGAGCCTTCTCCAAAATATTCTAGAGAAATGGTATAAGCATTTGTATCTTATGAGTAGTTCGCGAACTTAATTTAGTAGAACGTATATGCGGGAATCGTCATATTTCTATTAAAAAAAATTGGATTCACAGTAACAAAACCACCTATATAATTAAGAAAATATTTTTCATCTTTTATTTATTTATTAATATTGCCTCCATCTCTAAATAATCTTAAAACAATTATCAAAATAAATTTACTTTACTAAATATGTTGAAAAATGCATATTTTATATTTTGTGGTTGTTCTAATATTTTTCACATGGCGGTATGCATATGTAATTTTGTTATCATTTCCCAACAAACAAGGCAATAAAACCACTAAGACGCAAGGGAGTTGCTGAGTGGGAAAGAATATGAGAAAAGAAAAAAACAAATGTTAAAGAGGGGGAAGAATGAAATAACAGGAATTAAGAAAACAAAAGTTAACGATTGACATGGCATTTACATTTTTGAAAATCAAAGTTGTTTGGAAAGCAAGAAGTCCAAAGTGAGTTCCACAAGCAAGAAGTGCGAGAATATAAATTGTTAGCAGGACACTTACTACATATGTAGTCCACTATATATAGGTATAACTTGTCTATATACCAGAAACTTCGGGTGAGGTAGTTGCGTATTTCAAGATAGCGGACTCTTCCAATGACGTTTCAGAAATAGAATTTTATGTTATGTTAAACTACCTGAAAGATGATTCCATAGTGAGGATATTTTTATTTGTTTATTTAATATTCAGTGTGTACTGGGAAAACGTCACAAAATTCAAGACAATATAAATGTTTTGGCAATTTATATATTGTAAAATTGTTTAAATACGCCATCATTTTTTGTTGATATACTACTACTACTACTATTAATAATGCTAATACTCCTCCTCCACCTCCTCTTATTACTACTACCACTACTACTACTACTACTACTAATAATAATAATAATAATAATAATAATAATAATAATAATAATAATAAGAAGAAGAAGAAGAAGAAGAAGAAGAAGAAGAAGACGAAGAAGAACTATGCTAGAGATTCTGGTCTTCATCATCTCAGCGAGGTCTTTGTAAAAACGCTTAATACAGGAGGGAAGGCAACAGAGTTTAAATAAATACAAACGAACCTGGTTTCTCGAATAGCCATCATCTCACCAAGAAAATGTCTTAACGAACGCTGTAATTAAATTAGGTCTATAAATTATTAGGCAGGCCATATGTTTATCTATATTTATGTGTGCTCAGTTTAGATAGGGATGAAAAAGAAATGATGTGAGATTGCGAATAAACAAACAAGACTGAATCTACGTCATATCAATAATCTCTGCGCATGCGCTCTCTGCGATGTTTGAGCGTAGGCGTGTGTGATACTTTGTCACCTTGTAATCGTGTGTTTCTTGTGATTTGTGCTTGATAAATCTAAATATTTTGTTGAAACAGCACGGTCTAAAAACAAAATAGTAGGTGGATTTGCTGAGAAAGGAGGAATAAGGAGATTTTAAGAAAAGTGTACTTTACAGATATTTGCAACCGGTAAGAAAGGGAAATTTACCGAGGATGCTGGAAGATCTTAAAAACTCTAGGTGCATTGGATTACAGCCGATTATAATAACAGTAAATCGATTCCTACGACTTGAAAATAGTCCTATATAACTCCTCATATCAAAATGAAACAAATGTTGTTTAACTGAAATAATTAATATCTATTTTATAATCTTTATTGTCGATTATTTTAGTGTCATTTTTCTTTTAAGCGATAGCATCATGGTAATCTTTTCTTACAGTAACTGCATAACGAAATACAGGTTGAGAATCATTTATCCAAAATTCTTGCGACCGGAAGTGTGTGGGTTTTTCAGTTTTTTTTTCGGATTATGAAATACACGTAAAAGCACGATATAACTTTACATTTCATAACACAACTTATACGTATACCCTGAGGGTACTTTTATGTGAATAACATACTCTGGAAATAGTTTTATATGAAATTCACTAAATTTTGTATCTGTCTATATTTTAAAGATGAGGTATTATTTACACTATTTACATTATTCGGACTATTGTCTTCATCTTTGTCCCTATATTTATTACAACGTTTCGGCCGTTGTACGCTCCTGCCTTCTTGAGGTGGTTGTAATGTTGAACTGAACCCTTTATTTCGCTCACTGGGGTAGACTGTTCTAGTTCCACATGCCATGTTTAATGGATGTCAGTTATTTCTTTGTTAATTCCCTTCTTCAAGTTCTCCAATCCCTTAACCGGGTTTTGAACTCACACTCTTTGGGTCCTATCACTTTATCCACTGTGCCATGTGTCCTTGTGTACATACAGATACAGGTAATAACGCTAGTCATGTAATTCACACATGGATTTTTAAGTGGTGAAATTAATATTTCATGTAAAAATAATGTTTTGTTCTTTCTGTATCCGTATCAAAAACATGATCACTACTTACAAAAATTCGGGACAATTGATATTCTGAATAATATGAAACGCCTGGTAAGTTATCCACGAACGACCGTGTTGCTGTGGCGATCGGTAACAAAAACTGGCGCCAAAGTATGCTACGTATCTGGGCTGAGGAACTCCCACCTAGAGCAGATGAGGTCACTTACAACTTCTGGACGTCACCTAGGAAACTTCACAGTGCTTTCTGAAATTGTCACTTTGTAGTAAGTCATGTCAGCACAAGAAAGCCATTCAGATTTTGGAAGTTATGGAATTTGGGATTTTCAGATAAAGATTCTCAACCTGTATATAGAAATCAGTAGCCTGAAACTGATCCTTCTTTTCTTGATATGTTTTTAATAAAAATCCTATGAAAATTCAAATTTATAATATTGTTATGTTATACAACAGAAACAAAATGATGGTTGCATTCGGATTTTTCACCTTCTTTTTCATTTATAACGACAACCAGTTAGAAATGACCTTCATTTGATAACAATATAACTTAAATATCAGCGTACGTAAAGTTTTCTCCGTTTACATGAAAAAACATTTGAAAATTTAAATGATACTTTGATCGAGAACATAAATACTTCACTTACTTCCTTCACCTCTTTATTATTTAATTTTCTGTGGCGTGTCTCTTCAGGACGTAGGCGATCATGGCTCTCCACTTCACCCTATCACTTATAGCTCGCAATAAGTTTCGTCCTTCTGCCATCGCCCCCACACCACGTTCTGTCATCCACTTGCTTAAGCCTGCCAGATATGCCATGCATTGTTTTCCCTTGTCTCTCTTTCCCTCTGTTTGACCTGTGAGTATCAGATTCTCCAGGCCCTCTTTTCTCATTACGTGTACTAGTAATTTCTTCTGGCTCTTCCTGATATTAAGTATAAGCCTCCTCCTTGTTTGTATCCTTTCCAAAACCTCATCGTTGCTCACACGCTCGGTCCATGATATGCTTAGCAATCTTCTGTGAAATCGTAGCTCCGTTGTCTCGAGTCTTTTCTTTATCTTTGAGGAGTCCGTCCAGCATTCGTTGACTTAAAGGAGAAAATATGTGCATTCTATGAATTCGTTCCTTGCAGATTGACCACGGATTATTGATTGGATTTAAATCAAAAGACTTACCGCTTCAGTCTATAACACTTTCATTTGATCACTGGTAAGGCTTTCCAGTGTGTTCATGAAACGTTACAATTTTCGTACGCTTCCTTGGAGTAGCGTCCATCGCAGAGAAGAGCCGTAGGACAACTAATCGACAGTCGAGACAATAGTCTCTGGGCGTGATGAAAAGGACCTAATCTGAGGAAAAATAGAAATCGATTATATCCTGTCACTTCAGTTGGATTAAAACTGATCGTATGTTGACAGAAAGGAAACTAAAGCGGCTCTTTCAATTAATTTGCACAAGGGTGAAATTATCTTACTCTCTACATTTGCAAGCGTTCTCCTGATGCTAACCATTCCTTCACAGCGAGCAGTGTGCACATATTTTTGAAACAGAGAATAAATTTATTGCTGTCTGTAAAATAACGCATCAACCGAACCCGGGAATTGTTCAGTAGTTAACACTGACACAAACACTCTCTAAAAATACCAGGATTGATACTTCTGAGTGGATTCAGCACATTATTTTGGAATAATGAAAAAAAATAACACTGTTGCGTAACGGATATCGTATCATAAAATATTGTCGTTATAATAGTTATTCGCAAATGTTTTAAATAACCATCAAGCAATTAATACTTCACAAAGACATACCTTTGAGTTACACTTTGAAGTTCTCGGCGAGGCAGGAAATAATAGTTCATTTATAATAGCAGCTTCTATGGGGTTCTTAAGAATCTGCTGAAACAAGTTTAATTACGGTTAACAATGTAGGAGTCATAATAGGTGAGGACGACA
This sequence comes from Acanthosepion esculentum, assembly GCA_964036315.1. Classification (NCBI taxonomy): domain Eukaryota; kingdom Metazoa; phylum Mollusca; class Cephalopoda; order Sepiida; family Sepiidae; genus Acanthosepion; species Acanthosepion esculentum. The sequence goes on along the minus strand of OZ038484.1, from coordinate 9,434,764 downwards.
CACATCAGCTGTTGATATTTCATTTATAATCACTCTGTAAGTCAGAATATTCTCGATTAAAACAAAAAGAAGTAACAGTTCTATTTAGCACAGACATGAATCTTTGATGAAGCAGAATTCACTTATATGCTTTGTTCTTTCAAGCCCAGGTTGAACATGGCTTTCCATCTCACTTGCATCTTTTACACTCTTTTATAATTCTTTGTCACTGTGCTGTCATGCAATTACTGAAGCTCGTTAAGTTAACGAATTTTTATATCAGCTTCTCTTGTATTCATTGTTAAATGATGTAGCGCATCTTTCATCTTATGTATAACAGGAATTTCAACTTTTTTCTGATTTTAATTATAAGTGTTATGAAGACGTACACTTAATCTATACGTTCTGGTATTGACAGCAGTAGTCGGTAGAATCACAACTTTGTAGTCTGTCGCCTCAGTTGTCTTTGTATTCTCTTACCAGACTATCAGCAAAGCTATATTTCTTTAACCTAAAGACGAACTATGGAGATAGATAGATAGATAGATAGATAGATAGATGATAGGGAAGTCAACATTGTACTAAATTCAATTTCATCCCTAAATCGATCATCAAAATCTGTTTTACCCATCTATATGCAGGTTTTTTAATACTGCGCGTTTAAAGGAACATGGACACATGCGGAAACTAGTTATTCAATTTTATTTTGAGAATGGCGGGCGCCAACATTTTATATTCTTAATAATTATGATGTTTGCTATGTTAAATTTGTTAATTCTTTTCGCGCTCCAGTGCAATCTTCAGACGTGATGACCACAGTGAAGCATAAAACGGAGAGTCACCATGCAGTTATGTGTCCTATATCCACACTATCTATCTATCTATCTATCTATCTATCTATCTATCTATCTATCTATCTATCTATCTATCTCACTCTCTTCATATCCATCTCTCTACCAATTTCAATCTATTCATATCTATCTATCTATCTATCTATCTATCTATCTATCTATCTATCTAAATGAATGAATGAATGATTAATAATTGCATTCTTTCGAGATTGATTCAGATGTGCATGCCTTTTTAATGCGCGTGATCTTCTTGCGATGTAGGCGATCATATTTCAACCAAAATTATTTTTCTCTATTATTTGTTGCTTCCAAAGCCATTTTGGTAACATACTGAAATGGTTTCTCGATTGAAATCACTTTCATACTGATAGCCACTCAAGTATAGAATGGCTAGTCTATTCTGGTATTTAGTACATTTTGGTTCTTGTGAAGAACTGACCCATCGATATTTTTTTCCTAAAGGCATTTTTGCAAAAATAAACGCAAGTGACTGGGAATCTGAATCAGTAAAAGATTCAAATTGCGTGCCGATGTCCGTTATCCAAACCACGCATACTAAGTACAGATGTACTTAATGACTGAACCAACGCCACTCATTTATGAGATAAGATTTCCCCATTAATTCCACATATTAATAATAATAATAACAATATATATATATATATATATGAATGATACTAATAAACATATTATCACGTGGGATATTGTACCAAGAGCGAAATCTTACAATGAGAAACGCAATAGATGTAACTACGATTTTTGATAAAAAATCTTAAACCATTACGAAGTGATGGTTACATGTAGGCATGAAAAATAAATATTTGCTTAAATACGTTGATACAGTTTTTTTTTTTTTTAAATTTATGGTTAATATAAAAAATAATATTTGCTACGATAAAATAGTTTTTACATATATATTTAAACACCGTGTATTGCATTACGATAAATTTAAATTACCTAACAGTCAGTATATACCCAGCACGTAAAGATTGCGCAACGTCAAGTTATGCTATCGATAAGCTTTAATATGTATATTTATTAATATATAATTAATAGCTCAGCTGTATTAAATCGATCACTTTTTTATTAACACCATCACTATATGTACCATATATATATATATATATATATATATATATATATATATATATATATATATATATATATATATATATGTTTTAGACGTGTTCATATATGTTTTTGTGCAGGCATATTTATGTGCTCTTTTAGCATATATATATATATATATATATATATATATATATATATATATATATATATATATATATATATATATATGTATATATATATATATATATATGTATGTATATATATATATATATATATATATATATATATATATGTATATATATATATATATATATATATGTGTATATATATATATATATATATATATATATATATATATATATATATGTTTTAAACGTGCTCATATATGTTTTTGTGCAGGCATATTTATGTGCTCTTTTAGCATATATATATATATATATATATATATATATATATATATATATATATATATATATATATATATATATATATACTGTCATCCACAGACAGACTGTTTCGCTGTATCACAGTGTGACTAGACGTCCAGTTGCCTCTAGCTAGGATCGAAACCCAGCTGAATTGGAGTCATTCGGAGATTTTACCCCTAAGCTTTTGGCGCTCGGCAGGGAAGAAGGTGAATTTAAGCGTATTCATTTTTATATTAACACAGAGTGACTGAGAGAAATCGATTCGATTCACCGAAGCGTCATGCATTATTAGCCATATATATATATATATATATATATATATGTGCATATATATATATATATATATATATATATATATATATATATATATATATGTATATATATATATATATATATATGTATATATATATATATATATATATATATATATATATATATATAAGATTGTGCGAGTGATTTTGTGTATAAGTATTAGAGCATGTTTTGTGTCTAACAATAGCAAGAGCGTGTAGTAGACTTGAAGGAAAAATATGTTTTCAAGCTGATGTTTGATATAAATTTGACCAGAAACATGTGTGGGTACTGTCAGAAAGAACGCAAGAAATAAAAAAAAGATATATCTTTGCGATGGTTTTCACGCTCGAAGGAGCGACCCTTGAACTGTCAAATTGTTCTGGACACTTTGTATTTTCACAAGTGTTCTGAAGGCTCCCGTGCGCACGCGCGTAAACATGGACGCTAATTCGAGTGAAGAAGAGAAAGAAAGTGGGGTATTGACGTCTGATAACAATTTGCCAGTAATGTAAACACAAGTGCGATAAACATGTTTTCTTTTTCGAGATGTTTGCACTTGACTCGACCCAATTGTTGATACATTCTGCAGTGTCTCTCTCACTTTCTTCGGGATTATCAATCCAAAATTGCTAATCAGTGCTAGGTTGGTCAACTTTCTGTGTTTCTAAGATTAACGAAGGGATTATAAATATACGATAGGATCTATGAAAAATAACTTTTTCTATAGATTTTATTTTCGATTTAAATTATTTCATAATTTTTACATATACTTGTCGCTTTTCAACAGAGAAAAATGTAAAATGAAAAATATAAATAAATAAAGTTAAATATTAAATAAAAGTCTTCTTTATTTATCTATAATGGAGAATCATATAAATAGATGGTTATTAATGCATTTACAAGAAAAGAAACACTTATACGTCTCGTTACAAGTGATATATATATATATATATATATATATATATATATATATATATATATATATATATATATATATATATATGTTACTACATTCCGTTTAAATAGTGATATTAATGTTAGAATTTTGTATTTGGTTTTTCTGCTTTTTCTCTCATTATGAACTGAAATAAGTTATTTTTTTCTTTTTTAAATCATCCCCACCAAGCAAATCTATAAATTCGCTAAGACACAAGGAATTAATGAGGGTGGGGTAATAGTAGGAACAACACTACTGAGGAGAGAGAACAATAAAAGCAGAGGGATTAAGTACGCACAAGATAAAGATTGACATTGAATTTAAGAGTTTGAAGATTAAATTTGTGTAGTATGAAGGCAGAAGAGTGTTCCACAAGCGAGAAGTGCGACAGAAGAAACTATTAGAATCAATACTGTTAAATCGGACAATTTCAACTGTAAAATAACGAGACATTGGCGCCAATCTAATGCTTCCTTTAAATTCATAAAGTCTAGGTGTCATAGATGAAAATTCGTTAGAACAACTACCATGAAAATTTTATATATATATATATATATATATATATATATATATATATATATATATATATATATATATATATATATATATATATATCCTATCTGACTGGTTGCCAAGTTACATCAATGCTGCAAAATCAATTCTCGTGATATTCAAAAGAGAAGAACACGTTCTTCTTATCTTTGCAGCTATCACAATGCGCCTTTTGAAGGCATTGTAATCGCCTAACATGTTTTTTGTAGTTTCTCTTAGAAAATTAGCATGTCTGACCATCGCTAGTAAAATGTATTCGATTCAGATGGGTTGCTTGACTATAATGTCCTTGTTACAAAGTAAGTTTAGCGTAGGAAATACATATATATAAATATAATATATACAATATTCAGAGCATAGACGAATGGTAGACTTATAAATATATAAGATAGTCACTGGCGAGAAAACTAGAAGAGCTCGTGTCACTAGCCGGACATCATAGAGGTATTCATATTGATGCACACTAAGTTGATTTCAATTGGGATTGTCGTAGAATTCATGAGCTACGAGGGTCAAGATTTGTCTCCACATTTCTTTCAACAGAGACTCGGGCCCAATGCCGCATCATATATAGAAGTGCTAGTGGCACATAGTAAGAATCTCATGGAATAAGCATATGAACATCGAGACTTTAAAAGGAACATAATACTAGCAGTATAAAGCTATTGCTGTAAAACGACGACAAGGATTTAACACACATATATAGGATATATCGACAGCAAGATAGGCAGGCGAATAATTCATTTAAGTTTCTGAAATTGAATGACAGAACAAAGTCTAAGAATGATATTAAAACTAAAAACGTACTTTGAGCAAAATCGGCAGTAAAATATAGCGAGAAAAATTCAACACTGTCAGGAAATGACAGTAGATATAAAAGAAGTCTCTCAATTCTTAGAGTGAGCTAGTGACAATATGTAGTCCAGAAATAGACTGAGCCCGCCCACATGTCCTACACGATACTGGAAGTGCTGACCGTGAATTTTCACACTCATGTCACGGGCTATATGTGGTCCACTTAATAAAACAACATCTGCCCCAAAATAAGAATACTCTTTAAAACGTGCTACCAACAACATGGTGAGTAACGGTTAAGAAAACAACTGATTCACGTATACAGAATTAAGACCATGCTCTCTATTTCAAAATATTTTATGACATTTTCAATAGCCGTCCCGTTTTAAAACTATATATTCTTGTATTTTCTATTGAACATCTTTGCTTTTATGTATATTAAAATATTTTCTAAATTACCTGAATTAATTTCTACGAAAAGCTGCGGAAAAGTAATCTCACAAAACTTGAAAACAAAATACCAAATGATTTAAAATATTCCATTTTGTTGTCAGTGAAACATGTTAATTTTGAGTACCCCACATTAACTGAACATATATATATATATATATATATATATATATATATATATATATATTACGTAAAAATATAGTTTTAATTATGATATGTTTATGAGTTCAAGTGCTCAAAATCAAGGAGATGCATCTATATATATATACATATATACATATATACTTATATATATATATATATATATATATATATATATATAATCATATATTTATATATATATATTTATATATACACACACATATATATATACATATATATACATGCCCATACACACACACACACACACACACACACATATATATATATATATATATATATATATATATATATATATATATATATATATATATATATATATATATATATACTAGCTGATTACCCGCGCCTTGCTGTGTGTCAGACATTTTTTTGTAAGAAAATGATGATTGTTTTTAAATCATTGTTATAATTTGTGAAGAAAAATGATGCATTTCAATATTACTCAAAGATCTTGACGATGTGACCTCAATCTTCTGCATTTCTCCTTCTATATTTAAATCAAGGGTAATTTTTTCAAAAGAGTCTTTGTACCCACTTTGATCAAAGTAAAATACACTCATCCACGTACCATGCGTAACAACATAACAACTGTTCAACGGGCCTCTTCGTCACCGGTGACGAAGAGGCCCGTTGAACAGTTGGTATGGTGTATGCTTGACAACCTAAATGTCAGGGTTTCAATTCTCGGTAGTGGATGCGCACTGCTGATGAGTCCCAAATAAAGGACGAAACTGCCGTCCAGTGCTTTCTGTTGAGGTTTCAGGCTCGATTATATATATATATATATATATATATATATATATATATATATATATATATATATATATATATATATATATATATATATATATATATATATATATATATATATATATATACACACTTTTCTGATACGCTAAACACTGTGAAAACATTTTAGGCTTCATGGAATTTATCCGATATACATTACATTTTATATTCGTATGGGCAAAAACTGAAAAGAAGACAAGAGAAATTATGCAAATATTGTTTTGCTGAAATAAAAACTGATTTAACACGCGTACTGGCGGGCATACACGCGCACGCGCACGCACACACACACACACACACACACACACACACACACACACACACACACACACACACACACACACACACATATATATATATATATATATACACACACACACACAGGGACAGAGAGGGACTCAACGAATAGACATATTGCAGGTTTCAGCATACCTTTGTGACGTATCATGTCAGTTATTTAATGTCATATCTCGCTCTCACTATATATATATATATATATATATATATATATATATATATATATATATGTATATATGTATGTGTGCCTGCCTGTCTGCGTACGCACACGCACTCTCTCTCTCTCTCTGTCACACACACACACACACACACACATATATATATATATATATATATATATATATATATATATATATATATATATATATATATATATATACAGAGATAGAGGGAGAGAGAGAGTAGAATGGGAATATATATTTATCCATGTGTCTATTTCTTTGTGTACATTCATGTATATGTGTTCATACAGCTGGTTTAATACGGAAAATATCAATATATAAATTGATGAGCGTATCACAGCATATATATTTATGTGTAACTCTGTGTGTGTGTTACTTTATGAGCATTTTTTATGCTAAACATTGATATGAATAATTTTCCCTTTAACCAAAATACATTATTTGCTTTTACAGAAGAAAAAAAAGAAATAAAAGAAACGTCTCCACGCCCTTTTTTTTCGTCCCGTTACTAAATCCAACAGGCGACTCGTGTTTCCCTTCCATTCCCCCTGCCATACAGGTGAGTGATTATCCCAGAGTGAAAACATGTCTTCGCCGCGTAGCGCCCTTAATCGCTCCAATGGATAAGAGTCGTAATGTGATTTGGCGTTGCCTTCGCCAGAGAACGAAGCCTGATCAACACTCAACCTTATCACAGTTACACTGTCAACAACCAGGCCAAGCAGAAAATGTCCAAAGAATTTTGAAAAAGAAAAGATTGGACGTTTACCCGATTCCTTTATCCATCTTTTTTCCTCGTTCTTTCCGTTACATTCTACAGTTTTCTACATTGTTTTTTTACTTTTTATTTCTTGTCTTCAGAATTTTTTTTCTTTTCTATTTACCTTCCTTTTTTTTTCTCCCTCTCACTCTCGAAATCTCTTGATTGTTTTACTTTCATCAGATTCTCTTTCCACCCTGTTTCATTTTACGATTCCCACTCACGTTCCCTTTATTTTCAGCATTTCTCCTTTTCCACCTTCTTCTTTGTCGTTCTCTCATTATTTTTTGGTTTATTTTGAGAACTGTGTTCGCCTTTAATTGCTTCCTTTTCTATTTCTATTTTTCTTTTTCCTCGCAAAAGCTCAATTTTTATTTTTTATCTAACTTTAAATTTGTCCTCATCGTTATACTACTATTTATTAATTTCCTACGAGTCCTCTTTATTCGTCTTCTTCATCATCATCTTTTCAACATTATCAGACTTTCCTTTTTCTCATATTGGGCATTTTTATTATTATTGTTCTTTGATTTCCGTTCATCTTTCTAAGGTCCCGTCCCCTCTCTTTACACTATACACAATTTATTTTGGCTGAACTAATGAACTTAAAATTGTCATTAATTTTTAGCATTTGTTTTGCTTTCACTCCCGAATTCTTTTGCTTGATTCCAAAAATGAGTCTAAGTTTTTTTTTGTTTTTTTTTTAAATTATTAATTCTGTATAATTGAAAAATCAACACATTTTGAGGAAAACGGGAGAGTCTGCTGAAATGTTATCGGTGCAAACCATTTAGAATAATCTCAAAAATATCCAGATATATTTAGTAAGCGTCGTATATGTCTGCGCTGAGCAAGCGGGAAAGATTTAATCACAGAAGCCATTCACAGAAGAAGCTATCAAAGAAATCATAAACTTTTTCTCCAGCGTCTTTTCAACTTTCTACACAAATGAGAATTTTAGAATGTATATATGCATTTTTATCTCATATATATATTTATATATATATATATATATATATATATATATATATATATATATATATATATATATATATATATATATATATATGTATGTATGTATGTATGTATGTATATATATAATTATTTATTCGAAAATTATAAGAAAATATGTTACCAAAACACTACAAAAATAGCCATTTTCCAACATCATCACTTTATACGACACCAGAAGTTTTGAAACAAAATAAATATTTTTGTAGTGATTTTATAACATATTTATGTTATAATTTTCGAATAAAAAATTGTATTTGCTCTATTCTGTATTGAGCACTCATTTAGGAGTATTATTTTTTGGTTATTGGAATTTATTCCGTATAAACCAATACTATACTTGATATATATATATATATATATATATATATATATATATATATATATATATATATATATATATATATATATAGGGTTCTATTGTTAATATTTCAGCCCCTTGCGTGGTATGACATCATAAAACTGCAACATGAATTTACAACATGTGTCTGCTATTCCACGACCGCTATCGTCACATAAAAATCTTCTATGTCAACATAAAAAGATATCATATTCTATGGTGAATAACTTTGTTTTAATGTTCGCATAATCACTCTGGAGATGGCTCATGTGAGACGAAAGCTTAGATCAAGGGCCAACTTAATAAAAATAAACATATGTTGGACAAATTTTGCAGTTTTAAGCCTGCCTTCTTTCCGATGCCTCTTGCCATATTAAATGTAAGATATATCTAAATCACTCTCCCAATATATATATATATATATATATATATATATATATATATATATATATATATATATATATGCATATTAACAAAAATTCCATATACCATCTTAAGGCTTTCAAACAGATATCCATATCTATAAATAAAGGAATTTCAACAGATTCTAGTATCGTAAATATAGCCAATGAAAACAAAAAATAAAAACTTTTAAATCATCAACATCGGATATTAAAGCAATCTAGAATATAATAACGAAAACAAATTAAAAAAAAAAAACAGAACATTAAATTATTTTCAAAATAATTGATATAAACTTCCATAAAGCAACTAATTATAAAAAAAATACGAATAAAATACTATCAAAATTAGTCACATCTGCATGGATAACATGGAGAAAATGATAACTAAGCCCAATAAATACTAAACAAAACCAATAACAATTGCAACAATAACATACTGCAAATTAACTCCATTACATATAACTACAGAAAGAAACGAAATTTCCCACCTAAGAATAAATGTATAACAAAGCTATACGTAGCTAATCACATTAACACAGACAAGAAAATTTACATTGGCGCCACAGAGAAAAAAAAACTTAAAAAAGGATATTATAGACACAAAATATCCTTCAAATAAAAAGTGCACAAATAATACAACCCGATCAAAATACATATGGAGCCAAAAATGAAACAATATACCCACTAAAATGAAATTGAAAATTATAAAAAGAGCTTGCCCAAAGAGATTAACAGCAACAATTGTAAAATATGCTTAGAGAAAATATCGTCAATAATTATTTTTAAAAAACAAAATAAATACTTAAAAAAGAAAAGAGATTTAATAGGTAAATGTAGGCATATACCTACTTTGCCATGTAAATACTAATTAAAAATTAAAATAAATTTGAAATTTTGAATAAAAAAATGAAATCAATATAATATAATCTTAAGAAATAATTATTAATGAATTAATAAACGTACAAATATGAAACATAAGCAACTATACGCGTGCATGTGTGTATGTACATATAAATATATACACGCACATGCATACACACACGCACACACAAACAACTATATACGAACAATCTTAGCCCCATAATTAATACCTCAACACAAAAGCAAAAAATATACTAAACATTAAATGAAAATGAAACATGAGATAAACGATAACATATGATATGAGCAAATATTTCATTTAATACACATAATCTATGTAACAGTTATATATATATATATATATATATATATATATATATATATATATATATATATATATATATATATATATTTGAATTGGACAAAGTCCGACAATTTATTTAAAGACATTTATGATATGCTTAACGTTCTTTTTATAGATACAAATATTTAATAAACAGTATTCAGGCCGGTAAATGTTATTTAATACTGTTTATTATAAAACAGAGCATTTGCTTAAATACTTGTATCTATAAAAAGAACGTTAAACATTATATATATAAATGTCCTTAAATAAATTGTCGGACTATGTCCAATTCTAAAATATATGACGTCATTTGTTTACATTTGATACGCTAGAGCAGATATGAATAGAAGAGATTCATGGAAGATTTAAGTTTAAAGATAGTAAAATCGACCTTGCTAACCAGACGCTGCTCTGTGGCCGAAAGGTTAAGGCACATCACGCGAAATGATGGTTCCGTATAGGATACAGGTTCGATTCCTGTCGGAGAGCGAAAATTTGCTATGAAAATTTCTCGGACATTCATGTTATTTAATACTGTTTATTATAAAACAGACCATTTGCTTAAATACTTGTATCTATAAAAAGAACGTTAAACATAAATGTCTTTAAATATATATATGTGTGTGTGTGTATGTGTGTGTGTGTATGTATGTATGAATGTATTTAAAAACCAAAGAATACGTTCTATAAACCTAACCAACCAACCATACAACCAACCATCCAAGCATAATTAATATCCTAAATAATAGAAAAAATACTTAAACATTTAAACACTAGTTCCTTAATAATAAAAAAACACATATATAATTGTACATGCGTTTGTGTACGCACGTTTATATGTGTATTTGCGTGCACGTGTATAGCAATATACGTACATGCATGTATATGCAAATAATTTGAAACAATAATAAATAAAAATTTAATTACATACCTAAACCCAATTAATATTTAAGATAACACCAAACAAAATGAGAAAACGAAGTAACATCCCAATGACGATATATGAATATATATATGTATTGATAGCCATGAGCTAATTTTAGATTTCTCTGTGTAATTTATATGCCCTGTTATAATAAATACATTGAGCTTGTCTTGTGGATCAGTTTTAACATTTTATATTATTAGGACCCACTTGCATTATATACCAACAGATTTTTACCTGTAAGATATATATATATATATATATATATATATATATA
>OZ038484.1:9388577-9421077 GCA_964036315.1 Acanthosepion esculentum | reverse complement strand
GTTGAAATTGTTTTTAAATTCAGTATCTGTCTATATTTCTGAGATGAGGTATTATGTACACTATTTACATTATTCAGGCTATTCTCCTCATCTTTGTCGAAATATTTATTACAACGTTTCGGCCTTTCAGCATCTGTGTATATTTCTGAGATGAGGTACTATATACAGTATTTACATAATTCGGACTATTGTCCTCATCTTTGTCGCATATCTATTACAACGTTTCGGCCTTTCAGTATCTGTCTATATTTCTGAGATGAGGTATTATGTACACTATTTACATTATTCGGACTATTGTCCTCATCTTTGTCGCATATCTATTACAACGTTTCGGCCTTTCAGTATCTGTCTATTTTTCTGAGATGGGGTATTATGTACACTATTTACATTATTCAGGCTATTGTCCTCATCTTTGTCGCATATTTATTACAACGTTTCGGCCTTTAGACATCTGTCTATATTTCTGAGATGAGGTGCTATGTACACTCTTACATATTAATCGGACCATTGTCCTTATCTTTGTCGCCATATATATTTTAACGTTTCGGCCGTTGTACGTTCCGGCCTTTTTCAGGTGTTTGGAATGTCAAACTGAACCCTTTATTTCCCTCACTGGGGTAAACTGTTCTAGTTCCACCTCAAGGACACATGGCACAGTGGATAAAGGCGTTGGTTAGATCCAGTGACAAGACCGAAACAGTAAGTTCAATACCCGGTTATGGCAGTAGAGAACTTGGAGAGGGGAATTACCAGGAGATAGCTGATAACTGACATCCATTAAACATGGCACGTGGAACTAGAACAGTCTACTTCAGTGAGCGAAATAAAGGGTTCACTTCGACATTACAACCACCTGAAGAAGGCCGGCGCGTACAACGGCCAAAACGTTGTAATAAATATGGCGACAAAGATTTTAAAAAAATCCCATTCAATCTTTTTCACGAATATATGTTTCTGATGTTTACATTCTCTTATTGCTCTTTCCAGTATTGATGGGGGGTTATTTTAAAATTTCCTGCTTAAATTAGTGTAGCTTGTTAACGCCTCCAAAACAAAACTGTTTTCATTGAACCACCTTTTCTGCCTGGGATTATCCTGGCTGAAGCTAGCCTCCAGAAGAGAAACATATTGCGCCTTCTTGGCCTCACATCTGACTAGAAGTGAATCGACATCGTATAAATAGTTGCATCTACGGCAAGGGAAGGTGAGCCGCTCTGTCGTGCCAGAAAATGTTTCTCGTTAGGATCCATTTTGCACATTTATAAATCGAGCATTCGCTCGTGCATCGAAAGCTGCTGCTATATCTGGTCTGGAGCTTCTTACTATACATCTCTAGATCCTAGACAAAATCCAAAGAGGAATCTGTAATGAGATCGTGACAAGGTATCTCGACTTCAGACCCTTTCTCACCGACCTATCCTCACTTTCTTCTGTTTTTCTACAATTTTTTTTATGGCAGCTGTGCTAACGAGCTTTTTACCCGGTGCCCCTACTGCGTGATTTAAGCGTGATACTAAATTGGCAGCTAGGTCCCACCCCTTTACTGTTGAAATAGCAAAATCCAACCGCCACGTCTCATCCAACAGTTTATTTTCTCGCACTTCACGCCTGTGGAAATCGATTCCGTTTATTTGCTTCCTAATAAATACAATTTCAAAAAATTAAATGCAACATCAATCGTTAACTTCTGTCTTTTTGAACCTGTTCATCGTTTGTCCTTTCCTCAATCCTCCTTATTCCACTGTTTCTTCTCCCTTCTTCTGTCTATTTTCTTCTTCTCTCTTCTTCTTTTGTCTGTCTTCTTCTGCATGTTTCTTCTGTCTTCTGTTTCATTTTATTAACCTGAGAAGTGTCATTCCCGCCTTGCTTGGAGTGAAATGTGTGTGAGTATATATATATATATATATATATATATATATATATATATATATATATATATATATATATATATATATATATATATATATATATAAATATATATATACATACATACATATATACATACATATAGATAGATACATAGATAGATAGATAGATTGTAATCATTCAACCCCAATCATGGCGGGAAGCCACAAAGCAAGCAAGGGATTACAGAGTTAGTGCGAGAACAGAGAGGAGTGATAGAGGAAAGGATGAAGAGAAGGTTAGGGGATAGATCAGGGCATCTGGAGACGTCGATTTACGTTACATTTGAATAGTTGGAGATTATAGGTATCAGGAAAAAAAGAAAAGGGGAGGGAGTTCCACAGGCGAGAAGTGCGAGACATGACGCTATTGGAGTAGAAGAGACGGTTACATTTAACAGTTTGGACAGTTAAAGGGTGGGAGCGAGATGCCAGCCTAGTAGAACCCTTAAATTCATAATGTCTGGGAACCAGGGAAAGCAGCTGATCGGAACAGTTACCGTGAAAGTATTTGTAAAAAAGACAGAGTGTGCCGACGGCACGTTTGTGGGAGAGCGGCTGCAGACGAGATGCCAGATCAGGGCCAATTACAATGCATATCCATCTTTTTATTTTATCAAGGACCTTGAGACAATTAGAAGAGACTGCAGACCATATATGGCTGCAATATATATATATATATATATATATATATATATATATATATATATATATATATATATATATATATATATATATATATATATATATTTTAAACATGTAGTATTGAATGTTAAAGACAACATAGTCTTGCATATTTTCTTTTGAATTTTTGAGACTTTTTATTTGAAAATGATTTCGAAATAAGTATTGTCATACGATGACCTAGCGCTTTCGAACATCATTGTTCATCTTCAGGGTCAATATTTTTAGTCAAATATATACATATATCATTAATTTCGCTTCGAGTTACATCCGATATCCATTTTAGTTATTGCTCTGGTTGAATCACCAAAAGTGAAGTGGTTTCTGTTATTTGGTAAATATCTTTGTGATTGTGTAGCGCCATTCAGACGGTCTGAATGAATATTCTCCTTGCTAAAACCTAGGGTTCATTTACTTGAAGATATTTAAAATGCGGTGTAGACAACTGAGGTTTTAGATATTTCTGATTGGCTTGGCGCCATGCATGACATTCCTGTGAAATTCCCGATATGCCGAGACTATTGAAGAACATGACTCGAATTTTTAAGTCAAAGTTTTGGTCGGGTAGCAATTTGCCTTGTTGAGCGATAGTAAACCATGAGCTGCCTATTCTATGTTTAGTTCTGTTATCCATAAACCGAGTTTTCGTATATGTCGAGATCATGAACGCTGATCTGGATTCGTTTTCAGACATTTTTTTTTTAATTTGAAATCTCGAAATAAATTAATTTTTTATGGAGTTACAGTCTCATCATCAATGAGCTTTTTTGTAATAATAAAAAAGAAAGAGCGATTTACAACATGAGGGATATTCGTTGCTGTAATTTCATGCACAGTTTCTTTTTTCATACATACATAATGACGAAATACACAGGGGCGCGCGCGCACACACACACACACACACACATATATATATATATATATATATATATATATATATATATATATATATACATTCATCCACAAAACAGATTTTTTTAAAATTCTATATGCATAAAACAGTTGAAACCTAACCTGAACAAAATAAACTATGAAATCTCCAAAAATATCCTTAAATGCCTATAATTAGTAACAGAAGTCATTGGTTCATACCAACGGCTTTCCATACTCAATACTCATCGGATTCACTCTCGCGTGGTCATGTGTGACGTCATGAGCTGTTGTGCGATTTTCGCTTTCAGCGTTTTATATGCACGTGTTTATCGTTGCTTGGAAATCATCCATGTAAACAAATATGACTATCATCAATTTCTTGTTCGTGTATTGCATAAATATATTGTGTAATTGTCATCTTTGATAATGGCTTATGTAAGCCGAAAGCTTAGATTGGATTAAAAAAAATATGTATCAATATTGTGATTTTCTTTCATTGTTTAATGATAATGTTATTAACCTTATCGGACTATATGAAAAAAACTTACATAAAATATATAGACAACACTTATCTATATTATTTAATGAAACATGTATTAATGAAAAAATGCTGCCTAAATACACACACAATATATATATATATATATATATATATATATATATATATATATATATATATATATATATATATATATATATATATATTATAATGAGATAATCATACATTGAATCAATTAGTAATATTGATGCAATTAATGGCGAATTCTCTTCCCTAACAGACTTAATATAAAGCATTAACTTGCTAACAATCTCCTGAATGCTGCGATCCTTATGTATAAAATTGTTGTCTGATGGATCTGGTGTATTTTTAGAGCAGCAAGTACTTTCAAAAACTTCATGTTCTCATCATCAGGCTGTAATTTTTTCCTTTAAAATCAAAACTCGAAGATGAAATAAATGTGTTGTAGACCGAAAGATGTTTTTTTTAAGAATATGTTACTTATTAACAGTTATATAATATTGGAACGTGCAGGTCGCAACGCTAAAGTCCAAATATTTCAAGTGAGAATTTTTTTTTATAGGAATTTTGTAATTTGGCAAATCCACGAATTCTTTTGTTGTAAGTGTTTTCCATTTAACGTGATATGATTAATTAATAGAGTGATATGTCTTAGTATTTTTTTCTCCGGAATTTCGTACTGCGAATCAATTATTTTCCTAAATGTATTATATTAGGCAGCATATATTTTATAGTATAAAGAGATAATCATACATTGAATCAATTAGCAATATTAATGGAATTAATGGCGAAATCTCTTCGCTAACAGACTTAATATATATATATATATATATATATATATATATATATATATATATATATATATATATATATATATATATTGTGTATTTAGGCAGAAATACTTCATTTATGTATTATTAAAAACGACAGAGAGGTTACTGCGTCTAAGCATTTTATTTCATGAGTACAATTATTTAGACTATATGACTGTCCAGACGCCTTACGTTGCATCTATCTGAACACACCTCTATAAGAATCCATTTAAACACACACCCAAACTTACCAGATTACATCCGAAACTTACTAGTAGAAAATGCAAACAAATAACCTCATCCACGTGTAAAAAAAGATTTAAAAATAATGGAAGCCTTAATAATGAAAAGAAAAAGCCAACACTTAATAATATTAACTACAAACACAGCCACAATGTTCTAACTCTGTTCGGAAAATGAAACATCTCTATAACACTAAATACTTACACACAACGCGCACACCCATTTAAACTGAAAAAAATAAAATCATCCTTGATAATGATTAAAAATATAGCCGAAAGCGCTCGGAATTGTAGAACATTTGGACAGTTTCTACACAGACTGTCTCCAAAAAAGAAAACACCTTTTCAAACAGAAGAAAATTGAAATAAAATGCTTAATCGTAGTACCTTGTCTATTGTTTTTAATGAAACATACATATATATATTTTATATATATACATATATATATGTGTGTGTGTGTGTATATATATATGTATATATATATATATATATGTATTATGCAAATTTATTTGCTTATGTAAATTGTCGCCATTTTTGTTTTAAATTTCGCGCATGCGCGTTGTTTGTTTTATTTTTCGAGAGCCCTCTATAGTAGTTTCATTTGACCAGCGGCCGGGAACAAAAGAGCACCATGACGAAAATCACTCTACCAGAAATTTGCAAACAGCATGATGTACTGCTTCGCATTCGTGCCGGATGCTTTCATACGAGCATTTTGGAGTGCTTGCTTGTCAATCTGCAGACATGCACTGAATATATGTATTTAGAAGTTCAGGAAGAGTTCCATGAGTCTAATGGTGAATACGAAGATGTTTGAAATGAACACCAAGCATGCCTCCATTCGTCTACCCACAGGGCCTCACACTAAACACGGAGGCCTATATCAAGTGTCTTGAGGAGGTAGTGCTGACCTGGGTTAAGATAGTGCCTGCGAGAAGACAGTATATCTGGCAACAGAATTCTGCACCAAGCCAAACAAGCGGGATAACAGAGTCATGCCTCTCAGAAAATTTCTGCGGCAAGATCACCTCTTACATCTGGTCAGCTAACTCCACAGAATGCAAAACCCTTGATTATTATGTGTGGGGCGCAGTTGAACGCGAGAACAACCAAACTCCTTGTAACACCAAAGATGAACTGAAAGCGATGTTTACGGCAGCATTCACCAAATTAAACAAGGAGAAAGTCTAAAAAAGATACAGGAGATGCCTAAATCAGCTGAAGGCTGTGGTTGAAGCCAATGGCAATTTTATTGACAAGATTTACTCGGAAATTAATTGGAAATATCATATTGAATCAATTTTTAGGTCTGTTGCTAATAACAAAATCTATCGCACTTGTATATAAATGTAGCATTCGCCCATGGAATGAATATATGTATTTAGAAACTCCCGATAATATACAATGAAGAATCTGTAATGCTATCGGTCCTAACCTGGCATCTCACCATGAGTCGCTTTGCAACTGCGTAAATTTCTTGTGCCTTTTCTATAAATACTTTTATGGCAATTGTTCTAATGAAATTTCATCTATGATAGCTTGATACAGTAGAATCACTCATATCCGGAATCCCTCATACCCACAGTGTCTCATATCCGGAGTGCCACATATACGGACAATATTTTGATGTATATAGTTGAACACTTTGGGTGGTATGTAACTGATTTGAAATTCCTGTTTTTTCAGGAAATCTACTTTGGATAATTGCTTATGTTTACTTCACGCTAATTGCTTACATTGGTGCAAAAGGATGACAACGAGACACATTTGCAACAAGATAGCGACGACGAGATGCATGATTGTGATGAAACCAGGACTGAAATTGAAAAAGCTATACAAAAGTTTGTCAGTTTTATGGAAAGAAAGCCAGCATTCAGGTATAACAATTACAATAACGCACACAGAGTTAAAAAGTAACTTTCGTTTAAAAATTTTCAAGAACAAAAGCAAAATGAAATGTGGAAGAAGTTGAGAAAGACATTAGAAGAGAAAGAGTCATCAGGCAACAAAGTCTCTTCATTTTACAAATAAAATCACTCGATCTAACCGCAAGGCCTATGGTAATAGTTTCTTCTCTCGCAATTCTCGTTTTTGGAACTCTCTTTCCGCTCCTTGTTTCCCAGTCACCTTTGATCTACAAAATTTAAATGCAATATCAATCGTTAGGTTTTGTTTCCATAATTTCCGTTCCTTTATTATTCTCGCTACATAATAACATATTCATTTACTCATAATCTCTCACACACAGTAACCCCTTGTGTTATAGTGGCTTTATTTCCTTGTTTGGGGTGAAATGAAGAATTCCAAAATGGAATCCAAAATAGGCTGAGTGTGTTAACACACGCACTTCATAAAATCACAATTTCTATGGAAACTAGAGAAGAGTGCATTTGGGGGTTGCACCCCCCCCCATACATCAACAGTGTATCTACGCTGTTAAAAAAATGCTTATAGTAAATGGTTACATATATAGTTCTGGGTTCCAAAATAGGTAATAAAATTACTCAGAAGCCATATTAATTTTCTTTTGCTCGTATCAAAATCCCACCGACATAATGCGTCCAAGAAGCGCAATTTGCTATAAAGGTCCTTTCCATGCGCTGGAGGGTTCACAATAAGTTCCCACTGGAAATTAGCATAGTTTACTCCGCTGTCTAAGTAACATACACTGACGGCTTACTGTTGTAAGTGCCGATACAAAATGGACAGTAATTTTGTATGTTTTATAAAAATATATACAACGCGTAGCATGTAGATATTTTAGACAGGTAACATCAGTATCATTCTTTAGGAGCGATGCAATTTTATTACATTATTTTTTGTCAGAATACACTGTCTCGCTCTTATATGCTCGTGCGTGTCTAAACACACGCCCGCACGCACATTAGGTACACACATGTTAGACACACACGTGTGTGTGTGTGTCTGTATTCGCGCGAACAAATAAAAGCCATATGTAAGGTTTACACTGAATTATTTAAATAAAAAATATTTCTGGGCGTTTTTATGTTATTTGAAATTTCAATTTAATAGATTAAATTAATATTGACAGTAAACAAAATAATTTGCTGTCTTTCAAAATGAATATAAATGGACTAGAATTAGTTTTATTTTAAATCGTTAAAAAAGACTGATTTTAACCCTATTTACAAATACCTCAGGACAACGTAATTCTTTTTATTATAAATCTTTCAAAAAGAAAATATATTTTTTCTGACATTATTTGAAGATTATTAGATGATTTAAATTATTCGGATATGAAACAAATATTACTTAACTGTATTTTAAAATATCGAAGAAAAGTATTTTTAACACAGAAAATTGACAGCCTTATCTTTTTCCATTCAGATATATAAATGGAAAGAATTTTATTCCTGAATAAATTTTGCCATTGCTAATATCGGTACTCGTGGTGATTGTCTATGTGTAGTTTAGATGTGGCACAAGGCTAAAAGCATGGGGCACCAAGTGAGGATCGTACTCCCTATTCAGTCGTAACTGATATAACAAGCCTAATTTAATAACCATCACACGACGTTGAAGTTGCCCCACTGTCAGTATTTATGCTTTGACACAGAGATGTTATTTTGCTGCATTGATATAAAATTGTCTGTTTCCAAAATTACAATTTACTATCAATCTATGACAACTTCTGTCCATGTATGTATGTATGATTGCCTGCATGTATGTATATATGTATGTGTGTGTATTTGTTTGTGTTTATACCTTGGCCTTCCGCTCGTCTGCATATGGGGGTATCATTCTATATGTTTATTCAGACACATTTCTTTTACTTTTTAGACAATTTCTCCTGCGTAGCATCTTATTTTTCATTCTGCCGCTGACGTGGCAAAATTTTCCCCTAATTCGGCCGGCTTTAGACACCCCAGGGCAATTCACCGTCTATTACTGCCCAATGAACCCCTTGCTACAGGAATCATTGTCAGTCGTTCGGCGTATGCTACGAAAAAGCCACCTCATCAGTTCAATTCTACGGTAAATCAGCCAACCCCAACCCATTTTTTGCCCTGCAGGTCACTCAGTGACCGAACAGAAGTGGACTGTAAAAAGCTGTTATTGCTTGACAACGAAATACATGGAATATAATGTTCTCATGAATAAGAAAATACTCGTAAATAAAGAGGAACCCACCTTTCACTCTCTATCTGCCCTTATTCTTTCTCTCTCTCCATCCACTCTCTAACACTCTCTTACATTGTCCGCGCGTGTGTGTGATAGATAGATAGATAGATAGATAGATAGATAGATAGATAGATAGATAGATAGATAGATAGATAGATAGATAGACTATGTGTGCAAGGGAGTTTAATCAGATTGTAAAGAGAGTAACTTATTTGATAGACTGAGCAAATATTTATAAAACTCATGCATTTTAACCCCACCAGGGCTATTTCATATTGGGTTCATGCTAAATTGTTATTAAAAATAAATATTTCCAACTTATTTTAAATTATTGTTTGAGAAGTTTCTATCTACTCTACAAATCTAATTCCTGATCTCTATTCCTTCCTAAATATTATGGCTAATAATCAGCTGGAAGAAGTGAGGAACCTTTTTTTACTGCTATAATAATTTGAAATATTTTATGCATTAATATTACTAGTGTACCCGTGACGTCAAAAATGAAGGCAATTGTTAGTTTTAACAATGAGATAGAATGAAACAAAATGCATGAAACTGTATTGAGTTTCAATAAAGCGGCGGAAAATAAGTCAAAATATAAATAAAGGCCAATGAACTGGTTAATTATTCCGTTCTTTTATAATGTTATACGTTCAATGGTATCTATGATTCAATGATTATTCCTCATTTTATATAAATCGTTTTTGCTCAATACATTTTCATATTAAAAGTGTGTAATTAATATAACAGTAAAATGGATATATCAATCATAAGACAATGATTAGCTACAGAACGACAAAGACGACAAAGACAAAGATGGCAAAGACAAAGACAGCAAAGACAAAGACTATTTCAAGACCAAGATGAAGCAAGACGATCATTAATAAACAAAGGTATCTGAGTGTCTCATATGAAAGGCTTGAACAAATAAACTTCATGATTATTCATGTGTTCAGCTTAATCTTCATTTGAAATGAAGTTTGTGCTGAACGGCCACTCGTCTGGATTCTTTCCTACTAAGGCCGGTGTCCCCTACGTCTCCATAAATGGCTCTACCCTGTTTTTCAATTTTCATTAATAATCTTTCCGATTACATCAGCTCTCAAATTCGTATCTACGCTGATGACACAGTAAAGCTGATCAGATCGAAAACGTCATAACAGTAGCCAATATCCAAAACGACTTCAAGTTCGTTATTAACTGGGGCAAAGGATGGTTTGTTAATTTTAACGCCTCCAAAACTAAACTTCGACTCATTCATCATCTGAGAGATCCCTCGCTGCATTTTATCAGCATGGATGATGCTAACCTCCAGAAAAGTGACCGACACTCCTTCCCGAGCTAACGTTCTCAGCTGTCATGAAGTGGAAAGACTATAATGAATTCATTGCTTGGTCAACTGCTAAGAAATTTGCTTCACTGTTTCGTGCAAGACAATTTTTCTCTCCAGTATCTATCGTACATATCTATAAGACTACCATTCGTCCATGCTTAGAATATTGCTGCCACATATGATTCGGGGTCACTGCTATTTACCTTGAGCTCCTTGATAAGATCCAAAGAATCAGCAATATTATTGGTCCTGATGTGGTGCTTCGGCTTCAGTTAATTTTCCAACCGGCGAAAGCTTATCTGTGAGTTTTCTCTAAATACTTTCATGGCAATTGTTTGGATGAGATCTACGCTATGGTACACAGAGTTAATGAATTTAAACGCAGTACTAGAATGATCTCATCAATTAATATAAATGTAGATGTAATCGTAAATTCTATATCAACAGTTTCTTTTTTTCGCACTTCTGAGAACATACATTCTACCTTTCCATGCAACATAATCTGCAGAAAATTAAATGCAATGTCAATCGCTATCTACAGTCCTCCTGATTACCTTTTCCTCGTCTTGCTCATTATTAATGTTTCTATTCCTAATTTGTCCACACCCTGTAACCCCTTGTGTCTTTACTGCCTTGCATTATTGGCTTTACTACCTTGCATGAGGCGATAAATAAAAGAAGTAAGCCTGCAATCTAAAAACATCAGAATAAAGAAACTGATTAATTAAACGGTTTGCATTGCACAGAAAATAATTGTGTTTCAATGCAGATAAATAGTTTATTCGTATAGTTTATTAAAACAACTAAGGGAAGTAATTACTCATTTACCTCCCTTCCCATTTTAGATAGGTCACGCAATATATAAATAAATGCGCATTGATAATTAGTATAATGTTTTATTATTTTTTTTATTTCCTTTGATTTCTGGTGTTTACTCATTTCTTTTCGAGTCCCGACCAGAGACCTAATATCCGAAATGTCATCATGATATTCTCCACTGAGCAATTTTGAAAAAGAAAAATCACACATAATTCACATAGATAAATCCTTTTGTAAGGTGTGGGCTGTACTCGTAAGAATATTATTTCCTATATCTTTAAGGCATGGACTACCGGCGATTCCTTAAATGGTTTTACTCTAAACATTTCCACTTAATCTAACTTGAAATATTCATGTGTTCACGTGCCATATTTAGATTAAAATTTCAAGTTCTTTGTATTTCGATAGTTTTCGAAGATCTTCAAAGATGCATTACAAGTAATGCTATGTCAGTAAGAAGGCACATTTTGTCTTTGAGGTCTCTAATCACGATCTCTGAGCCATTAGCTTTGATTGTTCTGTTTGTGTGTATTATGAAGTCTCATAAAATTGTTACAGTTTCTATCTCCTTAAATCGGGCATTAGTGGTGTTCGTACCAATTACTTTCAGTTTCCTTTCCGTAAATGTTTCAGATTTTCCAGTCAATATATTGGCCCACTCTATCATGCCAATACCGTGCAACCTGATGCAAAATTGTCAGTAGTTTTGGGATATTTATCACAGAATCTGCATTTTGGGCTAACACAATTTTTCACTATGTGTGCTTTGCAATATCTAGTTGGCATGCATTGGTCCTATTCAGAAGCATAACACCTTCGATTTCATCTTTTAACCCTTCACTACGTAGCCACTGATGGGTAGGGGTTTGTCTAAATTATCTTACTTGGTACGAGTATTGACCGTGAAACGGTATATCTTACCATCGTGTCTGTATCTGGTTGGTTACATTTGCTTTTGCTTTCTATTTTCTAAGTATTTTGCAGCTTCAACCGGCGTATTGTGCTTTCCTTGTATTATTTCAGCCATTTGAAACTTCATTTTGAACTTGTTGGCTTCCTTTATTATTCTTACTTCTTTCATGTTCTTTGACACAGATCATCAACGGTTTTTTGTAGTTCCCAGGAACCTTTGAAGACCAGTTGCTGTAGTTTTGTAAAATAGTTCTAGTTGAACTAATCCTCTGCCTCCTTCTGATCTGTACACATACAGACGATCAACATCAGCCGTGGAATGATGCATGCTGTGGCAGGTGAGATGCTTTCTCGTTTTGGCGTCCATTCACTTAATGTCAGTTAAGGATTTTGAAACTGTATTGCACCAAACCAGCAGCCAATGTATTTATGACTGATATTCTATTTTTTAATTCATTTCGCGATTTTGTACCAGGCGTACGCAACTTTCTTCTATTCTCCTTATTTGCCATAAATTCTAAATCTCTTGTGCATTTCTGAAGTTCTCCACAACTTCAATGTTACTTATTATTATTATTATTATTTTTATTTCCTTTGATATCTGGCGTTTACACATTTCTTTCCGGGTTCCGCCCAGGGACCTAAGGTTAGAAATAGCATCATGACACTTTCCACTGCAAAAAAAAAAAAAAAATAATAATTACATAGATAAAGCCCTTCGTAAAGTGTGGGCTGTACTTGTCAGAACAATTTTTTGTATCTCTTTGAGGCATGGACTTCCAGGGATCTCTTCCATTATCTACTGGAATCTTTTCCAACCAGTCCAAGGGCTCCAACTACAACAGGAATTGTTGATGTTCCCATTTGCCACATTTTTGAGATTTCTATTTCAAGGTCCTTGTATTTTGACTGTTTTTCGAATATCTTCAAAGATACATTGCAGTCCGCAGGGACTGCCATATCAATAAGGAGGCACTTATTTTGTTTGTGGTCTTTAATAACAATGTCTGGGCAGTTGGCTTTGATTGTACTGTCAGTGGCTATTGTGTAGTCCCATAGAATTGTAACAGGTCCTATCTCCGTAACCAGGTCAGGGTGGTGTTCCTACCAGTTTCTTTCAGTTTCCTTCCCATATTATTATTATTATTATTATTATTATTATTATTATTATTATTATTATTATTATCATTACTTTAGATATGAAATATGAATTAGCAGATGCGATCATTTTATTAGTGTTTTTTAGACTTAATATATATGTAAAATACGAAAGAAATGTTCAAAATTACTTTTTGTTGTAAATGATGATTCCAATACAACAACCACTCCAGGTATAATGTTGGTAAATGATATTGTTGCAGTGAAAAGATGTGTATAATGTGAAGGACACATAACGGTTGAACATCGAAAATATAATGTTTTGTAGTCATCGCGAAAAGCCTCCTCTCGAACGTCCGTTCCACATTGCAGCACCTCTGGGGGAGAAGCTGACTGATTGGAACATCATCTTCCACTGTGCCATGTGTCCTTGAGGAATTAACAGGAGATAACTGATAACGGACATTCATTAGACATGACACGTGGAAACAAAGTAAAAAAGATGAAGACAATAGTCCGAATAATGTAAATAGAGTACATAATACCTCATCTCAGACATATCGACAGATCATAATCTTATATTTTCATAAATTTTAAATTAGAAATACCACATCCTCTGGTTTTGAATAAAACTTAATACAACTTCTTCTTCTTCTTCTTCTTCTTCTTCTTCTTCTTTTTCTTCTTCTTCTGTATGCCGTGGTCATTCAGGACGTTGGCGATAATAATTCCCCAAATTTCCCTGTCTTTTGTAGCTCTTAACAAAATTTGACTTTTTGTTATCGCTCGGAAACCTTGCTCTGTCATCCATTTGGTTACGCTCGTTTGGTAGGTTATGCGTTGTAGTCTTCCCTTTCACTCTTAGCTTCAATCCTTCCTGTGAGTATCAAATTTTACAAGCCCCCTTTCCACATTATATTCTCTGGAAATCTCAACTCTCTGTTTCTGATGTAAATTAGAAAGTTTCTTTTTGTTTTCCTTTTCTCGAAAAGATCGCTGTTGCAAAGCCATCAAAATAAGTCGAAGACTGGATGATTGTTATTTTTAAAGTATACTTTCGAATTTGTTGTAGAAATCTCAGCTTAATGTTTCGTAAAATCTCTGGCAAAACATTCCATTTTCAAAGTAAGTAAATTTTTCATACATTTATTTCTCATGAATTGGCGTGGTTATCCTCAGATTCACAACTGTTAATAAGTGGTTCGCAGAATTTAATCTGAAAATTCTAAATAGAATGTCTGCTCATAAAATTAAAAATTTAAAAAAATATAAAGGACGTAAAAACGAATTTTATTGTTTCCCAGGCATGAATTTTCGATATAACTTCGTATACATAAATGAGACCTTTTAGATGTCGTGTATCACTCACAAGATATCATTGCAAGATTGATTTTGACTTACGATATCAAGCAATGCATTTACATGACATTTTTAAAGTGGAGAAATACATTTAACGGATTCAATCGCTCTCTCTAAGCAAGAATATCTCCTATCCAAAAAGTAGAAACATCAACAATATTTGAAGAATACCAATACGATGAAACAGTCGATAACGATGACTTGTGACTTCGAACAGTACTGTCTAACCACTTTCTCACAAAAGACTTTCTGCTAGAACTGCTAGGCACTTTTCAAAGTTTTCGCATGTTGTGATCGATAGCCTCAAGAAGTTACCTTCCAGATAAATCGACAAAGGTGCTATCTGAGCCCGAGTCAGATGACCGTAAAGCAATCGTCCTAACCACTCGGTTATGTGCCTTTTTATCAAGGTAAATGTGAAGATTTTACTCCGTAAATTGTATTTATACACAAAACTAAACAGACGGAAAAATTTCGTTTAGTTTTCAAATGTATGTTAGAAAGGTCTAAAATGGTTTAAGAGCTTCCCGCGTAAAGAAAGATAAACAATTAGTGACTATTTTTATCTAATAAACGAATGTGTGTAAATGTTTATTCAATTTTTTAATTTTTTTTTTAATAATTGTTTAATTCTATGTATATTCTTTATATTGTTTAATCATTTACATATTAAATTATTTATTTTTAATATTTACAAGTGTTGAGTTAACTGTCATTTTTTTTTTTTTTAAATTCTTATGGTTATACAGGGTGCCCATAAAGTTCGTGTGCACTTTAAAAAATTTATAATTTTATTTATATTTGCAATAGAAATAATTTCTAAAAATGATTAGAAAGAAGTAAATCTACATGTTTTAAGGTTTATTGAAATTTTATTTAAGTTTCCACAGGTCCTCTATCATTAGTAATACAAAGGGTAATACGATTTTGCAGTACACGGACAAATTTTGCCAACTGATTTACAGTAATGCCTGAAATCACATTAGTTATTTTAGCTATACTTAACACTAGGTACATTAATCTTTATAGCATTTTTACAGATTATTTCTATCGCAAATACAAATAAAGTTATAAATTTCTTAAAGTGCACACGAACCTTATGGGCACCCAGTATATGTTGGCTTGACAAAGAAGCATTTCGTTTACGATTTGAAACATTCTTGGCGAAAGTTTAAAATTTCTATAAGTATCAAAAATTACACTTCAAAGGATTTTTCTCCTAAGTAAGTTATTTTCTTATTACAGTATTATTTAGATCGAAGATGTGGTTGAAATTATTTTGT
The DNA here is from genome assembly GCA_964036315.1 of Acanthosepion esculentum. Lineage (NCBI taxonomy): Eukaryota > Metazoa > Mollusca > Cephalopoda > Sepiida > Sepiidae > Acanthosepion > Acanthosepion esculentum. Next base: position 9,405,095 of record OZ038484.1, on the reverse strand, counting down.
GTATAATTAATGCATTGTATAAATTGCTATTATTGTAAAATACTAATAACTACTTGTTAACACTAATGTACCAACATTCATAAGTTAGCAAGTAACAAAAAAAAAAGATAATGGTAGAAGACACCTCTGTACCTTAAACACACAGGAATGTCCCGACCAATGTCAACTGTGCTCTGTTATGTGCTAAGCAGCTCATGGCAATGTAATATAAATAATGGAGGTTTGTACTGCCAATAATAATAGGCGCATTTCATTTTGAAATTTTAAGGTATTTCTCAACCTTTGACCTACTGTGTCACTTGTACATCGGAAATAAATTATCCAAGGATCACTGCCTATCATTGACAGCGGTATATCCAAATTGGATTCCTTAAGAATTGGGATCAAAATCCTCTGCGTGGAATTGTCAATGGTAACAGAAAAGGCGGCACTGGTTTAATGAAAAATTATGCAACAAATATGTTAATTATCTACAGAAATAACTCCAATGTGGTGAATATTCCATATATAGAAATACATATACATATATATATACATATATATATATATATATATATATATATATATATATATATATATATATATATATATATATATATATATGTGTGTGTATATATATGTATGTATGTATATGTATGTATGTATATGTATATGTGTTTGTTTTGTGTTATGCTATATTTATGGGTTAAAGTGCTCAATATCAGGGAGAGAGCGTATGTAAATATAAAACTGGACAAGATGTCAACATCCAGAGTCGACAATCTTCATCATTCTTAAATGTAATTATCATGAAGTGATGGTTTGACGATTGCATGTAAGCGTGAAATTGACCGTCGCCACTAGGTCTTGACCTCAGTGTCCAACTGAGATATATGTATACAGATAAAATTATATATATACATATATATATATATATATATATATATATGTGTGTGTGTCAGTGTATGTGTGTATGTGTGTTTGTATATGTGTGGCGGTGTCTCTATGTGTGGTGGGTGTAAGTGTGTGTGTGTGTGTGTGTGTGTGTGTGTGTGTGTGTGTGTGTGTGTGATAACGTGTGTATGTCTGTCAAGGAGAGAGAGAGAGAGGTCGACGAATACATCATATCCCGCACGCCTTTTCACATTTGAACAAAAATCTACTTTCCGAATATACACTCCACACTTATACACAAATGTAAACAAATGCCATCCTTGTTAATTATTTGATCTCCGAATCTAATTAGTTGTCCTTCAGCCAAAAATAAGTCGACATCAGATAACATTCCTCTCCCTCGTGAAATTCGGTGTTTGTTTAAACGATATAGATTTCACCATCATTTCATCACTATCTTTCTTCACATTAAGCAACCGTCACCTCTCAAAGTAGACCTCTTGCCTCCTCTTCCACAATAATGAAGCTAATTTAAAATTTGTTCAATCAATTCTAAACACTGATCATATCTACGCTTTCAATGGGCAGTACAAAATCGGGATAAATAGAAAGAATAGACCAGTAATCCCATCCGTCTCGATTTATACATAGGCGTTTTAATACTTGATTAACACAGTCGTCCAGATTACATGTTTCTTTTCTCATTAATCACATATCGATGATTTGATACTTTTAAACATTGGATCTTTTAACAGAAACAATATTACATCTCCCAAAATATCTCTTTTTTCCATGGGATTCAATTAGCACGTAGTTATAGGAAAATAAAATGAAACTCTTATTTTTTAACAAATTACACTGATCCAGTGTTTTAGGCAGTAGATCAAACAGTGGATCGAATCAAGAAACTTGGGTATTAGCTGGGTTCTTATCTGAAATCTTCGAAATATAATATTCACTGTATCTGATTTAAATTCACCGTAATTATTTTGAAAAAAAATGAATATTTGTTATAAATATCACATTCATTTTTCAAACTTAGACAACAGGCATATTAATTTATCAATTAAGTTCCTAATGAAATAGTCGAATAGGGATTAGAATATGTTCCACTGATCATCGAATATATTCGATATTCTGTCATAGAAAACCAAAGTGCTAGCACCGTATAGAGGGTCAACATCGACTGTAAGTTTTATGAACATGTCTCTATTTAATTAACCAAAATTATTCAGGAATGGTCAAAGTAATTATGCATTACGTGCAACTTAATATCTTTTAAACGCTATGGAGTAAAGTATAACAACGATATCGGAACTTGTATTAGAATTGCGAAAAATGCCTTCCAGAATGTTTGCAAAGTATTTAGAAATGGAGAAAAAAATCATTGCATATCAAGACAGGAGTGCTGAAATGCTATGTAATATCAATCTTCCTATAAGGCAATGAATTCTGGACAATTTCTTCACAGATGATCAATAGGCTTTAGTCAACAGACGAGATTCTACAGAGTATGCTGAGAATACCATGGACGGATCATATGGAGGGGATTTTTAGAGAAATGGAAACACAAAGATAATTTTTCTGAGAATCAGAAAGACGGTTGAAATGTTTTGGACATTTATATATTAGGGTTTAGAGGATATGACAAACTTAATATATCGACGGAAAGAATGGCAGAGTGTAACGGGTAACAATCTACCAAACAATCATTTATGAATGGATGGTAGAACAGGGAGATAGAATGACAGAAAAAATAACGGACACGACATATAAAAAGAGAAAATCGCCATGTTCTCTTTTTCGGTTTAAAATGAATTCTCAAGGAAAATGCACTTTTTCGAATTACCTGTAAATAGGGATAAGCTGTTAAAATAACACTGGCTCTAACATTTAGATGATAGGTATTTAACATATTTTCTCTGCTAATATGGCTGTCTCTTATTTGCGTTGCAATAACCCATCGTTCGAATATTCTCTATTTTAAATTATTGCTTGATTTTGAGATTACTTCTTACGGGCGCTATGTTTAGATAAAGATTTTTACTGTCTATATCTCTGAGATGAGGTATTATGACTACTTGCATTATTTACATTATTCTGACTGTTATCCTCATCTTCATTGTCATATTCACAATGTTTCGGCTGTTGTACAATCTGACCGTCCACAGGTGTCCTCAAAGACACACGGCCTAGTCGATAAAGACGTTGGTTAGATCCAGTGACTACGCACAAAGAGTTGTGAGTTCAATACCAGGCCACAGCAGTGGTGAACTAAAATCTGGAGTTAAAGATAAATAACTGAGACGTTAGGAAGAGGCATGACACGTGGAACTAGAACAATCTCCCCAGGTGGACGAAATAAAGGGTTCACTTCGAAATTCCACTCATTTGAAGCAGGTCGCAGCGTACAACGACCGAAACCTTGCGAATATTACAATGAAGATGAGGATAACAGTCCGAATAATGTAAATAATGCAAGTAAATATTTTTACCAATTTATTTTTTTAGCTCAAGAAACGTTTCTGTAATTAATTCTGTAATTATTTATTTTGATTTTTTTGCGTCTGTGTTTGCCTTTTAATAAATATTAATTTTTAATGAGGAATTAAAATATAGTAGTTAACTTTTGAGTAACCAATATTTCCGGAAAATTGTAAACCAAATTAAAAAAGACAAGTAACATAGACAATGTGTTAAAATGTAGAGAAAATCGAAACATACTACAACAATTATTACCACAAAAGACATTACCGGATCTCACACTTTAGATCAAATTTCAAGAGTAGCAACACGAAACTAAAGATGCCCGTAGAAATTAAAAAATATATATACCAGTATACATCCGATCATTACATTGATCGTCTACAATCATAAAAAAGTAAGGAACCTTCTGATGGTGAAATATAGCAAGCTTTAAAAACAAATATGGGAAAAATGGCATCACTTAATATTGAAGCTGGACTTTGAAATAACTCTCACTGGGTGATTTGCTTTGCTACTAGACAACATACGTTCAAACCTTTCCGTTGTGTTACTTACAGAAGACATTCTCGGATATCTTCCTTTTCAACAGATTCCTTTTAAAAGACTCCGGGGTGAAATTAAGATTATATTCTGTTTAGGGTATCATTTTTTTCTTCTGATCGCAGTAGAAAAATATAGCTATCCCGGTGACAAAATGAACCATTTACGTTTCTTCATATCACTCCCTTCAACAAGGATTTAAAAAAAAATGAAACTTATTCGATTATACTCTCATTCATATACTCATATTCATCATATACATCATGCATGAATTAGTTTCTGAAAAATAAATATTTACTTAATCAAAGAAATGAAATAACTATTTTTGTAGACACTGCCAAATATTTTCCTTAAATAATGTTTAATTTTGAAGAGGAGATGAAAGAAGAAACATACATATTTATACTTGATCTTTGATTAATAATTTTTTTTAAATATAAATGTAATTCTAATGTATTTATTTGTAAAAAAATAACGTATAGTCTATAAGTTATTAGAAGTACAAAAGTAATTTAAATTTGTATGAATAAATTTTAAATATTAAAAATGCAACTTACTCATATTCAGAGACATCTTTAAAAAATATTGGCGTATAAAATTATAAATTAAACGGCCAAATAAAATTGCCAAAAACATTATCATTGAAAAACCCAGACGGCTCCCATAGTGTAATTATATTTTATGCGAGGCCTACTAAGGACGTCCTCATAGACTATCATATGCGCTGATTCTTTCAGACGTTTTAATCTACAGTGTTCTTTCTTGTCTAAGAACTAGACGATCTCCCTAGACATGAGCAGTAGAATAAGAACAGTATACCACAGTAGATTAAATAAATGGTTCAGTGCACATATTTCTTTAGGTTACCCAGAGCGATATAGACATGAGGAAGGTCGGAGGGCACAAGAGCCGAAACGTTGTTATCGCAACAGCAAAGACGAGAGCAACAGCCCTCCTTCCTGCGTATGACGATGAACTTAATCAGTGTCCTGGGTATGATGATAAACTACTTCCGAAAACAAGGCATTTGATCAGAAGGTTTTGAGGTGTGTGGAAACACCTCTTAATTGCTGGTGTTCTCAGGTCCACCTTGATCTGGGGTGTTGGCACATATCAGGATCCCAGCTATGGGCAAAGCGTTAATCCTTTAAAAGGGGTCAAAACACTATGAGAATATAAAAAAAATGTTATAATACCAGCAATACATTTTGGGAAATTTTTTACCAGAAATAAAAATATTGCCAGCAATATATTTTTTTTTAAATATTACCGAAAACATATATTTGAAAAAATATTGCCAGCAATAAAAAATCTTGTCGGTATTAAATGACCCATTGAGGTTGATATACCGTAGAAGAAAGAAACAAGCAATAACCCGATGAAAATAGTGTAAATATTACATTAATTTATGTTACAGCAGATCTTAAATTGACTTAAGTTTGATTAAAAAAAGACCGTCGTTGCACAATCCAAATTATTCTCGATTTAAAATATTTAATTTGATTCAAAATTTCGATTACTATTGATGAAGCCCTTAAAAATATTACAACATAAATGTGAATTACATTCTGTCTTGACACACGGTATTCAAAATTGACACAAGGGTAAAACGAACAAAGAAATTTGTTTGTCAGTTAATAGAAATGTTTTATGGGCTCGATCTTTTAAATGCCGTTTCGTTCTGTCTTTACCAAAGTATAAGGAGAATCTTCGGAACAGACGGCATAAAAGTAAACAGGATAGCTGAAAATCGTAGAAAATTAATTCCAGGAAATTTAATCTTACAAGAGTAAACTTACTGGTAATATAAAAGGTGCGATGGTTAAATTAATTTTTAGTTTTAATTTTGAGCATGTGCGTTGTTTTTTTTGTTTGTTTTTTTTATTGTGACGACTGCACAGTATAGTAGGGTCAGTTAGACACCGTCTGTGAGAAGAAGACGCAAATCTCCACCAGGAATTTGGAAGCGGAATGCTGAACTGCTTGGTTTTCGCGCCGGAATCAATATGCAATATGAATATTTCAGAGTGTTTGGGTGTCAATCTGATGAGAGTGTAGAGAATACGGAAAGAGTTCGATGAGTCTATTCGTGATTACGTAGGTGTTTGGAGTGAACACTAGTGATAGCGATGTTATGGCTCCATTCATCTTCCCACAGGGCCAGAGATGCTTTGAGGAGGTAATGCTGCCAAATGGTTAAAAGGGTGGCTGCTGGAAAACCCTATGTCTGGCAACAGGACTCCTTACGTCTCTCAGACAATTTCTACGAAATATGTTCATTATATCTAGAAAGTTCCTTGATCGCAAAGTCATCTACAGTAAATGTCCTCCCTGGATCTTACATTTCACCATTCCTGGAAGAACTTCTGATTATATCTCGATATAAACAACATCTTTCTCTAAGGATGCTCGACTATATGTATTTCTGGGAGGCCATAGCATATTAAGAACAACCAGTCTTTATATATAAAACAACATGAAATCGTGAAACGTAGAGTGAACATGCCATACACGAAAACAACGCAAACTATGACACAAGCTGATAGTTAATTATAAAAAAAACCGCACTCTCCCAGAAATTATATCTAAGTTTCGCTCAGTTTAGTTACATTATAAACCACAGGTCAGGTCTTTGGGGAATGAACAAACACAAATATGCCTGAGTAGATCTGTGCGATATGGACTGGCTACCAACCTTGGCAAACGGATCAGCTCGGAAATGAAGAGTAGCTGTCCGTGACATATATGGACAATTTATTTTTCTTAGTTACTTATATGATACAAGTTTACTTGAATTCGAAATGTAGCATTCCCGAAATGCCAGTAAGTCTCTGGTTATACTTATATGTTTATGATACTGCATGCAAATATCACACTAGAAAATAGTCTTAAGTTCGGTTTTCTTACAAGTGGGTAGTAGGTTCGATCCATTACTGAAAAAGATTCACTTTACTAGAATTTCTCGAATAAGCAGGCCACTTATATTACGTTTGCTATCGGATTAAACATATTACTTGCATCATTTGCATTATTCGGACTGTTATCTTCATTGCCATATTCACAACGTTTCGGCCGTTGTACTCTCCGACCTTCTTCAGTTGAGTGGAATTAGATCCGGATCCTTTATTTCGTCCAACGGTTTATATTGTCCTAGTTCAATGTGGCATGCTGCTTCCAGATGTCTCAGTTATTTCCCTTTAGGTCAAATCTCCAAGTTTTTTGGTTCACCACTGGTCTAGTGAGGTCTGGTATTGAACTCACAACTCTTTGGGTCTAGTCACTGGATTTAACCAATGTCTTTATCCACCATGTGTCGATGAGGAGATATATGTATCAATTTTGGGGAATTGTAAACCTAATGTCATATTGCAATATTTCTGTTATTATTATTGCATTAATTTTTGTTTGTTTTTTTAATCTAGCCCGGTGGACGAAATAAAGGTTCGAAAGTTACAATCACCTGAAGAAAGCCGGAGCGTACAACGGCCGAAATGTTGTGAATATGTCAATGAAGATGAGGATAACAGTCCAAAAAATGTAAACAATGCAAGTATATCAGATATATATATGTATATATAGACAGATAATGTGCTTTTATTTAGTTTTTATTGCCTGTCGTATTCAATGAAATGTGCATGAAAGAAGGATTGCTTCCTAAATAAACACACACACACACACACACACACACACACACACACACACACATATATATATATATATATATAAATATATATATATATATATATATATATATATATATGATTTCTGTGGTATTCATCACTTTGAATTATCTCCATCTAAATGCATAATGTATATATCAGACTTTCCAGTAGAAAACAATTCAATAATTCATGGGTGGCTCTAATTTGGGCCTTGACAACAACGCAATAAAAACATATTCTTCATTTACATTTATTACATTCATGTGTCTCTGTCGGAAAATCCACTTATTTTATGATGCAAACTTGAGTGTTCTCATCTCATTGTCTGCATTATTCTCCAAGCAGATAGAGACAAGCAGAGACGTACTTCATGATTTAGCCACATTTAACCTGTAGCTTCGACCCAAGACGGTGAATAATAAAGGCACTTATGAATCTAAAGTTGTCGGCGGTAAGTGAGTTAGGAGGCAAGGTAATACGTTCTGACCTTTAACTCCGAATCGCTTCTCATAAATAGAAAGACTTAACCCGCGATCACTTCTATAGCAGCAAAACTATCGACTGAAGCCATTCATGACTCTCAAATTGCTCTCAAACAAGATATGTAGCCTACAGTGACATCTCGGTGGCGTCAAACCGACGCTCGTTGAGAAAATTTCTAGTACTTAGATTTCTAAATTTTATTAAAAGACAAACAATTAAGACTAACTTCTAGGGTCCTTGCGATAAGGACAAATAATTTTCGATATTTTCTCATCTCGTCACATAGAAAACGAAAGAACGTTAGCGACATACACATGTTAATCAACTATCTAGTGCAAATTCTTTCTAGTTACTTTTATTTTATTTGTTTTTACAGTGTGTTTTAAACTGTACAATGCCCGAGAGAACCTCAATGTAGAGAGTTACAGATTTAGAGGCACAGTTTATGAGGATAGGTGGCGAAGATGACGGTTAAAACAGGTTAAGATTTTTAAAAGTGCTCACTACACAAATCAGAACAATTTAATTTGTAGATTTGGTAATAAAATATAATTTCAGACAATCAGGAGATACGCTCACTCGTACCCCTCCACTGATTCGGTTGCGGGGCCACTCGTAATAACGTATACCCCCTTGGTCAAAAACTTAAGACCAGAATACAAAAGGGTTAAAAATATAAAATACTGTTACTTTAAACAAAATATATAAGCAAAACATTTACATTTAATTAGAAAATATAATTTATCAACAAACAAGTAAATATTTTAAGCTTTTAATTGATTAATTTAAACAAACATTGAAAAAAGGATTTTGGGGGGTTGGTCATAAATATAAGACCATGTGGGAAAAAAAGAAAGTATTGGAGAAAAATTTTAGAACTAGTCAGTTTGCTCATAGCTTCAGGCGTGTAGCTAATTTCCAGTATTATATTTCAGATTTTAAAATGGCTAAGTGTAAAATTTTAACAAAGTTCGAAGAGGGCACGATTGTTGAAGTTTAAAGTCGTGGTCTTTCGCAACGAGCCATTGCAAATCAAATTGGCCGTGGCAGAATTGTCATTGCTAACTTCATTAAAAATCCGGATGCGTATGCTTCTAAAATATCCAGCGGTTGCCCCAATTAAATCTCACCATCTCTATACAGACGCATTAGACGAGACGTTTAGAGAGATTCAGACCCAACATAAAATCAGATGAAAGCTTAAAATTTTCAATTCAAAAAAACATATTTCGATTCGAATTATATATTTTCGTCTCAGGTGCTACCTGACTTTTACCAAAAACAAAATAATTTCCCTGCCTGGTGATGAGTAGACGTACAGTCGAAAGTACTTGCGTATTTAAGAAAGACATAATACAGTTTACAGTCGAAAGTACTTGCGTATTTAAGGAAGACCTAATAAAGTTTATAGTTTTAAAAGAACAAGGATCATAACATTCATCGAGTGATTGGTAGGTTAATGCATCTTTAAAATTTTGTTTGCGAAGGGTTTCGCCATTTTATAGAATTATCTTTACTAATTTACCATTTTTAGGAATGCTTCATTGTAATACATACATGTATATATATATGTGTGTGTGTGTCTGTGTTTGTGTGTCTATCTATCTATATATCTATCTGAGTCTGTCTATATTTCTGAGATGAGGTATTATGTACAGTATTTACATTAGTCGGATTATTGTCCTCATCTTTGTCGCCATATTTGTCACAACGTTTCGGCCGTTGTACGCTCCGGCCTTCTTCAGGTGGTTGGAATTTCGAACTTAACCATTTATTTCGATCACTGGGGTAGACTGTTCTAGTTCCACGAGCCATGTTTGATGGATGTCAGTTATCAGTTATCTCCTGGTAATTTTCCCTCTGAAAGTTCTCCACTGCCTGAACCGGGTATTGAACTCACACTCTTTGGGTCTGTCACTGGATCTAACCAACGCCTTTATCAACTGTCCTCAAGGACACATGGCACAGTAGATAAAGGCGTTGGTTAGATCCAGTGATAGACCCAAAGAGTGTGAGTTCAATACCCGGTTAAGGCAATGGAGAACTTTCAGAGGGTAAATTAGCAGAAGATAACTGATAACTGACATCCATCAAACATGGCTCGTGGAACTAGGACAGTCTACCCCAGTGATCGAAATAAAGGGTTAAGTTCGAAATTCCAACCACCTGAAGAAGGCCGGAGCGTACAACGGCCGAAACGTTGTGACAAATATGGCGACAAAGATGAGGACAATAGTCCGACTAATGTAAATACTGTATCTATCTATCTATCTATCTATCTATCTATCTATCTAGATAGATAGATAGATAGATAGATAGATAGATAGATAGATAGATAGATAGATAGATAGATAGATAGATAGAGAGAGAGAGGAGGAGGAGGCATAGTGGATAGCGGCTCGGATTGAGGAATCGGAGAGCCGAGTTGGAATTCCAATCGAATCTATTACATGCTAACACATTGGGAAAGGTATTCATCCTCCTCTTCTCCCTCCAGCTATGGGTAAATATCAGGACAGTCTGGCAAATTGTCTAGAAGGACAACTCTGAATTCAAAATATGCAGAGGGTTGTTTGGGGACCTTGTTGCACGTAGTGCCCTGGGTCTGTGTATTCGGTCCTTCAAAAAGCGTGGTTGGTTCTACATAAGCAATCACCACTATAATCATATGATATGTACCGGTGTCTGGCTGTCGGTTCCTAGGAACTGAGCTGCTTCACCCTTATACGTGGAAAGTAAACTACGATAAAACAAACATGCATATATCTATGTTGATATTATTTTGAACAGCGTACACATATACTTAATTAATTAACTCTCTACATATGATGAATGCATTCTCTTATAAAGTGTGAAGTGACAATGGTATATATATATTTTTCTTACTCTTCCACTCACACTGTCTCCGTCATTTACCCTCTACCAAGAATGGTTCTTATTTCTATGTGTGTGCATGTGGATACTAATAAAATGACTTCTCAATGCCCAACATTGAATTCAAAGTTATTAATTTCCTTGAATAGTTGCCAATGAAGAGATTCCAATCAAAGCATCTATTAGAAATTAGCCGTCAGTAAAGTTCGTATTCCCCATTAAGCCTGGAAAGCATATACCATTTACTACGGTTAGATACTTGTAATTAAAACAGTTTATCATCAGAGATGACTGTTTCTTGGATATTCTCAGTTTTCTTGGAAAATATAATATTGAAACTTGAATCATGATTACCCAATCAAATTCTGGCATAAATAATGACACGACAAAAATATATAGCTTGCCAACTTGATTTCCTCTCTCTCTCTCTCTCTGACCAGTCTATTAATAATAATGCTGCTCGACGTAGAGAGAAAGTCGACATTCATTTCGATATAATATTTATATTGGAGATTATACAGTGAAATTCATTACTATCAGTAAGAACGCCTCCAAAAGGCACCTGCTCTCTTCCTCTCTTTAAAACCTTTTTACCTTCTATCAACATTTTTTATGCTATCCTCCGGGAGACTGATACATTACGCCATCTAAGACTAACGTTTCCCGCTGATATAAAATGGAAAGATTATGTTGAATCAGTTGTTAGGGAAGACGATTCCCTATGTCGTGCTAGATAATTTTCTCACCAGAATCTCTCATAAGTATTTATAAGTCTACCGTTTGTCTTTGTTTTGAATATTGCTGCCGAATCTGGTCGGGTGCTCCTGCTATATATGTCGATATTCTTGGTAACAATCCAAAGAAGAATCTGCAATGTTATACCTGGCATTTCAGTTTCAGTCCATTTTCTACCACCTTAATATAGCTTACTTGTTTGTGCTCTTTTTCTCAATACTGTCATGTTTGGTGTGGTTTGGTTTGTTTGAATTTTACGGCATATCAACTTCAATGGGTTATTTAATGCCGAAAAAATTATTATTGTTGGTAATATTTTTAAAATCTATTTCTGGTAACATTTTTCCTCCCAAAATTCTGTCACTGGTATTAATTTTCTTTCAAATATGTATCGCTAGTAATATTTTTTCATTTTTTTCAAAAAATGTATAGCTGGTAATATTTGTTTTTCAAAAATGTATTGCTGGCAACAATTGGTTTTCAAAAATGTATCGCTAATAATAAAATTCTACAAAGTATTTCTAGTATTAAAACCTATTTTTACACTTCATAGTGTTTTGACCCCAGTTAAAATTCCATTGAATAAGGATTTACATCTTCATTATGTATTACGAATCATGAATCTATACTTGTCTATTTTTTTTTTATATGGGTGAAGTGTCCATCAATTCCATATTAATATCATGGTAATTGTTATGGCAAACGTTCCTCTATGGCAATTAGGTTTTATAAATTTAATCGTATTACATGATTGACTTCAAGTTCATATCAATTAACAATTGAAATAGCTAGATGTAAACATACATTATTTTTTAACATTTCCCTCTATCGCACTTCGCACTTGTGGAGCTCTCGTCCGGTTCCTGGCTTTCTAATCAACTTTGATCTTCAAAAATTTAATTGCAATGTCAGTTGTCATCTACTGTCTTTTCAATTATTGTTCTTTTATTGTTCTCGTTTCTTATTTACATTATTTACACTATTGTCCTCATCTTTGTCGCCATATTTATTACAACGTTTCAGCCGTTGTACGCTCCGGCCTTCTTCAGATGGTTGGAATGTCAAACTGAACCCTTTATTTCGCTCACTGGTGTAGACTGTTCTAGTTCCACGTGCCATGTTTAATGGATGTCAGTTATAAGTAATCTCCTGTTAATTTCCCTCTGAAAGTTCTGCACTGCCTTAACCGGGTATTGAACTCGCACTCTTTGGCACCTGTCACTGGATCTATCTAAAGCCTTTATCCACTGTGCGATGTGTCCTTCTCGTTTCTTAGTGTTACTTTTTTATAATCTCTAACACTCGGTAACCCCCCTTGCGTAGCTTAGTGGCTTTATTACCTTTCTTGTGGTTGAATGTTTGAAAAATACAATCAAGTTCATTTTAAAATATAATATAATTAAATTTTCAAATGTCGAAACAAATATTTTCATGTATAACATTTAGGATATTTTCTTCGCCAATGGATTTTTTAGTAATAATCCTTTTAAGGGTTATTTTTATTCAGTAGAATATTTCAAACACAACAGGAAGTAAACACACAAGAAGATATTTTAGTAAATATACATGGCGTATAATTTCTGCTTAATCATTTTAGTTAAACGTTTTAGATAGTTAATAAAAACTCTACACATTTCATTCGGCATATTTAATAATTCTTCGTAAACGAATCGACGTAAATCTACTGAATTACAAGTTTTTTTTTTAAATGAACTCTCGTCCATAAATCTGTTTTAAATTTATGTCCGGACTAATTACTAAGACAATGACCTTTTGACATTGAGCAAATTATTCAGTAGTGCATCCTTCTGTTTAAGATCATTACCATTTTAGAAAGTGAAACGTCGTTTTTAATAAAGGTATACGACAGAATCATCAGGTTTTCCTTTCAAGTATCAGGTTACATTTCTGTTTGAAATACTTTTAAACTATTGGCTCGTTTCTATTTCCGCTGAAACACCTCCAAAGCTTGAGATTGCCACTTCCAAGACTTAAACAAAGGATTGTGTTCATAGACTTAATTAACTTACCTCCTTTCCTTTACATATTCCCTGCATGATTCCGACGAAACAAATCAATAATAGTTTCAACACTACATAGATTTGTCCAAATGTATCTATATTTTCCACTTTGGCACGTGCAAATACTAGTTGAGCCTGACGGTGGTGAGTTTTGGACAGTTCCTAACGAGAATAGAATCCAAATTATAAGTTACAACTACATGTTAATAGATCAGGAATTGAAACGAGTTATCTTTAGAGCATATTTAAGATTGACTGATCAATGTGAAAATTGTGAAAAGAAATCTGATGCGGGACGGCTGTCAGTTGAACGCAGTTCATGGATACAACAACAGACACTTGAATTAAATCTGCTGAAATCATTGATTACATTATCGCTTGCGCGCAAAAATAGTTCAAAACTGGCGCCATCTTCCAGCGCATAGATATTTTCTTGCCTGTACATATTTGTATATAGACACCTTTATACACCAGAATTTTACTCGGAAATGGTCCAGTAATAAAAGCAAATTACAAAAGGTTTTAAAAGAATTCCTATATTTTTAATGCGAGGAATAATCAGTTGATACATTAAAAGGCAGGATTCTAATACACTTCATCAATAAGTCATCAAAATAACAAATATTGATTCTATAACGTTTTTACTTAAAATTTTTTATACTGAATGTGCAATTATGATTCTGCTAAAGTTATCCAATACTTTTCCAATAAATGCTTCTATTTTTTAAATTATTTTTATACCAATAAATGTTTCTTCAGATTACAGGTAAATTACATATTCATTCATAAAAGTATTGTTCTTGTTTTGATTCGAGTAAATTTCCTATATTATGAAAATGTTTTCATATCTTGAAAATATTGGAATCACTGGCTAAAACATGGTTGTCAAAGAAATAAAGCAAGAGACAGATTGTAAGCGACAGGTGTGAAAAATAAGCTAAAGGTGAAATATCATTCCACTATCTTTATTTTCTTTTTAATTGCCGTATTACTTCAGGACGTAGGCGATCCTAGCTCTCCATTCTCCCCTATCCCTTGTAGTTCTCAATGTTTCGTCACTCTGCCACCTCCCCCAGACAACGTTCTGTTATCCACTCGCTTAAGCCCGCCAGGTATGACATGTGTTGCTTTCCCTGGTCTCTCTTTCCCTCTTTTCGACTTGTGAGTATTAGATTCTCCAAGCCCTTCTTTCTTATTATCACGTCGTAATAAATATAAATCAGTGATAAAAAATCTGCTGTTAAACGATAGGAAGGGTTTTGTTTTGTTCTGCCCCTATTCTACTGCTATAAAGAGGGGACATACATTGACGAAATTTAACCTTTAACCTTTATTTATAAAAAGATTATAGTCAGTATATACAGATTCGAAAAAGTTGTCGCCTATATATTCTTCTTCTTCTTCTATGTGCTGTGTCCTATCATGAAGTAGGTGATCATGGCCCTCCACATCTTCCTGTAACTTCGAGCTCTTAATATGTTTTATCTTTTTGCTATTTCTCCCAAACCGTGTTCTACCATCCATTTATTCAAACACATCAAGTATGTTAACCGCTACTTTCCTCTATCCCTCTTTCCCTCAATCCGTCCTGTGAGGATCAGATTTTCCAGGCCCTCCTTCCTCATTACGTGCCCCCCAAATTTCAACTACCTCTTCCTGATGGTATGTATAAGTTTCTCTTTTGTTGCCATCTTCTCCAAAAAGTCTTTGTTGCACGCATGTTCGGTCCATGTCATTCCCGGTATCCGTCTGTAGAACCACTTTTCCCTTGTTTCGAGTGGCTTCTTCATCTTTGGGGAGATTCTCCAGCATTCGCTGAAATACAGGAGAGTAGATATTACTTTACAGTTCAGTAGATTTTTCTTTGTTTCTAACGAAATTTTGTCTGTCTTTTATACTCTGCTTAACATTTAGAATGCATCTTTGGCCTTTGCGATACGTCATTACAGTATGAAGGTGAGCATCGATTTACAGCTGATGATTTGCTTTCTAGAGAAAAATCATTTCTGCCAAAACGGGAAATTCAGAACAAACAACTGCCCTGTATCTTAGTACATTATGAGATAATCAAAGTGATACGATTTTTCAGAATTTTTTTTTTAATCTTACCAAACACTTGAAATGCTTTTCCTACTACATTCAGCTTAGACTAAGAAGTCTTTCATCGATCCGACATAATAAATATAATACATACTAATAAATAGTAACTAAAATAAAATATATATGATAATGTTATTTAAATTGTAAATAAATAGTAAATACACTGAAATAATATGATATAAAATAAAATACATACAAATAATGCATAAAAACATGATAAATAAAAAGGGGGTAGAAGTTTCTTTTGATTTAAGTTTGAAAAAAATTAATGATTAAATTCTGTTGATATTAATGTATGTCTGGTTGCAAACTCTAAGCAAAGCTTCCACTCAGCAGTTGATTTATATGATTCTGCTGGAATTTTCTTTAGAGATGCTGATTTCACGTTTGATATTCTTTCATATAATGGATAAAGACCCACGGAGGAGTAAGGATTGTGGTTCGAATTGAGGAAAACAAGAGCCAATGACTAATTCGTCAGTTCGTTACATTCGATTGATTGCGATCACGTTTGGGAAAAGGTATGTATCAATATCTTCTTCCAGCTCTGGATAAATAGCTAGACAAACTGGGTCTTATCGCCTTGGGCGCAATCGATCGGGCAGAAGTAAAACTATGAATTCAAAACTTCCAAATATGGGTTAAATAGTGCACTAATCCGCAATTTTCCAAGTGTATCGAGTACGGCTGCAATACGGAAGACATGGTCAATCAGGATAGGGTATCTTCCAACGAGTGAGAAC
>OZ038484.1:9361077-9383577 GCA_964036315.1 Acanthosepion esculentum | reverse complement strand
ACACATATATATATATATATATATATATATATATATATATATATATATATATATATATATATATGTATATATATATATTACTATAAACATTACCTTTAGTGCGTATAATGTTATCTCCGTTTTTATTAAACAGTGAAATTAACAACCGGACTAATTTGAGATGCCCTGCGAAATAAATATTGTGCCCTCGCCAGGAACCGAAACATGCAAATTTTTCCATAAGTGAAACGACATTTTTATTCAATGAATGCCTACATCAGTTCAGCCACGGAGCCAAACTAACTGGACAAGTTTTGAATAAACCTATTAACGAACATATGCGAATCTATATCTGCTTATTTCAGTTTCGTTGATGAAATGAAAAAACAGTTATTTATTTTGAAAGGATTTTAGATCCACCATTATTGTTATATACGTTATTTTGTTTGAAGACACGTGTTTGAGATCCTAACAGATTTAAAAAAAAAATTTTTATAATGAAACAGTGAAATTAATAACCAACCTAATTTGTGGAGGGAGACTTTGGATAAAGAAGAGTTTCGCTGATGGAAAATGAATGCAGTTTCGATTGCTCTTGGAGGCACAATTTTTCTCATCAGGACTTATAGATTTAGGCCGGTTGTTATCAATTTCACTGTTTAATAAAATGAAAGCAGGATATAAACTTTTATGACAATAAGAAATAAGGTTGGATAAAAAATTATTTCCCAAATGTTACTTTTGCTTTATAATTGTATTTAATGGTTTCACAGTAAATCTGGTATAAAACAATGCATGTAAGTATCCAATAGAAGGCATTGTCCATTATCAAAGTTATATTCTTATTTTATCATAACATAAATCTGTATTCAAGCAACGTTTTATAAATATAGTTTTATATATATATATATATATATATATATATATATATATATATATATATATATATTGCTATATACAATAATAATAATAATAATAATAATAATAATAATAATAATAATAATAATAATCTTCCAAGCTTTCAAAATACAAGGACCTTGAAATCTAAATCTCAAATATGAAGCATACGTGAACATCAACAATCGCCGTTGTAGTTGGAGCCATCGGATTGGCTGCAAAAGATTTCAGCAGTCTCATTGAAGGTATTCCTGGATGAACATGCCTTAAAAATATACAAAAAAATTTTCTCACGAATACAGCCCACACCTTACGCACGGCTTTATCAATGTAAAATATGTTCGTTTGTTTTTTGGGTTATTTTTTTCCAGTGGAAAATGTCATGATGCCATTTGTAACTTTACGTCCCTGTGCGGGCCCCGGAAAGAAATGTGTACACACAAGAAATCAAAGGAAATAAATTATTATTATTATTATTATTATTATTATTATTATTATTATTAGTAGTAGTAGTAGTAGTAGTAGTAGTAGTATTACTATTATTATTATTATTATTAATAATAATAATAATAATAATATCAATTCTGTAAATGGGAATTATAATCCAAGTATGTCTTTTTAATATAAAATATTAAAAAGATTTAATACATATATATATATATATATATATATATATATATATATATATATATATATATATATATATATATATGTATATATATATATATTGTTTTCTTCTTTTTAGTATAAATCTTGAGGACTTTTTCTTAATTTAAATACATCTAACATGAGGATTATTTGAAATTATATAAAATAATGTAATACTTTCAAGCTTATCATTGTCAAGATATTGTACACATTATTTCTGAGTCGTTTTAATTTAATTATCAACACCATGTTAATAATTTCGGTTCATTTCTGTTAGTATATTTATTTTTATACCAAAACATCCGATCTACCTATTAAAAATTGCAGTGAAATCCAACACAAGTTTAATTGATGTTAATCCATAAATCTGCAATGGAGCCACGGAAAGAAGATGTTAATCTTAAAATGAAAGCTTGACATTCCGATCTTGACGTATCGATTGATTGACCGATGAATTTCCATGTCCATTAATTTGACCGTTCATTTAAAAAGGTGACAATAGTTCAGACAAACTATTTCCTTTGCCTCAAGGCCCAATGATTACACACGCTAATGATGAGAGGTCAGTGGCGTCTTTAGACAAAAGTTCCATGGCTCAAGGCAGTGGACATTTAACCGCTAATCACTTGCCCCAGCCTTTACACTTTTAGCGCGACTCATACGAGCTCTTTAATATATCGACATACCACCATTTATTTCCTTCCGCTCTGACTTCATTCCGACGAATTTATTCATTTCATTTTTCATTCATTCCATTGTCTAATTTTACATTTTTGGTTATTTTCCCCATCTTATATTTTAGAGTTTTTCTTTTTTCCTATACATATAGGTTACATTCATTAGTACATACATACATATATATATATATATATATATATATATATATATATATATATATATATATATATATATATATGTATGTATGTATATGTCTGTGTGTGTGTGTGTGTGTGTGTGTGTGTGTGTGTGTGTGTGTGTGCTGAGAGGGGATCCCATTGGTGAACCAAATTTTTTGTCTGTAATGTTAGTTGTTAAATGTAAAGAAACATTTTGTTTTTATTTCTAGAAAGTGACCCATTCAATACACACACACACATATATATATATATATACATATATATATATATATATATATATATATACATACATATATATATATACATACATATATATATATATATATATATACACACATACATATATATATATATACATATATATATATATATATATATATATATACATACATATATATATATATATATATATATATATATATATATATATATATATATATATATATATATATATATATATATAAACAGTGTGCGGCGATGGTTCAGTTGTGAAAATAACACTGACACCACATTTTAACAGGCATATTTAAGAAATTACACAAAGATTTCATGAAAAACTTCGGAATCTCATATAAGTCATCTGGGCGGTCATCATGTTTAAGGTCTTTAAGGCTTCAGTTGATCTTTGTTGTTATAAGGATGGGCCTCACACTATCAATCTGGCGTCTTACGTGGCCATATATAAAGTATGATATGGTCACAAAAAATATTTGACAACCATGACTGGATATTCATGCTAGTGTGGCATGAAGCAGAGTCCTGTGGCCAGACATGGGATTCTTCCAGCAGCCACCATCTTGGCCCAGGTCAGTACTACCTTTTGCGTGTTTCGTCTGAAGTCCTCACCAACTAATGTAAGAGTACTTTTCCTCTGAGAACGATCAGAGTGAGTTTTTCGTGCTACCGTACATTCTTAATGAACATTAGAATCATTCAGCACTTTCCAGATCCTTTGCATTCTCCTCATATTAACTCCAATCACTCTGCAATTTTCGTATTTGAAATTCTCACGCGAATGCCAACCAGTACACAATGCTGTTTCCAAATTTCGGACGGAGTGAACTGCGTCATTGTGTTGGTTTTATCACAGACGGTGCCCAGCTAACCCTACTATTATGGGCAGTCTACAAAATTATAATATGGTGACAATTTGACCATCACACACACACACACACTATATATATATATATATATATATATATATCACACACTATATATATATATATATATATATATATATATATATATATATATATATATATATATAAATTATATATATGTATAAATTGTTAGATCTGTGTAATTCTAATGTTTGTAGTTCAGTTAGAAATTAGCAATCACTGCATAAAGTTGCCACCATGCCTAAAGCAAGCAAACTTACTGAAGTTGAGCGTGCTCGAATTCTAGATTTCCATAAGCAAGATTTGTCATAGTGGGCGATCGCAGCTAAGGTAAATCGCTTTAAATCTGTGTTTTGCAATTATCTAAAAGATAGTGCGAATTACGCAAAGTCTACTGGTAGGTCAAAAAAGAATTTCCGGCTTTGAGTAGGAGAATAAGACGGATTGTTGCGAAAGCCAGTGGACTTGCTTCTAGTCAAATTAAGGCAGCCAGAGATGCTGATTGCAGTCCAGTACCCATCGGATGACACTTACGACAAAAAGGCATGGTAAATAAAAAGGGTAAAAAAATTCCTTGGCTTCTTCCATGTCACAAAGTGAACCGTTTAAGGTTTGGTCGTGAATACCAAACATGGGATATTGAGAACTGAAAGAAAGTCCTGTTTTCTGATGAGAAAAAATTCAATCTAGATGGTCCTGATGGCTTCTAACGATATTGGCATAACAAAAACATGACTCCTGAAAATTTCTCCACAGGTCATAGTGTTGGAGAGTCCCTAATCGTATCGGGTGCCTTTTCTTACAGAGGGATGATGGAGCTCCAGGTGGTGCAGGGTCAGCAGACAGTGGCTGGTTATGTTACCATACTATAAAAAGCAATCATTGGTGACGGAGGGCCATTGTTTGTGTGGGGATGGATGGTTATTCTAACAGGATAATGCATGCCGGACTTTGACCTTTCTACAAGAAAATGGGGTCCATCTCTTGCGAGCTCCTGCATGCTCACCGGACTTGAACCCAATTGAAAATGTTTGGCGATGGATGGCAAGAGATGTTTATCGAAATGACAAACAATATTCAACAAAAAATGAACTTCGTGAATCTATCTTCAGAAGCTGGAGCAATATTCCTCGCAGCTTAATGGAAACACTAATTTCTAGCATGCCCCAAAGAATTATTGAAGTCATCAAAACCAGAGGAGGTAGAACTCATTATTAAATTTCGTTGTTGAATGTTTTCGTACACTTTTCGTACAATTTTGTAGAATTTTTGTCTCTGGTCTTATAATTTTGATCAAGTGTAAAACGCCTCATTTTATAAAAATGTCCATTTCTGAATAAATTGATCGGATTATAACTTTTTGTCTACATAACCTTTTAGATTATAGAATAAATAACCTTAAGTAAGAAAAAAGTTTATAAAGTATCCATAAACAAACAGTCTCTTATAAAAAACTTTCAAGTGGTCTTGAATTTTTGATCAGGAGTGTATATATTTTCATACATTTTTATAGATACAAATATTTAAGTAATAACTCTGTTTATAAGAAACAGTATTAACAATATTTACTGGCCTGAATCTCCGAGAAATTGTCATAGAAAATATGCGTCATCCGACAGGAATCGAACCTGTATCCTATACGTAACCGACATATAGCATGACGTGCATTTACTGACTTCGCCACGGAGAAGAGTTCGGTAAGCAAGGTCGATTTTACTGTTTTTAAACTACAATCTTCCATGAAACTCTCACGTACATTCATATCTGGTCAATATGTATCCAAAATTAAAAAAATGGCGTCACACATTATGAAATGGAAAATGCCCGACAATTATTTTCAGATATTTTTTATGTTTATACATTCTTTTTTTTATAGATACAAATATGTCGGAGGACGTATATTTAATATAGTTTATTATAAACAGAGCATTTATTTAAGTGTTTATATCTATAAAAAAGCATGTATAAACCTAAAAATGTCTGGAGATAACTGTCGGACTTTGTCCATTATATATATATATATATATATATATATATATATATATATATATATATATATATATATATATATATATATAGTTTACGAAAAAATTAGGTAATCCGTATGGGTAGACCCAAGGAGGATAAAAACCAGAGCTGAATGTAAATCAGAGCTAATAATTTAAATAAAAACAGACCACTTTAAAGTTCCATATAATAAATTATTTCACCACAGCCCTTTTAAAGGACCGGGGATCATCAGATTTGACTTCCAAAGGTTGAAAGAATTTATCCATTTTAGGTTGGAAGTGTGGATCCTTATGGTAATCCGATGGAAGAGAGCTCAAACTTATTTTATAAGCAACTAAAATTTAGTTTACGAAAAACTAGGTAATCCGTATATATATATATATATATATATATATATATATATATATATATATATATATATATATATATATATATATATATTTCTTGAAATACATTTATAAAAATATACATATATATATATTTCTTGAAATACATTTATAAAATGAAATGGTGGCGATCATCAGTGATGACGCCCTGTCTTCATTACGAATTTCGGGTATTGCAACATCAGATCCGTTCTGACATATAACCGCGCCCTGTTAACATGTCGCCTCCCCGCATAATTTACTCCTTGGTGTGCTTTGGAAAATATATTTATTTATGTAAATTTACAAAGATGTTAGCATAAGGCCGAGGGTAAAATGGGGAAAAACTTCTTCTTTCACTAGCGTAGTCCTCAATCCTACAAATATCACATATTCACAAAGGACCTACAAAACTCTCCATGACATAAAATTTTGTAAATATCTCTATTCAATGTTATTTTGTTCTTTTTTTATAATATATATAACATTTATAAAAAAGTCTTGAAACATTAAATGATGAGGGAGGTGAAGAACCCAAAATCAAACTAAAGAATGCAACAACAAAAGCAAAACAAACTAAAAGAAAATATATGTTAGTAGGACCCCTCCATTCCTCAAAATAATAAGAGCGACCGCTATATTCTGCCGATGTACAAAGTCAATAACCACACTCACTAATTCAGTAGAACGGATAAAAACAAGTAGTGGTTTGGGGGGAAATCAAATGCTGTCTCAGCAGAGATGAGAAAAGGGGACAAATACAAACTGAGAAGGTTGGCAATCTTGGCATGTATCATACCAAAAGAGAATGTGGTGAACATGTGTTGTGGAGTTATTTCTACAATAGAACTTCTAGTCGGACTAAATGCGTCCTAAATGGGGTAAACGTTCAGAAACGTTAGGAACTTGTAAATAAGTGTTACGCAGAGTAATCGTGTTGTGGTCGCTGATCACTTCATCTCTCGACTACCTACTGATTCCTACTTATAATAGGTGGGAGAGTCTATTATCTACAGACTAGGTGTCTTCCACTATACACCCCCCTCCTAAAACGTTACTCCGTAGGAGTAAAAGTTTTAATTTTTATTTTATTTTACTTTTATTTATTTATTTTTTTTTTTACAGAAAAAGGAGAAAAAAACAAACAAAAAAACTTCATTTTTTTAGCAACATCGTAGCGTATCTCCTACGTTTTGGTTCCATTTTTAAATGGTCAGTTGCCTTTCTTTTTCTCTTGGATTGGCGTACCTCAGTTAACATCGTTGCTGGCGTTGGAAATCAAACGTATCAAAAATCACCTCCATAGCTGTATCTTCAACTGGAGCGCTGTCAACCACGTCTGAAGCGCGTCGTCTGATCTGGTTAATGTGCCGTCTGCACGTAAATTTTTCACCTTCCACGAAGTACATCATGTTGCCAATCCGCTTTTCTATTTTTCCACACTCCCAGAATGATTTATTCTGTTTATATACCTTAAAGTACACTTTTTCACCAGGATTGTACATCTTAACGTGAATAAATTTTTCTCTACCTGGCTTTGTCTTCTTTGGTAATAATTTGTCGAAAACAGATCTTACCCGACGTGCAAACATCACCTCGGCTGGCGATTGTGACGCTGGTGTTGCGTTATTTGGGGTAAGTCTGTATACCTGTAGAAACTTCTGTAGTGCTTCATCTGCAGGTATTTCCCTAGCTTTCTTTAAAGCTCTTTTAAGGGTGCCGCCAAATGTTTCCGCTAACCCATTAGATCTTGTGTGATATGGAGCTGTGGTAATGTGTTCGACATTATATTCCTTACAGAAATCTTTAAACTGTTTCGACGTAAATTGACTTCCGTTGTCCGTCACAATTGTGTCTACAACACCAAACTTTACGAACAATTCCAGCAGGAAGTTTTTCGTACTTTGCGTCGTAGGATTTCTTATCCTTTGTATTTCAGGCCATTTTGAGAAACTATCCACTACTATGATGTAATGGTATCCATTCAGTGGACCTTCAAAATCCACATGCAACCTAGACCATGGTAGGTCTGTTTTTGGCCAGGGATTAAATTTTACTGGTGGTGCCTTTGCAGCCAGAGCACAGCCTTTACAATTTGCTACTGCATTGTCAATGTCCCTGTCCATATTCGGCAAATATACAAAAATTCGCATTAGGCTCTTCATCATAGTGCTGCCTGGATGACCAGTATGGAAATCCTTTAAGATTTGTTTTTGGAGTGTGTATGGAATTACCACACGTTCCCGATATAACAATACTGAATCGCATAGCGAAAACACATTTGTTATGTACTGGTCCCTCTTGGCTATTTTCTCTTTCACCTTCAAGATATATTCGTCCCTGGTGGTTTCTTCTTTTATTTTTTCTAGAGTTACCGGAAGTTCCCGAACTACATTACACACGGTAAATTTCAGCTCTTCTTCCGATTTCAGTGAAGCAATTACCGTGTCTTCTAACGGTTCGCTCATTTTAGGAATTAACCTGGAGAGCCCATTAGCATAGCCAAATTTATTGGATGGTATGTACTCCATGCTGAAGTTATAATTTAGCAATATTGTAGCCCACCTTTGTAGTCGGTTTGCTGTATGCTTTGGCAAACCTTTTTCCGATCCAAAAATCGAAATTAGAGGCGTATGATCGGTTTGTAGCTTAAAATGTCGACCGTGGAGAAAACGGTGAAATTTCGCTACCACAAATATTATTCCGAGCGCCTCTTTCTCTATCTAAGTAATTCTTCTCAGCCGGAAGTAGTGCTCTAGAAGCATGAGCAGTTGGTTTTACTTGACCATCTGCCATTTTGTGTAAAATGCATGCTCCTATTCCATACGCACTAGTATCGCAAGCTACTATGGTTTCTAACTCCGGGTTGTAGTGGGTTTGAAATAATTCCGAGGTTAATGCTTCCTTAATCTTTTCAAATGCTTTCTGGCATTCATTAGTCCACTTCCAGGGTTTTCATTTCTTTAAAAGTTCATTTAATGGTTGCCGCAGATCATACATTTTAGGGATGTATAATTGGTAATAAATAGCTAATCCCAAAAAACTTTGTAAAGTTGTAATATCATTTGGAGCCGGCATGTCCTTTATAGACACTGCTCGCTCTGGGTCTGGCCTTCTACCATTCCTATCCATGATCTGCCCCAGATATTTTACTTTATCCATGAAGAACTCGCATTTACTTTCCTTGAGTTTAAATCCAAAATCCTGTATTCTGGAAACTACTGCATTGACATCTTTCACGTGTTCTGCAATACTTGTACTTCTCATGAGGATGTCGTCTAGATACGCTACTGCGAAATCCAAACCACCCAACATCGAATCCATTACTTGTTGGAAAATGGCGGGGGCGACCTTAATTCCAAAAGGTAGTCTGTTAAATTTATACAGACCCCGATGTGTGTTAATACACAAAAGTTTAAACGTTTCTTCCTCTACCGGTATTTGCAGATATGCATCGCTGAGGTCTATTTTCGAAAATACAGTACCTCCATTAAGCTTTGCAAATATTTCTTCTGCTGTTGGTAGAGGATAGTTATAGTCTTTGAGTGCCGCGTTTAACCCCGTTGAAAAATCTGCACAAACACGAATGTCTTTAGACTTTTTCTTCACGTATACCGTCGGAGCTGCCCAATCACTGTAGTCAACTTTTTTGAGTACACCGGATTTCTCTAATCTGTCCAATTCATTATTAATCTGTTCTATTGAGGCAAACGGAACATTCCTTCTTTTAAAAATAATTTTGCCTCCATCTTGGTACACGTTCCCAAGCCCGGAGAAAAAACAGTAGGAAATGTTTCCTTTAGTTTCTCTATTAATTTTTCGGCTTCGGAGTTTATGCTTTTTACCTTGTAACAGAAAGAATTTATCGGTAGATCCCACAACTGAAATTCTGTTATCCAGTTCGTACCGAGTAAGTTCGTGTTATTTTCCATGACAAATAGTTTAACTTTTCGCATTTTTTTATTTAACGTGACGTTTGTAACAATTTATCCAATAAATTGTATTTTTTCTCCCGTCACTGACTTCGCGATTTTCTTTGTCTTCATTAAAGTTGGTTTCCCCAACTTCTTCCACGTATACAAATTTATGATAGAGAGATCCGAACCAGTGTCAAGTTGCATTTTTATTTTTTTATTATTTATTTCGACGGTAACGAAAGGGGACGTAAAAGGGAAAATCAAGCCTTGCCCCGTTAACACGAATCAGGCTCTTTGAAATCTGTCGATATCAAACATTTTCTATCAGATCAGATCTTCATACAGAAGTGATGTCCAAAGAATCTAACCAGATCCTGATAAGAATAGCGTTCATATCGCAAGATTCACTCCATTTATGACGTCCACACCAGCATTCTTGCCACGTCTACCAACTCGAGAAATACCATACGTTTCATCCCGGAGGACAGGGGCGACATTGTGATTCGCGTACGCGAGATCGATGGACATAAGGCGATCGGGAGCGATGTGAGCCGTCAACGCGTCGACATAGTCCCAGAGAGGGCGCACCAGAAAACAATAGAAAACGTGCAAAGCCCATTTTCTAAGCTAATCTATCACCGATGATAATCGAGAAAATTCGTCCCGCCCACTCTGAAGGCAACGTTATTGAGAGGCAACACGTTCCGAATCAATCGCCAGTTAAGCGAAAACTCTGGGTTGCTGAGGTAGTTCGCCTCTGGCGCCCAAGACCAAAAAGAGCGTAAGTCCGATGCCGAGAAGCCGAGCCGGCCGCAAAGACTTTCCTTTGCGACCCCATCCACTAGATCTTGATACAATAGCCTACGCGGACGTGAAAGGTCAATGGACCGAGGAATGCTCCTCTAGATCTGCCAACTCTCGCCACAATCACGATTAATTCCGAGGCTTATAAACATAACGTATAAAGAGAACACACATTAAAATATTTGTCGGACTAATTGTTGATTTCATAAAATTTTCATTGCCATTTGTTTACGTAAAGATACGCTTCGAGCAAATATGAGCGTGCCAGAGAATTCATGGGAAAATTGTTGTTTAAAAGGAGTAATTTGACCTTGTTAACCAGACACTTCCTCTGTAGCTAAATGACATAACACGTTAGGCTATATGATACTTTCGTGTAGGATACAAATTCGATTCCTGTCGGAGTACACAAATTACCTATGAATTTAGACTGTCATTCAGTCTGGTAAATTTAGTTAATACAGTTTATTATAAACAGAGCATATATTTAAATATTTGTATCAATAAAAATAACGTTTGAACAGAAAGTCACTGGTGCGTTTATTCTAAAATGCGTAAAAATTCACCTTCCTCTCTGCCGTGAGCTGATAGCTCAAGGGAAAAATCTCCGACTGGCTTGAGGCAATCGGATAGCTAGCCACATTGCTGAGCTGTGATACAGCGAAACATTCTGTCTGTGGATGTGACACACACACGCACAGACTCTCACACACACACACACACACACACACACACACACAACTCATATATATATATATATATATATATATATATATATATATATATATATATATGCTAGTGGGCACCTGTTATCTTCCTTTCTCCTAAGTCCCTTTCTCACCTCTGGTGGTTGTAGGGGCAATAGCTTTGACGGTCCACCTAAAGTCGTGAGCATGTGTCAGGGATGATCGTGGGTGGTGGACATGTCTTGACGAGTCGAGCCCTCCTGGCAACACGTCACAGATTGTCTTCATGCTGACAATTCGTCTAGGAAGTTTTGGGGAAGGTATTACGCCAGGAAGGCCGAATTGCAGAAACGGTTTCTCATTTGTCAGCATCCTTGGTGGATGGAGTCAAGGCTATCTTCAACTGATCTTTAGGAAGATCCGTATCATTCTGTTCGGACATTTAGGTGGACGATGAGGCCCTGAACGTGACCATAGAGGAGAACACAAGCAAAAAAAATTGTGTGCTTGCCGACTGCTTCAGGCTTTTGATGCGACAAACTTCTGCAAAACGTAGAGAATACGTACAAGTTTAGCAAGTGGGTACACTAAACACTGTCGGAAGCTAACATCAATAAGTGAGTGATAGCCTATTTTTCATTGCTTTCTACGAACTACAATGTACCCATATTTGATCGAGAGCTAGACAGTGACGAAAAATGGATAGTATATGACGCAATCATGCAAGATTGTTCTTTGTCAACACAAGACCCTGTACGTTACACCACAAGGTGATCTCTACAATCATGCAAGATCTTGTGCTCTATCTGGTTGACCAGTCGACAAGTGTTGTACTACGTGCTGCTACCAACAGGCCGACAATAACTAGGGATCTCTACTCGCAGACGTTGGATCATATGAAGCAGGATTGATCCAGCAATTGATTAATCGTAACGGTGTACTGTTCCTCTATGACAATGCCAAGTCCCACGTGGCGTAGGTGGCTAGAGATACCATAATGCATAGATTTTATTCTCTGAATATTGCGCCAACCGATTACCACTTCTTCCATTCCCCGGACAACCACCTATGAAATCCTTTACAAATGAGACAAAACATTGAACGGCTGGAGGCACGATGGCAAAATATTTCTGTATGACGATATGGATTACTTTGAGGACTAATCTTGTGTCCAATTAACTGTATATCATTCTTTTTCTAATAAATTAAAAAAAACCGGAAAAGTACATTTTTGCATAATATGTAGAAAAAGGGAGAGTAAGCTAAAGGGAGATATAAAAAGAGAGACACGTGGACACATGGCACAGTGGATAAAGGCGTTAGTTAGATCCAGTGACAGGACCCAAAGAGTGTGAGATCAATACCCGGTTAAGGCATTGGAGAACTTTCAGAGAGAAATTAACGAAGCGATAACTGATAACTGACATCTATTAAACATAGCACGTGGAACTAGAACAGTCTACCCCAGTGAGCGAAATAAAGGGCTCAGTACGACATTCCAAACACCGGCAGAAGGCCGGAGCGTACAACGGCCGAAACGTTGTAATAAATATGGCGACAAAGATGAGGACAATAGTCCGAATAATGTAAATAATGTACATAATACCTCATCTTAGAAATAGAGACAGATACAAAAGAGAGAAATATATATATAAAATTGATAAGGACTGATATATAAATTCAGTGGAAGGATTTTATCAATCTGTCCTCTTATTCAACTCATAGTAAGTAATTAAAAACCATATATATTTTCTTTAAATGGATTTTTAATCCTACATTACTGGTTTGCGGACATATGTTGAAACACCAGTTCTCGTCCCTTCACCCAAGTTAAGCAACTTTGTAACCAGTCTGTACCTAGATGGGTAGCCGCTTGGAAATA
The DNA here is from genome assembly GCA_964036315.1 of Acanthosepion esculentum. Taxonomy (NCBI): domain Eukaryota; kingdom Metazoa; phylum Mollusca; class Cephalopoda; order Sepiida; family Sepiidae; genus Acanthosepion; species Acanthosepion esculentum. The sequence goes on along the minus strand of OZ038484.1, from coordinate 9,370,411 downwards.
ATTGTTAAAGCTTAGATACGCAGGTGTTGTAATGTATAAATGCTGTCAATAATAAATCAGAGAGCCTAGTTCGAAATCTAGTAGCAGTCTTTATATTTACTTACGTGCAAATATCATTGTAAATGGAATGAATGTAATTATACCCCTCCCGGGTATGGATTAAATTTCCTCACATTCAGAATTATCTCACCTCACACCCAGAATCCTCTCTCCTCGCTTACAGAGATCTTCCTTCCGCACGTCCATAATACTCTTCCTCACGACCAGAATAATTTCTCCTCACACCCAGAATCCTCTCTCCTCGCTTACAGAGATCATCCTTCCGCGCGTGCATAAGAATCTTTCTTCACGACCAGAGTTGATGTTTTCTCACGTCCAGAGTTCGTTTTTCGTCATTTAGAGATCGCCTTTCAGAATTTCGGATTCTTTTTTTTACATTTTCATCCTCATTATCAAGTTGACGCTGATTTTTTTTTTCTCCAAAGTGAAATAGTCAAACTTCCTCCAGTATATACGAAACTCAGCTTAAGTTTTCTCAAGTCCACATAAATGAGGCAGCCATTATTCATCCGATTATTTTGTATGTTTAACAATGTTTACACGGGATTTATTTAACATTAGGAGTAAAAAATAAGATAAATAATTTTTATTGATTAAAAATCACAAATAATATACACGTCTAAAATCACAATTTAATAATAACCATATATTGTAAAATCTATTAAAAAAACACATTTCCAGAATTATTCGAGAACCCTGGAATTAAGAGATGTTCTTTAATTTAATTCCTTAAATACCATTGTTTACTTGTACCTTGTTCACCAACTGGGATTTCATTCCGTATTTATTTTCATGCTATGAGTTATATTCTTTTTGTTAATAGATGTTTTTGTCGCTCTACACCCATCTCTCTTTATTTATTTCTTTTTCTCTCTACGTCTTTCTCTGCAGGGAAGCAGTTAATCGGCAGGAAATGTTCCCTTGCAACGAAGATATCATTTGCACCTGAGTAAATAGTATAAATCCGGAATTAATCTTTTAATATGGGTCCAGGGGAAGGGTAACTGCAACACATTTCGTGAGAATTGTTAAGAGGTGCGGACTCTAGTCATGATAATATGTATACTAGTATCAGAATAGTCAGAATTTAAGGGAATGTTTAAATGTATTTGTAGAAACTTACTAACAATGACTGAGTCGAGTACGAGTCTGTAATTATGAACACCTTAATGAGGGTAGAACTCATTAGCAAATTCTTTTGAGGATTGCGCGTTAACCATCGCTATAGGGTGTGAAATCAACACGAAAACGTGGGTGAAACATTGGGTAAAAATAAGGTGTTCCTCCATTATTCAAATAGGAAAAAGTCTGGCTATTTATCTAGGCCCGAAAAAAGGCAGCAACTTTCAGTGAAATATAGATAAGTATCCCAAGAAGGTGACTGACTTACAGAAAAAAAAATATTATTCAACAGAAGCTACAAAGATGGAGCGCAGTTTTTCAAACCTGTTTTTTCCTAATACAGTTGCACTAATGGAATTTTCTTTGGAAATTTAAATCCATTTAATACACAGGTACACATTAATATTAATAATGATTTCAACAAAATCTTACAAATGTTTTACTCATAATGACGTAACCGCGTAACTTCTGACTTTTCATATGTTTTTGTAGCATACTTCAATCAGAATAACTTCTTATTTTTATTTACATTATATGCTCTGATATGGGGAACGTTGAGGGCCCGGTATCCGTAAACACTGTTTTAATTTTGGCGTTAAATTCCTTTGCTGAGGTTATTCTGTTTCTAAAGCATTCTTTTGATTTTTCTGGGGTTTGGGTTTCATGAAACTCTGTTTTGAGCACAGGCAGAAATTAAAAACAAACGATTGTATTATATCAAAATTTACAACATGCTGTTAAAATAGTATAACAGTCCATTTAATTATGCGTTTTAGTCTTTGTAATCCAACACCAAGCTTTCTTCAGTTGCTTTTCTCCCTAATTCGTAACCATTTTGGAATTTCGAAAGTTCTGATACAACCGTGTGTAGAATAATCGGTTCGGGTTAAATATACTAGACTCATGATTACTAAGGCAGGCATCTGAAGAAGACCGGAGGTATAAAGTCTTAAAGGATGTTAGATAGCAATTAAGACAGGAATACTTATAATATATCAAATCGTACATGATATTGTGTGTTAAACATTCGTTGAGAAATGTGTTGTAGACAACAGAAAAAAACATTTAAAAATCAGATGACTAAATGTTAAATTCTGTATTTAAGTTATAGAGATAGCTTTTAATGTTTACTACATATTTTATATCGTTTACCGATAAAAATAGTGAACATATTCTTTGCCTGCAGCTGAAAAGTACTTATCTTCCAATTTTTATCTTGTGCCTATAATAGCATAATACGAATATTACTCATGAATAAGTCGACTTTCCACTTTCCTGATTAAAATATGCTAATCTCAATTCATACACGTGTATATATATATATATATATATATATATATATATATATATATATATATATATATATATATATATATATATATATATATATATATATACGCCAATTCACATGTAACTCAGAAAAGATAATGTGAATGCTGTCAATTTAATTTCATTAAGTCAATCATTTTGTTCTGAATCAAAATTAAGATTAAGATTTGGTTGAAAGTTAACAGCTGGTTAATTGTGTTATAAAATTCAATTATGTAGTCTTGTTTTCCTGTTTTACGGCATATCAATCTCTTTGTATTATTTAATGCCGAGAATATTTTTATTGCTCGTAATTTTTTTTTTCCAAATATGAATTTCTTGTAATATTTATCTTTTTCAAAAATATACTGCTGGAAATAATTTTCCAAAAAAAGTATTCCTGGTATTAAAAACTATTTTTATACTTTTATAGTGTTTTGACCTCCATCGGTGGGAGGCGGTTAATTAATTGCCTATAGATGGTACCATGACACGTGCTAACACCTCGGTTCAGGATGGATCTCGGAACACCAGCAATTAAGAGATTTGTTCCGTGCTCCTCAAAACCTCCTTATTAAACGCCTTGCTGTTGGGTGTAATTTATCGTCTTACCCAGGACACATCAGTTATGTAATTATTTATTTTATTTTTAGCAACAGATACCAAAAAGTTCAAAGTTATATTTAAATTAAACTGAATAACCAAACATATATTGCTGGTTATCCTACAAGATGAAAGGTCATATACAAGGTGCGACTGATATATTGTAAAATTTACGCAAAAATGTAAATAACTAACGGTGACAACTCATTTTAACAGATATATTTACCAAAATTACACAAAAATATTTTGAAATAGGAAAGAGTACATTTATTTAGTCAAATCGTAAATGGCTTCAACCAAACGAGTTAGAAATCATCTGCATCATTTTTGACGTTCTCCTTGATTACGTTATTGAATGCTGCCATAATCCATGCCCTCTTTACTGTGGCATGAAGTTTTGTTGTTCTCTCGCTCAACTGCGGCCCACACATAATCATCAGGAATTTTTCAGTCGGTGGAGTTCGGTGGCCAGATGAAATTGTTTGACAGCCATGACCGGGGTCTCCTGCTTGTGTGACATGGCGCAGAATCCTGTTGCCAGATATAAGATCTTTCATCAGCCTACCTCTTGGCCCATGGCATCAGTACCTCTCCAAGGCACTTGATGTAGGTTACCGTGTTGAATATGAATAGAGGCATAACGTCAGCATCACTAGTGACCACACCACTCATCGATCTCTTTCAGAATCATCTACAATGTCCTCAGATTGGCGCCAAAATACTCTGAAATATTCATATTAGAGCTTTCAGCATGAATACAAAGCAGTACAGCATACAGTTTCCAAATTTCCGACGGGGTGAATTGCATCATGGTGCCATATTTGCCACAGACGGTTCCCCACGGACTTAATATATGCGCAGTCGACCAGATCTAAAATAACAACGCACATGCGTGGAGTTAAAAATATGAAATAACTGCCATTTTCCAATCGCACCTTGTATGTCTCGTTCTACGCTCAGATGGAGGCGGGAAAATATGCAAAATTTCGAGTATAGTGGAAAGAAAATGAGAGGCTGAGATTAACTGTTATAACTGAGAAGCCATTAGTTCATTTTTGAAAACCTGGCTTTTAATTTTATAAAACAAACGGGGAATAAAATAAGAAGGAAAAAAATAATGAAGGAAATCAAAGGAAAAGAAAGATGAAAGGGTAAAAGAAAAAAAAGAAAGTAAAAAAGAATAAAACAATGAAAGAATAAACATAAAATGAACGAAACGCGTAAAAGAATAATTAAAAAAACGAATAAAAATCAAAGAAAACTGAAAAATAATGTAAAATTAATAAAGAAAAATGTAAAGAACGATTTAAAAGCAAATAAAATGAAAAGAAAAATGAATTAAAACTAAGAAAACAGCAAATTAAAAAGAATCATTGAATAGATTTAAAATGAGTAAAAAAATATGAAAATAAAAAAATGTCATAGGACAGAAGGAATAAAAGAATATAAAAAATGAAAGTATGACCAACTTGTAAAATCCTGGCCTTCAATTAATTTAATTTTATTTCATGTTCTTCAATTTCTTAATTTACTTTATTTATTATTTTATTTGATTTATTTTATATATTTTCTACTGTTCTAAAACATGGTAATATTATTAGTTTTAATTTGTAGGTATTAATTGTTTAGTTTTTGTAGTCATAATGTTGTTATAGGTAGCGAAATAGGAAACTGCTTTCATGTCAGTAGATGAAAATGAGCCCCAATTTATTTTAAGGATTTATATATATTTTTGAAATTGTAATTCTGGCTCTTTTCTCAGCGAGTGCGCAAGTTTTGAATTGTTAAAAGCTCTCAGCAATTTGACTCTAATTATTATTTTTTTAGAGTTTTTAAAAATTGAGGTTTTGGTTACAGATATTCAATAATTACTATTATTAAGAAAAATTAAAGACTAGATTAGAAAAAGACAAAATAAATATCAAAACAAGAATAATGTTAGAAGCAAAGAAAAATTAGTAAGTGAAATATTAAACCAAACTAATAATAATTTTACTTTCCCTGGGACAAGTTTGCGTGAAGATTTAAACCGTATAAATCTTTGTTGGTAGCTTTGAAAATCAGCATTCCACATTCTGTTCTTTTATTTATTTGCACTTATGATGAGTCTAACAAATTACAGCATTTTGCACGATAGTAGAAACAAATTATCGAGTCACACTTTGATGCAAATGCAAGTCAGATGTGCACTTTATTACATTTGTGTCTTTGTCTTGGCGTTTATATTTCTGGCACATGTGCACATGTGCGCAAATAAATGCACCCGATTTCAAATTAAATCGCTACCTTGAATCACCAACGCTACATTACTGCTTACTCAAGCGCAGTCGCCGCAACACATGCATAAATTACGTACGTAATAAAGAGAGTTGCATACAGGCATTCGTTTGGCAAATGCTGATATCGTAAAAGGTATCGTCTGTCTAACGATGAAAGAAAAACTATAGGGCATTGATTAATGCAATATCAAAACGTTATTTCAATCAACTTTTTTGAAAAATGATATTTGAATAGTTATCGTTCTAAGGTTTTTGATACTATATCTATTTATTTTGGCTTTGGCTTGGATTTGTTTTTGTAATCATTTCACCCCGGGAAAGGCCACTAGCATACAATGGGTTAATGAGAGCAAGAATAAAGAAGGTTGTTTGAGGAAAGGAGATAGAGAAGGACGGGGGTCGGGATCAAGGCATCACAAGATATCGATTGACATTACATTTGATTATTTGAAGATTATAGCTATCAAATAAGCAAGTAAGAGGAAGGAAGTTCCACTGTCGGGAAGTGCGAGAGAAGCTGTTGGTGTAGAAGAGGCAGTTACATTTAACTGTTTCGATAGTGTGAGAATGGGACCGAGATGCCAAACTAGTAGCTCGCTTAAATCCATGCAGTTGGATGTTTCCAAGATTATTATGAACGTAGTGAAAGAAATGATTGTCCTGGATCGGACGTTCGAGATAATTTAGGATATATCATTTCGAAATGCCCCCCCCCCTTTTGGAGATGTTTAATAGTGATTTCGGATAATGAGTAGGTGACGATCAATTCAGCGATTTGAGATGCAGTTAGAGGTCAGCTGACGAGATATTTCTAAAGAAATAATGGCATTATTGCAAAATCGCAAATAAAGATTACTAAACGCGACATCTACCAGATTAATCAGCAAACAGAATGACTTCGTTCAGTGAGATAAACGTTAATCTGCTACTTCGAATAACGATATCAGATCAACACAACGAAACTTCAAACAAGATTATAATTTTTGTACAGTGCTTTGACCAAAATAATAATCCAAATAATGTATTGAAAAAGATTCACTGATTCCTCGACCTTTTTATTATAATTCATATTAATTTTATTAACACGTTGAGTCACATGTCATCCTATATTGATAACATGGCATTTCAATTTACGCCGTGTCTTCGAATATTGCTGATGTTTGTAGAGTTGTTTTAATTGGCTTTCTATATGTTGGAGATATTCTATGCATATGTCTATCTACAGCAATGATTATGGGTTCCACTGAAGATTTGTATAAATGTGTATGGCTCTCCGCTTCTCGTAACTTTGGCTTGAATGCTTTATAAATGTCTAGTAGGTACAAAAACAAAACTGAAGGAAACAAATTATTGATTCAACTACATTATTAGTATTATTTGCAGAATTAATTTCCCCACAAATATTTGGTGACATAACCGTAATTATGTAATAAAAGTAAATAGCACACATACACAAACACACACATACACACACACATACACAAACACACCACACACACACACACACACACACATATATATATATATATATATATATATATATATATATATATATATATATATATCAAATATGTTGTGTAGTTTAATTTATATTACAATGAATCATTCATACAAAAAGTATCACACACACACATAAGATTTTGTTGTAGAGTAATGTCTCATTTGTTATCCCGAAAATTTGCACGTTGGATCAGTTCTTTTACCTGAATTTTACCAGAAGCAAAATAATTTCCATGCCTGAAGATGACTGAATGTATAGTTGAAAGTACTTGCGTATTAAAGAAAGACCTTATACAGCTTTTGATTTTTAACAACAAGGATTCATTCATCGAGTAATTTGTAGGTTAATGCACCATTAAAAATTTGTTTGCTAAGGGATTTCGCCATTTTATATCATTAACTTTACTAATATAATTTTTGTATGAATGATTCATTTTAATATACATATATATACATATATATATATATATATATATATATATATATATATATATATATATATATATAAAAGTGAACATAGAAGTCAACACTTAGAGGCGACAGTCTGTTTCATGCTAGATGTGTTGACTTCTATGTTCATTTTTATATTTACACACGCTCTATCTTTCATATTGAGCACTTTATCCCATAAATATAGCACACTTTAAGACTATATATATATATATATATATATATATATATATATATATATATATATATATATATATATGTAGGCAGTATGTCATTATTGAGCAATGTGTTATTGAGGGTTGCGAACCTTTTCCGTTTAATAATCTTTCTTTCGATTTTTCCTTGCATTCTCGGAAGTTTCTTTGTATTAAGGTGTAAGTTGTAAAATAAAAGACCCAAGACCTTGTTGTGTTGCCAAGCGCTTTCGCTTGTCGTCATGGCTGTACGCTTTTGGTTTGAAGTAGTTTGCTTTTTATTTTTATAGATAATATTTTTGGCTATTCAGGCCGTATTGTTGGATTAGTTCATTATCAAATGGGAGAGAGTTGTTTCTTATACTTCGGATGATTACTTACTAAAAATACTTAAGTTGTTTCTGTCAGTATTAAATCATCTCAGTCAAATCATTACAGCCAACAACGAAGAAATTCGTTCTCATGAAGTAACAGAAATAATATGCGATTATCAAGACGGTTACATCTACAGAAAAATAATAATATAAACCAGGAACCCACCGCTGACTCATCATCTCACTGATTTCTACTCATTTATACCGTATAACCAAAAGTATTAACAGTATAATCAAAACATATATACCTAACACATACAACATCAAATTTACTAAGGATTTCATAGAAATCTTAAACTCCACTACCCCTAATAACAGTATAACGGCATCCGTTGACGGTGAAAACATTTTCTCTAACATCCCCGTCCACAAAATCATCAAAATAATTAATACAAATGTCTATAATCATCCTTCATTTCTTCCTCCTGTCATAAAACCTTCAATCCTAGTAAATTATTATTAATATGCACCACACAAGTTACCATCTATGACCCACTAGGAAAAATATAACCCAAATCGACGGCCTGTCTATGGCTTCTCCTCTATGTCCTACGTTTGCCGAATTCTATATGTCTCACATCGAAAAAACAAATTTAATAACGATATAAACAAACGTACTATTTACCCTAGACACATCGTCATAAAAAAACCCACAACAATTAATACTCTTAAACAAATCTTTGAGAAAAACATAATTTTAAAATTCACAGTCGAACTAAATATCAACAACAAAATACCATTTCTCGATGTACTCAAGGGCTCCAACAACAAAGATACATTTAATACATCAATATTTAAAAAGCCAACAAGTAAAAACTCCTGTCTGCATAAATACCATAGTGCATGACCAGATACATATGAAATAGCCCAACTGAAAAACTTAATAAGTAGGGCATTTTGCATCTACTCACCGAGAAGAATATTTTACAAAGTACTTACCAATCTAAAACAAACACTTATAAACACCAATTTCCCCAATAAATTAGTCGACTAACACTAGATTTCAAATATCCGTAATAATAACAAAGAAAAAAAGACAGACAAAAATAACACTATTATCATTTTCTATAAGAATCAAATGCACAGCAACTATGAACTTCATGAACTCGCAATAACTAACACCGTCCACAGATACACCAAACGAGTCCAACAACACAAGTAAATAAAATTAATAATATACTACACCAAATTTAAAACTTCAAAACTAATTGTCCGAAATAATACTACTCCTCCCAAATCGTACCTCAATAAAGCCAATGTAGTGTACAGGTTTACATTGTAGCGGACCGTGCTAGGGAAGATGTGAAGAGATATCAGAAGGTTAAACTTTCCTGATGGCGGGTCCAGCTACATGAGAATGTCGGACTTTAATTAAGTCCAAAGAAGACAAAGAAAACAAACAAGACCGATATATATGGGTAAACAAATATATATTAATAACAAA
>OZ038484.1:9356077-9358577 GCA_964036315.1 Acanthosepion esculentum | reverse complement strand
ACACACACACATATATATATATTATGAAATGGACAAAGTCCGAGAATTATTTTAAGACATTTGTATGTTTAACATTCTTTTTATAGATACAAATATTTAAGTAAATGGTCTGTTCATAATAAACAGTATTAAACAACATTTACCGGCCTGATTGTCCGAGAAACGTTGTTTCATACTGTTTATTATAAACAAAGCATTTACTTAAATATTTGTATCTATAAAAAGAATGTTAAACATAAAAAATGTCTTAAAATATATATATATATAAACTATAATCAATTTAACTTATGTAACCGATGCATAAACAATACATACACACGCACACACACCTACCTAACTACATAAATATATATATATATATATATATATATATATATATATATATATATATACACACACACATATATATATATATATATATATATATATATATATATATATATATATATATATATATATATAGATAGATAGATAGATAGATAGATAGATAGATAGATAGATGATAAAAAGGCTCAAACACTAATATTCCATGGTTATAATTTATTACATTGGAATCGTAATCACGATGAAAATCATCAGACCTACAACTTCAAAAAGAAATCGGAAAATATAACTCCGGGTATAAAAAAAAAAATTCAGTGAGAGTGTATGTGCGGGAGTGGGAAAAAGTATGAAAGTGATATGTATGGAAGTTTTAGAGAGGGGTGTAATAGAAGAGAGAAGAACAGGGAAGGCCTAAAGGTGAAGGTGGGGATTAAAATTTAACAGAGAGAAGTTTTAAAGAGAGGAGTTAAATAACGGTTTAAATGAGTGAGATACAGATAAATATGAATTATTTTTCAATGCACAATTCGCTACCGAATCGCTGACCTACATTAAAATTAAAGAACAAACACCGGAAAAGTATGTATCCATTTTTTGCTGACACTACGCACAATAAAAAAACGATATGATTTAAACTTAAAATCCAGAAGATGAGAGAGAGAGAAATATAAGTATATATATATATATATATATATATATATATATATATATATATATATATATATATATATATATATATAATATTGCTTTAGTTGTATATATTAAACGGTATTACTTTTTGGCATATTTGTGCAAGGTATATTCACAAACCCAAATGTTTCCCGCAAATCTCAGCTTGCAATGCAAAAATATTTGCTATTTCCTGGACTGGCAAATTCCACTGCTGGAGACCGCTAAATGTGGATAGAACGCTGAAATTGATATGCATTGTGATCATGTTAGCTACTGCGCTACGACAGGTGTCTAGGGACCAGTTCATATAAGTCAGATTACGTGTGCGAGCCACAAAATGTCCGCTAGATTGGAAATATGCTTATATATCTTCAGCAGACGGCAGGAATCAAGAAAACGTGAGGTCGCTGGGTCAGAGGTTTGGGTTAGTGAGTGAGAGCGAGGTTGGGGAAAATACTTTTTGCGGGGAAAGAGATAGAAAGGACGAGAAGAAAGAAAAGGTGAATGTCCAAAACAAATGTTGAGGTTAGAAAGTTGGAAGAAGGGAGTCAAAGGACCAAGGGAAAAGAAACGGATGATTACGTCATTGGTCTCGTCGTTGTAGAATCTCTATTTCTAAGATTGGATAATTGCTCCGACATATCTATTTCGAAAAATGTCTTCAGCGATTTCTGTCAAAAAACATACCCCTACCATGTCCCTACCTTTGCTGACAGACTCTGAGGCAAAAATCGGCAAACTCTAATAAATGCGATGTGACAAGAAGACCTGTATAGAAATATACCTATACGCGCCTCTGTGCATTTATGTATTCGTAAGAGATAGTGTGTGCAGTTGTGTCGAATAAAGTTTTGAAAGTGCACATGTTTTCCGTTGGATTCTTCTTGCGAGAAAGCAATGACAACTCTTTCTATTTATGTAATTCTGCCTTGTGAGAATATAACTTGAAACGATAATATACCACAGGTTATGAAATATATTTCATTACAGAACATTAAATATGTATTATTACTGGGTATTATATATGCATTATTAAGTTTAATATCTATTATGTGAATTATTCATATTAAGTTTAATTTAGTTTGACTTAAGCGCACAAATATTTGTAATCGAGATAAGATTATACTAGGTAGTATTTTTATAATACTTCGCAATATCTGATTAATATACAGGGCTGTTCGATAAAAGTAACTCACCTGATTTTTCTTACTAAATGTTCTCTTCTCCGATGAAACGAAAGTTGAGCTGAATACAAAGGATAAGCGATCTAAAATCCGAAGAAGCAGCTTTGAAAGCTCTTTGAATTTAGCAGTAAGTACTGTCAAACATCCTTTCAGTAGAATGTTCTGGGGGTGCTTTTCTTTTCGTGGAACTGGTTTCTTAAAACCTATTGAAAAGACCCTCCGGAGCGTGCAGTACAAGATAATTTTAGGGTCTTGTCTGCTCCCTTCTGCTGAAAGGTTGCAAATCGACCCCACCAAGCTCATTTTTATGCAGGATAGTG
>OZ038484.1:9323577-9351077 GCA_964036315.1 Acanthosepion esculentum | reverse complement strand
TAATATATATATATATATATATATATATATATATATATATATATATATATATATACGTATAAGCTTATGTAATGAACACTCTAATAGAATAACACGAATCTCGGTAAAATACAAACTATTAACTACTAAACAAACAAAAACAAAGGAATAATAAATACGAAAAAAACGAAATACAGCTACAATTTGAAAAGGTTTAGAAAACCCCAGAATAATCTGGAATATTAACTTAATTTTACTTTTTTTCTGACGCCAGAAATAATTTCAATATATTACCTATTGGCACTCAGGGCCGAAAGATAAATGAAAAAATGAAAAGGAAAATCGAGAGCGTATCAAGAGAGAAGTAAATTTTGAAAAGAAGAAATAACCATTATATTCTATACATGTTCATAATAACTCGAATAAGTGCGCGCACGCGCAGAGACACACACAAACACAAAGAAGAAAAATCGAACCATAAAAATGCATGAATTATTTTTATTAACTTATTATAAAATTCATTATTATAAGACCATTCGAAGACATTTTCTCATATCTCCTGACGATTCGGGCTAAAAATTACACAAAGTTTCGTATACGAAACTCCAAAATAGAGGTACTGAATATAACATCAATCAGCAAAGTGAGAAATTTGTATTCTATCTGTGACCATTTTTCTTGTTTCCGGTGAAAATTTAAATATAAATTTTACTTTCTGATTTCATTAGCCATTATATAATAATTGATGTGTCTTGTAATATGTTTCATTCTTTTATTATTATTCATAGAAAATAGAATTAATAGAAATGTATGCATTGTATCTTTCATTGAAATAGTAATATCTCATGATAATTTTCCCCTATTTGTATAATACGTTAATATATATATATATATATATATATATATATATATATATATATATATATATATATATATATATATATATAGTCAAACCTAATGAGCCAGACACACCTACCAAGGTTTCACTTAGGCAGATCGTCAGGGTCGAAATATGCATTTTTGTCCTGGTAACGTAAATGTTCCAGTATTGATCTATTCTTGTATTGAGCTTTTTTTTTAAATTAATCACCCAGACGATCTGCCTAAGTGAAACCTTGGTAGGTGTGTCTGGCTCATTAGGTTTGACTAGGTTTGCTCTACGCTTGTATTGAGCTCTTTAGTTAGTTGTTTACTCGTATCGGGGTTTTTTCTTTGGGCCTTGAACCTGTATCTGTGCGATTATTTTCGACAGACTTTCATGTTCCTGGCTCTTTCTTTTTTTAAAACCTTCTTTTCCTTCGTGATTGATTTGGCTGTTGTTAAATCAAGAGTTCGAAGGTTTTTCGACACGAGTATAGTTACCTATATATATATATATATATATATATATATATATATATATATATATATATATATATATATATAAAGAGAGAGATAGATAGATAGAGAGATAGATATATGCATATATATATATATATAGATATATGCATATATATATATATATATATATATATATATATATATATATATATATATATATATATATATATATATATATATATATTGAGTCTATTCATATTTATCTAACAATCTATCTATTGAGGACTGGACAACTGCTTCGCCTCCAATATCTGCCCCAATGTCTTAAGGTCACTCGTCCGTCCCCCGGAGGATCTTATGACCGTTTACTCCCGCACGGACAGAGCTGACCTACATTTGTAAAATCCATTTTTTATCCAATCTTTCTCATCATCTTTCATTGGTGATTAATAAGAGATATTGACAGCCCGTTTGCCTGTCACTAAGGATAGGTGTAACCCCAATACTCACCCAGCAGACAAACCAATTTGCCCCATACCCCACTGAGAATTGGAAACACGAACATGAAGGAGTAAATATGATAGCAGAAACTGAAAGAGAAAAGAAACTAAAAAAATAAAAGATAAACATATGAAAATATGGAGAATATCTCCTGTGATGGATTCAGATAAATTGAAAGATTACTATATATATATATATATATATATATATATATATATATATATATATATATATATATATATATAGTAATCATTCAATTCATCTGAATCCATCACAGGAGATATTCTCCATATTTTCATGTTTATTTATATATATTATCTATATTATCTATCTATCTATCTATCTATATATATATATATATATATATATATATATATATATATATATATATATATATATATATATATATATCCAAGTACATGATTTATGCAAATGGAATAGAATTCCGATAAACAAAACTCTTCATAATAGAGTGGTCAATACAGATTAGAGCAAATAATATTTATTCAATAATTATAACATCCGCATGTTATAACATCACTACAAAAATAACCATTTTGTTTCAACATTTCTGTAGTCTTGTCAAGTAATTGTGTCGATTGCCAAATAAAGGGTTGTAAGTCATTAAAAGCAACTAAAACTATTCAATAAGTGGTGAACAAAGGGTGTTTGCTTGGTTTTGAACTCTGAAAACTTTATTTTGCAATAAACCTTATCACTTGGTAAGACATCAGAAGTGTTGAAACAAAATGGCTATTTTTGTAGTATTGGTATAACCTGTTTATTTTATAATTTTTAATTTACACACACACACACACGTGTGTGTGTGTGTGTGTGTGTGTGTTATTATCTAGCTTCAGTACATAAATGTTTCTGGTGGGTTGCTTCTGAGAAATAAGCATTGTAATCGTTATAACTTTGAATACATTTCTTGTCATTTGATGTTGAAGTATTACTGATGATCTTTATAGTATGTACTCCGAGCTGCTGATACAGGCAGACATTTAAAAAAAAAATATGACAAAATGAAACTGTTTTTCCTAAGACGCGATTAATCCTTTAACAATTCAACAGCAACGAAACTGATGTTTGCATTAATCTGGGTACACATGTTAACGAAGGAAATATGTGTTTGGGTATATTAGATATTAGATATCCCACACTGGGATGATAAAATATCTATCAAGAAGGGCGAAATGTTTTAAGAACTTTGACGTAAATCTACAGGGTGTGATCTAGCAATTAATGCACTTTCTATATATTTTCGGCCTATTAATTTACTTTCACTTTTAATTAAAGTAGCATATTTAGATCAAAATTTTGGTCAGACTGACTACGGAGAGCAACTAATACACTGAGTGTGCTGGTTTTGTAAATGGTCTCATTTGTGTTCATATAGTATTCAAATTGGACACACCGAGACGGTGTAATCGTTAGCAAGCTTGTCTTTCTAGAACAATTAAGACTGAGTAGTGAGTTCGATCCTTATTGGGTGCCCAGTACATTCGGCCACGTGCCACATCTAAGCTACGCTTAAAAAATCACTATAGTATTCAAATTAAATTCCTTGAGGTTTCCCATATGTGTTTCTTGTGTCAATAATTAGGGACTTTAATCGGTTAACCCTATGAAGCCTACGTTCTGAACAATTTGGATCCTTCTGCCTGAGCTCCTGAGTCCAAATTCGCAAACACTTGGTATGTAATATTTCACGGTAGATATACAAATAGTTACACGTGTTTAATCGGTGGCTGGGCATTGCGTCATTTTTCTCTACCACCTGTAAAGCGGTGGTCAGGGCTCAAAGAGTTAATCACCCACAGAAAATTATTCCGGAAGTTAATCAATTGGATACTGAAGTCAACAGTGTTTAGTGTCGACAGTCTGCGTCATGTTTACCACAATCTATAGATGACCTGAATATTACGTTCACGCCGGAGATATATTGTCTCAACTCGTTGACCTAAGTTTCCCTTTTCATATTTAAACAAGCCTTGCTATTGCCCATATTTTTTTACCTGTATCACCTCAAGCAAAGTAGTACAGCCATTAGCACGCAAGGGCTTACACGGTGTGGAGGAATTAAGAACAGAAACTTTAGTAATGAGGAGAAAGAGAAAAGCAACCCCGAGAAGAGTAGATAGAGATTGACATTGCATTTACATTTTTACAGATTATAGTTGATTGGAAATCATGGAGCCGGGGGGAATTTCCACAAGCGAGAAGTGCGAGATGGGAAACTGTTGACATAGAGGTTATGGCTACATCTATCTAGCGCAACTGTAAATTGATGAGATCTCACCGCACCATTCTAGTATTGCGTTTAAATTCATACAGTCTAGATAAGATAACGAAAAATTAACATGAAAATATTGATTAAAAAGGCATAGAGAAGCAACCTTACGGCTGTGGGCAAGTGACTGAAGCATAGCCGCCAGCTCGGGACCAATGATATTACCGATTCTTCTTTGGATGCTCAGCGGGCCTCATTCTTAAAGTACCGCCACTATTTCATTTTTTCAAGAGATTTATCGCTGTAGTTGTTAAATCGTTCAGCTAATAACAGACAATTTTTTGCCCTGTTAGAGTTAGCAGCTGAAATTAATTCTGGAAAAGAGCGTCTATTAAAGTACTTTGGAAGTAGAAATCCTAATGAAATTCCTTCATCCACGATGCAATTATGAAATGTCTGAGACACTTTTTTGAACTTTAACAGAGACCTAAGAGTGAAAGTAGGCAAAGATAGTCAGTGAATAATTCATTTCAGAAGTGGTGATAGATAATTGTATTCTGAAATAGGAATGCAGTCGATTGAACATCAGTATCGAAAATGTATATCAAGGTTGTGTTACATTGCAAAATACAGTAATTCCCCATGTATAATACGCATTTTTAAAAGAAATAATAAGCAAAATCAGGAGTGCGTTTTGTGCATAGCTACAAAAAACTTTTTAAAAAATTGCCGTAAAATAAAATAAGAATTATCATAAAACTAAATTAGAAAAATGTTTAATTAGTTTTATTTTGCTTATTATTTTTTTTAGAAAAAAATGCGTATTATACATAGGAAATTATGTGGAAAGTGTTGAAAATTCTTCTAATCACGCATAATACGCCCCCCTTGTCTGGTAATAAGACCCTATAAATTGTAATTCTCCAATGGCCGTAATGAAATTGGAGAATTACAATTTATAGGGTCTTATTACTAGCCACGTGGGGGCGTATTATGCGTGATTAGAAGAATTTTCAACACTTTCCACATAATTTTAGGTGTGCGTATTATGGATGAAAGCGTATTATACATGGATAATTACGGTGGACTTATATCTTAAAATGAGTTTTTTTCTCGGACGTTGTAATGTATCCGTAAAATAAATAGTAGATATTAATGTTGGAGCGTTCTGATGATATAAAAATTCATATACTATCTTATACTTACATGCACACCATTTAAACATATACGATTTAGGGCAAGTCACTGATGTAACAATATATACATGGAAATTCGCACACAAAAATCTGTATGGTAATATGTGTAAATTAAACGCATACAAATACTCACACACTGGTAGAATTTACTATATTTCTTTCCTGTATGTGGGCGTGCTTCGCGCGTGTATCGAATGGCATTATGTTCAAATGTCCCGATAATCTCAGTCATGATTTTTGAGAAATGATCATGACTATCATATTAATGAGTTTTAACACGGAAAATGAGTCTAATAAGTCACAACTGGAATGAGCAGATTATGTGAATCGAATGATGCGAAAATAATAACGTTTAGTTCTATAATGCTAACAAAAAACAGGAATGCCTGTTATTTTATTTTATTTTTTGTAAATGTTTTTTTTTTGCATGCATGACTGTCTCCCCCATTCGTGAAATTAATGTTAAAGTTGATTGTAAGAACCGGCGAAAAGATATCCTAAAGTGAATGTTTTAAAAACTGAAAGTGAAATTCTTTGCAATTGATGAAATGAAAGGACCGAAAGAAATAAGAAAAAAAACATAGTAGCGAATAATCTTAATTAGTAAAGAGACAAGAAACGGTGTCTGCCACAAAGCTACAAATGGATATATATATATATATATATATATATATATATATATATATATATATATATATATATATATATATATATATATATATATAATAAAAAAGAAAAAGCCTACCCTTAACAATATTAACTATGAACAAAGCCAGAACGTGCTAACCGTATTCGGAAATTAAAACACCACTACTACACACTAAGACATATACATAATGCACACACTCAACTAAGGCTGAAAAATCAAATCATCCTTCATAATGGCTAAAGATATAGCCGAAAGCGCTCGGAAAAATAAAACATTTGGACAGTTCTTACACACCCTTTGTCCAGCAAAGAAAACTCTTGTTCGTACACAAGAAAAATTAAATAAAAAAATTAACCGTAGTACCTTGTCAGTCATTTTTAATGAAACTTGCATAAAAGAAGGATTGCTGCCTAAATATACAACTATATATATATATATATATATATATATATATATATATATATATATATATATATATATATATATATATATATAAAAGTGAACAGACCTGAGGATTGCCTCTAGCATGAAACAGACTATCGCCTCTAAGAATTGACTTCTATGTTCACTTTTAAATTTACACACGCTCTATCTCTGATATTGAGCATTTTATCCCATAAATAAACATTTTTATATCGCGGCACACAAATACTTTCATGTTTCGGAACTTTATTGGTTTCTCATCGTTTCTAATCATTACTTGTTAAATTTGAAAACAAACAGTTACCTCGTATGGAAGTTTTTAAAGAAATGGGGAGCCTAATGTCAGAATTAAAGCATATAATTGTGGGTATGTCTGGATTAACCAATTAAAAGTCAGATTTATGCTAAAATAGACAAATCAAAAATAAGATCAGGGGTTGGAGGGAAGTGGGTTAAAAATTCATTTCTTGATACACTGACACTCTCGGCAGGTCAGAGTCGAACATAATGTAGCGAAAACCAAAGTTCAGATTTGGTGAAATAGACATAGAATAACCTTGAACAAAAAAATTATTTTTAAGAATTTGTCACAATTTTTATACTTTGGAAACTTCTTAAAGGGACCGAATAAATAAAGTTCTAAGAAGTTTTCGTTGAACTTTAATATACGATGCTAAATTATATTGAATAGGCAGTAAAAACAGGACAATTTTAAAGTTGAAAATCCAATAAAAATTAAATTGACCTTAATACATTTATGTAATAATAGCTATGTGTTTGTAATGCATAAAATATTCATGAAGTATTCTTTTAACTATATTTTAATGTAACATTTAGACAATGCCTACATAAAACTTAATTCATTTCCTTGATTTAGCAGAACTTTATTTTTAAGAAACATTATAATAGACAACTTTTCTTGTAAACACAAGTGACATGTGTCATATAAATATTTACAGATTCTCGTTTTTTTTAAAAATATATTCCATTTAACCTTAGGAGTTTTACTAATTTATTTTAAATGCCAAACATATTTAGAGAGGGATGTTCGATTACGGTAGGCATTGTTGTTGAAAGAAGATATGTGATGATACCACCTCAGTTTAAATGGATTTATTGTACTGCCAGTATAAAATTTCTTAACTGTTGGATTTATGCTAGACGAAATGGTACATTGGTAAACAATAGATTGAGTAAGATACCTTTTCTGTATTGGAAATTCATTATGATTTCTACAATTACAGAATATTTTATCATTTTTTTCTGTTTTGGAATAAAGATTGTTACTTTGTTTCAAGTGTAGATTTAAAATCTTATTATTTTTAATATTTTTTCCTAGATTATCTGAACAACTGTAATTTAATTCAAGTGTATTTTTATTATAAATCTTGCTTATTACTGGGGAAATATTTCTCATTTAAAATGAGAAACTTCTGCCCTAAACTAGTGCTAACCATTTGGTTAAATGGAGGTGTACACCAAATGATATTTCCATTTCTATTCTTTCTCCTGCTATCACTTTTAAGTTTTCTGTATTTAATGTCGGAGCATTTATAGTCACTATTTTAAGACATTGTTGTAAAAATAGCTATGTTCATAAAATACATCTTCATTGGAAGTGTTATTACTAATTCTATAGAGGAGGGCATGTGCTTTTATAGATGGAGGATGATTAGATTTTGATGGATATATAAGAGATTTGCATTAGTTTATATGTATGGTTGGTATCTGTTATTGGTGAAATTTAAAGTTACATCGAGGAAGTCTACTTTTTATACGTTTATGCTAATTTTAACTTTCACATTTAGATTTTTAAACACCCTATGGATTAATTTTCTCTTTATGTCAGTTTTGAAATTTGAACAATTTTTCACGACCATAAGACCAACACCCCAATGTAACCTTATATATCAAGACTTATAGTATAGAAGCATTTTATATATCATATTTCTTAGATCTACGTATGCTTTTGAGGGTTAATTTAATACAAGAGAAATATTTTATTCTGTATCTTCTTGTCTTGAATTTTCTCCAGTCTATACCCACATCCCCTTATAAAAAGAGAAAATGGAAGGTCTCATCTCACGCAATATAGCAATTATGACCTTCACTCAAGGGAGCACCTGTTGTCATTTACCTGCCGAGAAATTCTTATGTCAACAGCTTTGCATTTATACACTGGGAGACAGAAAAGGCGACTTCGAAAGAGTAAGCGATACGTTCAGAATTCCTCTCCCTGCCAGACAGAGTATTCCTACCAAAAGCGCATCGATTTTCGAACATGTAATGTTCATTAAGTCGAACTTGATGTCAAATTTCTGACTGCTATTTGCAATGATTCATATTTGGATGTCAAAGGGAAGGTCGTTGGATGTGTGGGTAGGAGAATTCGGAAGTGGAAAGCAGATAAAAGAAAGAATGAAATTAAAGAAGAATAAGGAAAAGACAGGCGGAAAGAAAGACGTTGCCTCTTTTTTTTTAATCTAGCCTCGCTCAAAAACCAACACCCAAAACCGATGAAAAACCTCAAAATTTCCATATCATCATTCAACTCCCAGCTAAAAGTCGAGGGCTGTACATTTTATGTTAGGGGCCGAATTTTTGATGCAGACGTTATTGTTGATGATGTTTCAACTGTTGGTATTGAATATGTGAATGTAGTCCAGTGTAGATTTCGCATTCCGAGCAAGTCTGCTGTTGAAAATTCTCAGACAGAATGGCACGCATTATTTAGATACATGAAAATATAAAGCAGAAATATTAATTCTAGCGTATTTTACAAGCGTTCATATGTATGTTTTTGAATATTTTAACACCATATCTTACATACGTAGAATTAATAAAGTTAACTCCAAAAGAAAGGGTTAACTAAATTTAAAATTATATTGAAATGATTAATTTTTCTTGGACTTTTTAAAACTTTTACGTTTAATTGATATTAATAGATTAAAATTAATATTTTCGAATGTAAAAAGTGGCCCTAGTGTCTATTGGACCTCTCACATCCTGTCATCGCTTTAGACATTTTCAAGTTTTTTTGTGGTGTTAATTCCTTTTCATGTTTGTTTAATATGCAGTTGTGCAGAGTCTAATAGTAGCATAGTTTATTCCGTTCTTCACGAATTGACGGTGGGGGAAATTCTAGTTGGTGCCGTTATTCTGTAAAAAAACATTAAACAGAATACACACACACACACACACACACACACACACACACACACACACATATATATATATATATATATATATATATATATATATATATATATATATATATATATATAGTAGTTAATAGATCCGTTTGTATATGGTCCAGGTGAATCATAGTAATTTCATATAATATATAAACGGACAAGGCTCCGCCGAAGGGCAGAGTCTCGTTCGGGGTGGTTGACCAACCCGATCCCGTTTATACGGGATCTACAGGCAATTTTTGGCCGAGCCTATGGGCTCGGGAATATCCCACTATAAAGCCGGCCTTGTGCCACATCTATCTCTCGTTGGGGGACAGTAAATACTGTCTGTAATAGAGGAGACAGTGACGCCTTCTCGGCCAGACGGTCGAAAACTCTGCCTCTGAGCAGAGAGGAATCCGGACGAGGCTCCGCCGAAGGACAGAGTCTCGTTCGGGGATGTTGACAAAACTGATCCCATTTATACGGGTTCTACGGGCATTTTTGGCCGAGCCTACGGGATCGGGAATACCCACCTTAAACTTGGCCTTGTGCCATATCTATCCCTCATTGGGGTGACAGTAAATACTGTCTGTAATAGAGGAGGGTAGCACAAGAGTCACAGTTAGCGAGCACGTAGACTCAGTAAGGAGTCATACCGTGATACTTCAAGACTGTATATATATTACTGCTACTAACCCGCATTCCTGGATCTACTAACCCGGATTACCAGTTTGTGTTATTAAGTTAATACATTTATTTTCCTCATCCATTCCTGGCGTTTGTTATTCATTGATATCAGATTCATCCCGGAATCCACAACATAATTTTCATATAAATATTTAAAAAAATGCGTGCTTGCAATAATATTTATTCATATATGCAGATATTATTTAAACCGTGCGTTTATAGTGCTTTCAGTAAGCATTAAAGAACAATGCCCCAGCAAGAGCCAGCATTAACATTAGGATTCAAATTCTTAAACCTTTTTACTAACCATGAACACTAAACTTACGATTTAAACAAATGGAGTCTCCATTAACACCCAGTCAATAATAAAAATCATGGCATTTTTCTTTTTACCTTTTATATTAAATGTGAGGAACAAAGTAACTCAGTAAACACATTTCCACGAGCCTCATATTAAAGGTCAAAGAGCCACATCTGGCACCTCCGATACATATATATATATATATATATATATATATATATATATATATATATATATATATATATATATATATATATATATATATATATATATATAATATTTCCTCATCACTTATATACCATCGCCTGTAGTGCTGAAATATGAAAGCTATTGTTTTTGTTTTAATCTCATATATATATATATATATATATATATATATATATATATATATATATATATATATATATATATATATTAAAACAAAAACAATACCTTTCATAGTTCAGCTCTAAAGGCGATAGTATATAAGTGATGAGGAAATAATTATTTTAAAATTTAAAAAGTAAAACGCCCCCTCATTTTTGAAAGAGAAGAGAAGACGAGGTAACAGCAAAATCAAAATTTAAATTGTGGGTTCGGAAATTTTGAGTAACTATCAAATATATACTTGTTGCTTTAATAATACCATCACATTTGCATTGATAATATTCGTCGAATGATGAAATTCGTCGATTAAACTAATATAATTTTCTTTTTCTTTTTACTCCATTTAAATGTATATATATATATATATATATATATATATATATATATATATATATATATATATATATATATATATATATATATATATATATATATATATATATGTATGTATGTATAAGTGAAAAGTGTGTGTCTATAAATATATATATATGTGTGTGTAATATATTTTATATATTATTATTTATATATTATATGCGTGGTACTTATCAGAAAGTGCTCAATATCAGAGGTAGAGCTAACATATTTGGTTAGATTGATGTGAGTTTGTGACCCTGGGATTCACGCTCTTGCGATCTTCAGACAAAGTCAGTTTTTCTGATGATCGCAAGAGCGTGAAACCCAGGCTCACAAACACACATCAATTCAACCAAATATATATATATATATATATATATATGTATATATATATATATATATATATATATATATATATATATATATATATATATATATATATATATATATGAATAATATTGCGTAATATATTTACACGCAATCAAATATTATTTTATGTATTTGAAGACTATCTTTGATTATGTAATTTGAATTTTCACATATTATACTTATCATCTAAATATATGTATATCCTGAAAACTTTGATAACATTATTTGATGAATTCCTTCTTTGCTGTGAAAATATTAGTGCATTATAAATTTGGACAGATGTTACATCTGGAAATGGTGTTCAGAAATTTACGTTCTCGAAAAAATATTATTCGTTGCGTATTATAGCGTTTTCTTTACCTTTCAACTAATGGCATAAATAGATAAATATATTCCTTTAATGAAATAAAAAAGAATTATGATTATAAATGCCATATATGTATGAAATATTACATAACTGTATAATAAAATACTATGAAAGCAAATATCTAACCAAAAAAAAAAGGCCGGACAAATGTGATGTGTAAAATCCAAATTCACAATGATTGATGGAGTGTGCCAGTATGGACATTTTCTATGAGAAGTCAGTATTCATTCTTTAAAATGAGAAAAAAATGGAACATTGATACTAAAAAAAATGTAAACCCTTTGCCGATTTATTTCCCTTCAGATGAAAGCAGATTTTTATCAACTTAGTCTCCTGAAGAGTTTAAAGCAAAAAATAATATGACTTAATGTAGTCACTAGAAATCCCAACGAGATTCATCCATCACTTTCAGTAGGTTTTTAAGATAAGCTTCACCACGAATATGAATATACGTGCTTACGTCTCTTCACATACTGTATCTCAAAACCACTGGGAGTCAAATTGACTACATTAAAGAAATGGCCTATGAGACGTGCTTAATAGGCTTTGCTAAATGCTGGGTAGTGGCCGGATTAATATAAACACACACAGTCGCATATATATATATATATATATATATATATATATATATATATATATATACAAACATTCATTCATACATATATATATATATATATATATATATATATATATATATATATATATATATATATATATATATACACACATTCATTCATACATATATCTATATATATATATATACTCGTTTGGAAAACCTTAGTTATTTTGGCTTGTAATTGAACAAACCAATGCCCAAGGAAAAATAAGGGATAAAAAAAGAACATGTAATTCAGGTGAAAACAATCCTCCAGATTCCAAGCTCAGAGTCCAAAGAAAAAACCCTCCAAAACGAGTAAAGCAAAAGTAAATATGTAAAGTGCACTAACATATATATATATATATATATATATATATATATATATATATATATATATATATATATATATATATATATATATATATTTGCCTGGCGATTGCACTAGCATGAAACAGACTGTCGTCTCTAAGTGCTGACTTCCATGTCCACTTTTATATTTACACACGCTCTATTTCTGATATTGAGCACTTTATCCCATAAATATAGCACACTTTAAGACTATATTTCTTCATTATATATATATATATATATATATATATATATATATATATATATATATATATATATATTTATATATATATATATATATATATACCTACGTTTGAAGTCCAACTTAAAGATTCATTGTTCTACCAAATCATCAGTCACGAATTATTACCCTTTACTCAACAAAATCCACAATAAAGACTATATTAAAATAAGCTATAGCTGCACTAAAAAATCTTCAGCAACATATAGCACAGTATAATATAACGTAACTTTTAAACAAATACTTAAGCAACGCCAATAGCAATATTAACTTAGAAACAAAGTGTAATTGTTGGAAAGACATTACCTATCCGACAAATCATAAATGTATGTATAAAGACGTCATCTATAAAGCTGGCAATAAATATAATGGCGAGAAAAAATTTTATTTCGTTTCCACTGCCAACAACTGGAAATCAAGATTTTATCACCGTAAAATGACTCTTAACAGTAAGCAATATGAAAATGCCACAGCACTCTCAAAATGTTACTTGAATATTAAAACAGATGACTATGCGCCGTTAAATAAATTGGAATTTCTTCGCCAAAATCTACTTCCCTTTTCCGGCCGCGGCAACCGATGCAAGCTGTGTCTGTTAGAAAAAAAAATCCATCCTCAAAAATAATGATGGCCAAAATCTACTTAAGCGAAATGAACTCATTTTAGCTTGCAATCACAGAAAGAAACCTCTCTGAAAATGTTTTAATTGTGGATAAATATATTATCCAAATATCACTTACCCGTCCCATACTTTAGGTTACATGTTGATTAACTAATTTAACAATTTTAACGTCTATTATTACTTAACGAGTTATCTAGCGCCGCTCTTTTAAACTTTAAGCTTGCCTTTATTTTCTTCTTTTACAATAGTCGCCTAACTACACTCTACATTTAGACCTCAATAATATATTAAGTTTATATTAAATTTGAACTTTGATTCTGCGTTTGATTTAGCGTTCTTCCCATGAAGCCTAGTATTTTTTTAAACAAAAATAATAATTCGTGCCTGATGAGTTGGTAGAACATCGAAACTTTAATTTGCACTTCGAAAGCAGGTACATGTATATTTATTAATATATACCTCTTAGCTCTGCCTAACCACATTGAGCACTGTTTTGTTTACATCTCATATTAAAATAAGTAAACATTTATTCGCTTACATAGGTGTGCACGCTAACTCACTTATATACGGTTTCTAATATCTAGTTATTTGGTTTATCTACATTAATACACACACAGACACAGACACACACAGACACACACACACACACACACACACACACACACACACACACATATATATATATATATATATATATATATATATATATATATATATATATATATATATATATATATATATACAAGGTGACACAAAAAACGGGAATTTTTTAAGTGCGTATTGCCAGACATAAGCAAGTGGCAACACTGCGATCCAGTAACCTTGAGCAAGTACACATTTCGTCGTTTTAGTAACGAGAATGAAATTCACAGTACCCCAGCTGAGATGTTGCAAAAGTCAATGAGGAATCTCACCAGCAGATTTCAAGAATGCATACGTACAGGGGATCGCTATCTACAGGACGTAATTTTAAAAAAATGAAAATTCCATCATTATTTCTTAAATGGCATGTTTTAAGGTTTCAATTACTATGAATTAAATATTTTTCTTCCATCACTCTTGGTTTTATTGGATTGTTAAAAAGTTACAGTTTTTTTTGGGGGGTCACCATATATATATATATATATATATATATATATATATATATATATATATATATATTGAAAAATAATAAAAACATGTGAGCCTATATCAATGTACATTTGCGATCTGTTGGCCTTTGTTTCCCCCAAAACTATCCCCTCCATAACATTAAGTGAATATTTTAATCGGGGATAAAAATTAATGTATATTATAATACTTCCAGGAAGAAGGCATAGATAGCCAATGATATCATATTTAAAAATATCTGCAGTGAAAAGTAAGTTTATATGGTGCTATTTCTTCATGTTTTATTCTATAATAACTCTTTAAATGTTGATTTGTAAATTAGGAACATAGCTGACACATCTAGTAGATGGGTTTGCAAAGTATTATAATGATAATCAAGGTTTGTGGCTCAAATGTTGGATCCACTTTCTGTAAATCTGAACAAATGAAAAAAGAATATTTAATTCTGCGTGTACCATTTGTCACAAATGTGTTCGTATATTTCAGATGTATCACATACATGCACAGGGTTTAAATGGAAAGTTCGAGTTGAGACAGAAAACTGAAATCATTTCATGTATAAGTAAACTGTCATTAACAGAAGTATTCACAAAGAATTTTAGTTTACTGGTCAATTTGCATTTAAGGCAAAATATTCATTTTTTTGGGGGGGGGGGTTGTCCCTTCTCTGATTTCATAAAGATTTCTTGGATTCCCTATGTATAATTTACTTTCTTCCACTTGTACTGTCTTTTAGTTAGTGTGTTGTATTTCCAGGAAACTTGTGTGTCGATTTTCTGTGACGCGAATTGTGCAGCATTCTTTTTTGTTCGCGCGAATCAAGAAAATAGAGAAACGATGCGTATTTTATTTGAGCTTAAAAGGAAGCAGTATTTTAGATTATCAAGATGAAAAATTCCCATCCGCCACTCTCTCTCTCTCTCTTTATGTATCTGTTTCTCGCCGACACACATGCGTTGAAATGCATACACGCATGCATACAAATATAAATAGATTTTCATTATTAGTATCCACCCCCACACATTGTTTGTTTGTTTGGTGTTTTATGGCATATCAACCACTATGGGTTATTTAATGCCAGATCCAGTATTTACTAGATATATCAAAAACGTATATTTGGCAACATCATTGTTTCAAAAACGTATAGCTGGCAACATCATTTTTTAAAAAATATGTATCCCTGGCAACATCACTATTTCAAAAACGTATAGCTGGGAACATCATTGTTTCAAAAAAATGTCGCCCTGGCAACATCATTATTTCAAAAACTTATAGCTGGCAACATCATTGTTACAAAAACGTATAGCTGGCGACATCATTGTTTCAAAAACGTATAGTTGGCAACAGTTTCAAAAACGTATAGCTGGCAACTGTTTCAAAAACGTATAGCTGGCAACATCATTGTTTCAAAAAATGTAGCCCTGGCAACATCATTGTTTCAAAAACGTATAGTTGGCAACATCATTGTTTCAAAAAAGTATAGCTAGCAACATCATTGTTTCAAAAACGTATAGCTAGCAACATCATTGTTACAAAAACGTATAGCTGGCGACATCATTGTTTCAAAAACGTATAGCTGGCAACTGTTTCAAAAAGGTATAGCTGGCAACTGTTTCAAAAACGTATAGCTGGGAACATCATTGTTTCAAAAAAATGTATCCCTGGCAACATCATTGTTTCAAAAACGTATAGTTGGCAACATCATTGTTTCAAAAACGTATAGTTGGCAACATCATTCTTTCAAAAACGTATAGCTGGCAACATCATTCTTTCAAAAACGTATAGCTGGCAACATCATTGTTTCAAAAACGTATAGCTGGCAACATCATTGTTTCAAAAAATGTATCCCTGGCAACATCATTGTTTCAAAAACGTATAGTTGGCAACATCATTGTTTCAAAAGAATGTATCCCTGGCAACATCATTGTTTCAAAAACGTATAGTTGGCAACATCATTGATTCAAAAACGTATAGCTGGTAACATCATCGTTTCCAAAACGTATAGCTGGCAACATCGTCGTTTCAAAAACGTATAGCTGGCAACATCATTGTTTCCCATCAGATTTTAGGGGTAAGGTGTTAGTATATTTAGTGTAGGGTTTGGGAGGGAAAGTTAATTGTAAGTTGTAGTTGTTTTGGGATGGGTTAGATGTGATGGGGTATGACATGACCAGCCGATTGATCGGATCGACGGCCTTTTGGTTGGACGTAGTTTATCGTCATACCCAGGACGCGGGTGTAGTTTATCGTCATACCCAGGACGTGGACACACCTTGGGATTTCACTTTTTTCCCATAGCTGGGACCCTAACAGGTGCTACTACCCTGGGTCAGGGTGGACCTGGGAACATCAGCAAAACTCAAAACCTCCTGATCAGAGGTCTTGCTTTTGGATGTTTTTTATCGTCTTACCCAGGACTCGGATGCAGTTTATCGTCATACCCAGGACGGACCCCCATATATATATATATATATATATATATATATATATATATATATATATATATATATATATATATATATATATATATATCAGATGCCTCGACTAATGTGGATATACCGAAATAGAGAGATAGACAGATAGATACTATGTTTGGGATAATTTCGCATGAGATATCTTTAAGTATAATCAAGTTGTATAGTAAAATTCAGTATTCGGTAGCTTGATATTTACTTCGGCTTCCATCCTATCAAATATAGATATTAGCCCTGATTATATTTGATAAATATTTAGATATTGGAGACATGGTGGGCAAATGGATATTTCCTCGGGTTGAGGAATTGAAGAGCCGATTTTGAATTCTGGTTGGGTTTCTTACATTCATTGACATTCACCTTGGGAAAGCCATAAATCATGTCCTTTACCTCGGCTGCGGGTAAATAGCAGAAAAGACTGGGTCCTATATCCTGGACTGTCAACCGGTCGAGGAGAAGGAAATTATGGGTTAAACTGTCTCATTAACACATAATTTGCTAAGCGTGGTGAGTACGGAAACCTCCTTAAGACAGGGTATGTCAAAGAATGTTTTTCTCCATTAAGTGTCAATGCCATGGATCATGATCTCTTTCAATGAATTTCATCCGTACTTTTTCTGTCTATATCTCTGAGATGAGTTATTTTGATTATTTGCGTTATCTACGTTATTAGAATTGCTATCCTCATATTCATTGCCACATTTGCAAAGTTTCAGTCGTTGTCCGCCACGGCCTTCATCAAGATATTTGAATTTCGAAACAAACCCTTTATTTCGGCCACCGGGGTTTTAGTTCCACGTGCCATTCCTCTTCCATATGTCTCAGTTATTTCCCTTTAACTAAACTCTTCAAGTTTTTGGTTCACCACTGCTGTGGCCTGGTATGGAACACACAACTTTTTGGATCTAACCAACGTCTTTATCCACTGGGCCATGTGTTCTTGAGGAGACATGGACCAGTGGATAAAGACGTTGGTTAAATCCAGTGACTAGAGCCAAATAGTTGCGAGTTGAATATCAGCCCACAGCAGTGGTGTACCAAAAATAGGATATTTGAGTCAAAGGGAAATAACTGAGACATTCAAAATAGGCATGGCTCGTGGAACTAGAACAATCTACCTCGGTGGACGAATTAAAGGGTTAAAAATTCCAGTCACCTGATGAAGGCCGGAGCGTACAACGGCTGAAACGTTGTTAATATGGGAAAGAAGATGACATTAACAGTTGGTACTTTTTATTTAAATGCAAATTTTAATCCGGTAAATAGACAATGGGATGAAATTTAGGTAAGTAATATTGTGCTGCATTGATCTTTTCTGTGAGATGCTAGTCTTAGAAAACATATTCCGCCAGCGATGACAGATATCCGTGTAAATTGAGCCTCGTTTTTGGCACCAAGTAATTATGCGTACGTTTCTGTTTTTTGTATCTTTAAAACGTGAAAATCGTTCGTCATCACGCCCAAAGCACCACAACACAGATGTGAAGAGGAATAAAAATTGAACTTTGAACCTCGACTTTTACCCTTTTACACTAGTAGAATGAAAACACATAATCCCTCTCATTTGGGAGGCTGTAGACAAACAAATAGCCCAAGAGATAAAATTAACCAATTCTTGTGACCACTATTATGCAGAGATTAGTGTAAACCTTCCAAATCTGGTTCCCTGTTCATTATGCAGCATTGAATTTCCTGTTACAACGCTTAGGGTTCGATTGTAAATTACCTAAAACGAAACACTTACCTCGGTTATATATCATAATACTAGAATATATTATAAAGCCATGAAATAGATACTATATTCTGATTACGTCTAGAAGAGCAAACAATTAGAGTGCCTATGGCTGAGTAAATGTAGCATCAATTTCGCGAGGTGCTACACTCGTATTTCTAGATTTTAAGAAATATCATTTTTCTATAAACGGTTTACAATATAGAACTAACCAAGTCGATAACAGAATTTAGCGATTAAATGGTACAAGAGTAGAAAAATTGTAATTGGAATATTATATTGCATTAATTAACTTTCTAAGTAGGCACAAATACATGACCTATATATATATATATATATATATATATATATATATATATATATATATATATATATATATATATATATATATATAATTTTCTATGTATATCTTTGGATCAGTGATGAGGTGTTAAGCTTTGATTTAACAATGTATGTGACTAAGTTGGAAAATACTATTTGTTTTATAAACCAAATTATTTTTCATTAAAATAATGATTTTCGACATATATATGTATATATTATATAATTGATTGTACTATTATCTATACACTTTCTTTCTTTTACACACTAGCAGACACAAAAACAATATTTTTTGAATCGCAATCACGTCAAGCAAAGAAGAAATGCCACTAAAACGCAATAGGTTATAGGTTTTGCAAGAATTAGGAACAGAAAAGTTAATGATGAGCAGAACGGGAAGAGAGTAATAAGGAGGACAGCAGATACCGATTGACATTGTATTTAAATGTTTGCAGAGTAAAATTAGCTTGAAAGCATAGACCCGGAAGGGAGTTCCACAAGAGATAATTGGGAGTAAAGAAACTGTTAGCATAGAACTTACGGCTACATCTAGCTAGCACACCTGTAAACTGATAAGATCTCGATGTAAGTCTAGTGCTACGATTAAATTTAAAACTTCGAAGAGCTCATGACAGTATTTAGAGAAAACATATAGAGATACAACGTTGCGACGGCGAGAAAGTGACTCGAAATGATCCGTCAGATCAGGACCAGTAATATTGCAGATTCGTTTTTTGGATCTTATCAAGGATCTCAAGGTAAATATTAATGGCACCTGAACATATATGACAGTAATATTCTAAGCGTAGGCAAATAGTAGGCTTATAGATATGTAAGATTGATATTGTAGAGAAACATTGTCACGCATGACATAGTGAACCGTCTTTCTTAGCAGCTGACCAAGCAAAGCATGCATTATGGTCTTTCCATTTCATATCACAAGAGAAGGTAAGCCCGGGAAGGCGCAACGAATCACTTTTCTGGAAGATAGCATCAGTCATGCTGATGGAAGGTATCAAAGGGTCTTTTAGATGATTATTTTTGGAAGGGTTTAACTTAACAAGCCATCTTTTGCCCCAGTTAACTACGGTCGTTTTGGATATCGTCTGCTATTTTGACCTTGTCAGACTGATAAACCTTACTTATCGAGGCAGGAGTAAATTGTGTCAATCCCGCAGATACCAAGTTGAGAGCTGATGTCATCGGGAAGGTCATTAATGAAAATTAGAAAGAAAGTAGGACAAAGTATGTAGCCCTGTGTGGAACGTCTGCGTTAGTACAAAAGGGTCTAGATGAATGGCCGTACAGGATAACACTCATTTCACGATTTGATAGGAAAGATTGGATCATTGCTTGTCTGAGAAAAGGCCCTATGATGATAGATGATTAATCCAATTCAGCATTAATTAGGGTCTCTAGGAGTTTCCCAAAATGAGGTAGAAGGCTAATAGGCCGATAGCTAGAAGGGTCGGACAGCTCACATGTGCAAATTGAAGCAACAAGGTCGGTTAGCTACGTCACGCATGATATTTTTTCTCTCCAGAATCTATCTTACATAACTATAAGCCTACTATTTCCCTATGCTTAGAATATTTCTGTCACATATGTTCAGGTGTCCTTAATATTTAACTTGAGATCCTTGATAAGATCCAAAAAACGAATCTGCAATATAATTACTCCTTATCTGATGGCTCAGCTCCAGTCACTTTCTCGCCGCCGTAAGGTTGTCTCTCTACATCTTTTCTATAAATACTTTCATGAACTCTTTGATGGTACCTAGAGGTTTTGAATATAATCGCAACACTATACTGGCATCGAGATTTCATCAGTTTACAGTTGTGCTAGCCAGATGTAGCCGTAAGTTCTATGCTAACAGTTTATTTTCTCGCAATTAACTCTTGTAGAACACCTTTCCAAGTCTATGCTTTCCAGCAAGCAGGAAAGCAGACGACAGCGAGGCATTTATTATACAGTTTAGAGCACAGTTTTTAATGACAATTACAGGGTGCAATTTTGTCTACATGATTTTTGGGTATCTAGGTTAGAGATGATAGCAGAAACAATGGAAGGGTTTATATGCATATCACTCAACAGAGATTTAGTGAGAGGAAGGATGTTAAACAGACATATTCCGGTTGAGTCAAGAGGAGGATTTTAGGAGAATTAACGGGCAAATCATTCGGCTTTATCAGCAGAAAATGATAACACCTTATATTGATTGAAGAGTGGGGGGGGGAAGAAATCTCAGAGGTGCAATTTTCTGTTGGGAGTTTAAAGATATCAGTCCAAGGGGCGTCACGCTGAAACTCACGGAGTGAGTCCCTATCAGTTTGCTGGTAACGGAAAGAGGTCTTGTGGATAGGGGGTTCCTGTTTAATAGAGTATTGGAACGAAATATCATTAGATAACCCAGAGTAGTCACAATTACCAAGAGGGAAGTGTTCGAAGCTCGGCAAAAGCGAAGAGAGGGGGTAAGAAATAAATCCAATAGAGAAGTATGTTGGTAGGTTTTGCTAGGGAAATGTGTCGGGAAGTCCACGATTAAAGTAAGTAATTGGGCAAAGAATGTTTAAGCCACGTGTTGTGGTCCCTAAAAGTCCCTAGAGACAAAGATGTTAGATGATGGGTGGAAGGAAAGTGCTTTTTCTATACTGTCAGAAATTATGTCTAATATACTGCAGTCCTGTGAAGAATGGTGACAATAAAAGAAAAACAGATAGCTAGCAAAGTTTAGTAACGAACGACGGAAGAACATGAAGGAGCAGTCTTGGGCCTCGAGAAACAATTCTCTGTCTATTGGGATATTATCCAGCATATAAAAACCAAGGTCATGAACGAGAATGCTAAAATCTTTTCGGCAAAGGGAGAGAAATCTGGAACCAAGAATTTATTGGTAACAATGGAAGAAATTAGTTTCACATAGGGCAAAAATATCTGGCGATCGTTTCAAGAGGTAAGAATCTATCCTGCGAAACGGATGTCACGAAATATTAGTGAAAGAAAACCTGAGCGGTAGGTGATTTGTTGTTTACTGCTTTATTTGCATTTTTGTTGTGATTTCCGTGAAATTGGTTTTGAGAAGCGAGTGAAAATACTACCATAATGGTCACTATCTGTCGTCAATAGTAATACAAACCAGACAGGACATAGCTGAGAACTGAACATAGTGTGGCCTCGTGGTAGCCCACCGGAAATTCATGCAGCGACACCTACTTACTCGTGACATGACACTACAAAGAAATTTAACTTTCAGATGAAGACAACAATTATATCTTCGACAATAATTTACACTACAATATATATCTTGTGATAAACAATACCCTGGTGATGACAATGTGCTATGTCGAAAGTACTCGGAATGAAAAAAATATATGTATCAAAACGGCGATTTTCTCTCGTCCCTCAATAATTACACCAAAAGGCTTATCTGTGAATATGAAAGGATCCAGTTCAAAATAAGCAGACATAACATGTCTAAATTATTCAACGAATCATGTCTCAATGAAAACATGATGCCAAAATATACGCATATATATATATATATATATATATATATATATATATATATATATATATATATATATATATATATATGGTTGGATTGATGTGAGTTTTTGACACTGGGTTTCACGCTTTGGTGATAGTAAGTACCGCGCATATAATATATAAATAATAATATATATTTATATGTACACACACACACACACACACACACACACACACACACACACACACACACATATATATATATATATATACACACACACATATATATATATATATATAAATATAAAAGTGAACATAGAAGTCAACACTTAGAGGCGACAGTCTGTTTCATGCTAGATGCAATCACCCGGCCACCCGATGATTGCATCTAGCACGAAACAGACTATCGCCTCAAAGAGTTGACTTCTATGTTCACTTATATATTTATATTTACACACGCTCTCTCTCTCTGATATTCAGTACTTTATCCCGTAAATATAGCACACTTTAAGACTATATTTCTTCATATATATATATATATATATATATATATATATATATATATATATATATATATATATATATATATATATATATATATATATATATAAATACGTGATTTTATAACAGCTTAACTATCTTCCGATTTATAGCAAAAACAAATTTTATATTTGTGTGTAGAGGTTTCCCAAGATCTAAAAATTGTTTAAATTGTGAAAATGCTGATTGCCATGTCGTTTTGCTTTCTATGTCTGCACTATATTTAATGCTTCTGCAGCTGCCGTTGAAAGAATTGCCTGACTTTCATACGCATTGATATTAATCGAACGATATGCAACGCAAGAAAAAAAACATCTTATATTTACCATCAAATAGCAAATCCCCGCCAGACATTACTACAAAGTGACAGCGTGTTCATAAGATGCGTGGGAAATAATTATCATTTGATTTCATGCAATGATAATGAGGAATCACTGCAGGAAAAGGCCGTTAATAATAAGACTGGTGATAGCGTTATAAATAACGCTATATCTTAATTATGCAAAGGAAAATATAATTACAGTATTAACAATAACAAAGGCAAAAGCGAGAACCGACGAGGGTGAATTCTGGAAGGAAGACGCCCGTAAAAACTCCCACTCCTGAGAAGTGTACACCCGTGCGAGAAGTAGAATCCCCATTTACCCCAAGGCGAGTGCTCTTTCTATCGTGAATATTAAAATGCTCTGAAACACAGCTTAGAGCGACGGGTGGCCTCTCCAACGTCCTGGCGTTGTCTTGAAGGGCATTATATTACGTATTACTTAGGATGATCTGTACACGATGATCTGATAGACGAGCTCGGTCTTATGAAGCAGGAGTTTCGCTAAATATGGCCTTGGACTCCCGGGTTAAAATGAGGCATCACTCACCTCGCTGGTGATTTGTAGGGTCATCTGGGTCGGTAAAAGACTTTGCTCGGCTTTCTTAGAAAAATCTCCAAACTGCGTTCGCTATGATGAGAAGGTGGAGACCTTGGATCACACCTTCTTTCATTGCAGGCTCATAGTCCCGTTGGGCAAGTTTATTGAAGGCATCATGGTTAACATGTTACGAGTAAAATTTTTCTTTCTCGAGCACAGTTCTGTCTGTAACAATGTGATACGGTCTTTGACGAAGGTTGAACACTAAGTGTCCCTTTGCTAGCTCGGCGTTATGAGAGTTGTGATTTGGAGGAAACGTCAGAAGGAATTCTCTGGGGGGTGAGAAGTTCACCGCTCCTCAATTGATCTTGTTCTTTAAGCATCAACTTAAAGCCAAGATAAGGACAGAAAACGGCTGCTCCCTATATCTGAATTTGGCAAAATATAGGTAAGTCTTGCGCGTTAATATCGAGTAAGAGGGGCCGACTTAGAGTTCCACTTATGCATTAGGATATTGCTCAAACCGGATTGAACACTGTCAACATTAATTTAGCTTAGGGTTTTTTTGTCTTTAGGTTCTTCCTTCAGCGTTAACTTAATTAGGCGATATATGCTCATTTGAGCCCTTTTATTTTGCCCACCACAGTTCTGAAATGAATGCAGGAAGTCTTTCGAATTTTCGGGTGTGATTTTCGTATATGCTGTTGTGTTTGACTTAATGGTTGGACAAATAAGTGTTTTAGGTTATTAATGTCCTGCATTGATTTCTTCCAGCTAATTGATGTTTTCTGTCACATTATTTTATTTAGCTAATTGTAAAGAGATTATTACATATTGTAAATGCACATTGGGGTTTAGATTTTTAAATTGTCGTTTACCCGCCCCCGAGACAAGAATTTTACATATGGGGGCTACTTAGGACTTCATGGACATTCTGATTTATTACGCTGGATGTAGTAAGATTGGTAAGTAAGAAGCTGTTTTTTGGTGTCAGGAATATTATGGTATGCTTCGGTCAGTGATTGTGGCTAGATAAGTTTAATGATAAACTGAAGAAAACCATCCTTTCCACATCCCCACTTTTGGCCTGGTGCACCATTAATATAAATTTTCCAAATAAATATTGCTCTTCGCTATGGTACTCAGACATTTTAAATTTAAGCGCAGTATAGACTAGCGTTGAGATCTCATGTATCTACAGTTGAATTGTCTAAATATAACGATATATTCTATGCTAACAGTTTCTTTTCTTGCAGTTGTGGAACTCCCTTCCGGCTCTATGCTTTCCAGCTAACTTTAATCTGCACAAATTTACATGCAATGTCAATTGCTATCAATTGTCCTCTTAATTATTTTTCATCTTCCCGCTCATTATTAATATTTCTGTTTCTAATTTTTTCCACGTTATGTGTCTTAGCGGTTTACGGCCTTGTATGGGGTGATACGGATTTAAAAATATTTTTAAAAAAAAGGAATTTACAATATAATTAATGTTTTTATCATTTCTTGATACCGGATTGTGAGGCAATCTCATAGTTTAAATCAATGTCTTTACCTGGTCCAGGGGATTTTGAATATTTTCCGTCGGTAGGATTTATCCTAATGTAATAAGATATGAAACTTTATATGGGCTTATAATTCAATTTTGGGGATATTATTGAATTTGATAAAATTCCCTGAATAAATAATTAAAATTTTCCGCCAATAAAACACAAAAATGACATAAATGGAAGGAAAAATTATTTTTAAAAATTTTAACATATATATCAAGTTTAGGATGACAGAATTACTTCCGTAAATATCGGAAAGTCCGATTGGTTGACACCGACGAAGATGATGTATCGAGTAGAGGACATCTTTTCGCTTTTCTAGTTATTCCCTGAAGAGGAAAGTGAGGCAAACCTTTTATTAACTGTTTCAGAAATGACTCTCTGTTAGGGAATCGCTCACTCTCTCTCTCTCTCTCTCTCTATCTATCTATCTATCTCTCTCTTTCTCTCTCTCTCTCTTTCTCTCTCTTTCTCTGTGCAATTTCAGAGCTGCTCAAGTAAATTGGAAAATCGAAAAGCCTTGACAAGTGAGTGCAGATTCCACTGAAAGAAAAGCATTAAAAATCCTCGTTTCGAAATTTATATATTCCCCTTTAGGAAAAATGACGTTATCTTTCCAGACCAAATAGTAACCTGTGATGGAATTCAGATATTCGTGCCAACCGATTCACAAACTGACTAGACCTCGACGAATTTAAGGGTCCAAAGTGATTCCAACACAATCAAAATGTCAGCGACATCAGACCATTACTGCAAAAATTTCACTGAACAATTTACTAAGTAAAACTACAATAGGAATGTTTTCTTGTAAATAATGTACTCTCTTTATTAATATACGAATGCAAAACTTCACTTACCCATCGCGATGAGGCAGAATTGGTGATAAGTAACCCAAAGACGTAATAACACTGTTCGTGCGACCACTGTAACACATGCTTTAGATTACCTTAAAATTTAGTGGAATTTTGAAGGTATGAGGAACGAATGTAATGCGAGAATATATAGTTCCAGACTGAGATTTGGCAAGAAAGAAATTCTGCACTGCATTCTAGATGCTAAAAGAAAATATAACAGTGTAAGGGTAATAGATGCTACAATTTGATGATAGGTAGAAAACAAATACCAATGCATAAGTAGATACACCATTATTTTCGATATGCACTCCTCATCATATTTGCAGAGACTGAAGTTTAGTTACTTTTAAATGGGTTTGAGAAAGATAACTAACCAGTTTGAAAACATAGATTAATGATTGGCTACTATTAAAATATCGAAGCACAACGAAATACAAAGGAACGTATAAGCCATGAATTTTACAGCACCCGCTTCTACGTAAAGATTTGATTCCGAGCTGCACAGAAAATATATCTACCATTTGCAAAGAAGTGTCTTTCTAAATCCGATAATTAGCATGCTGTTTGCACCTGATGACTAAGAGTTGAGCTCGTGTAAATTCGAACAATTTTGACATTTTAATAGTATTACTCTTTCTACAAGAAAGGTAACTCTCGCAGCTGTCCGTATATACGGTTGAGAAAGACTTTGTAAAAAGGATATTAGATAAATCAAGTTACTCAAAGGTTTTTGAACTTGTGTAGAGATCCACGATATTAAGATGTCGAAAAGTAACTACTTTATATGATGGGAAAATGTATGTCTATAATTAGTTTTTCGTCTCTTGTATCCGACAGAGT
>OZ038484.1:9266077-9321077 GCA_964036315.1 Acanthosepion esculentum | reverse complement strand
TGATCCAGAAACAAGAAAAATTATATAACTATAGGAATCCTGTAAATTGCCCTTTGAATAAGTAGTTTGAATCGATTTTCTTTGAATCTGTAGTTTATTAATGTATTATCTCATCTATTGAGAATCCTAATATTATAAATTTTTATATTGGATCTACTAAAATTTAATTTAAATTAAGATAGAGCCAATATCCGACTTCCTTCAATAACATTAATATCGGAACCAAACATTCGTATCCAAATTTTTTGTCATATAAATGAAACAAATAAAACACCCCAAGTAAAATGGAAAGTAACAAAAATTCGAGAATATTTAGATCTTTAAATGACCGATGCACTTTGTGCCTATATAAAAAGTTATATATTATTTAGATTCTGAAAGATAAAACTTTATTAAATCAAAGAAATGAAATAGCAGTTTTTGTAGACATTGTCTCATCGTTTCCTTAAAAAATAATTAATTATAAAATAATTTACATAATTTTATATCTATTATTTGATCATAAATAAAATAGTTTATAATGCGTTATTAAATTCTAATATTTTAATTTTACAATAACATATATAGTTTATTTGTAAATATAATAAATATATTATTTTAGTTCATTATAAATAAAAATATAAAAAATAGAGGTAACAAAAATATGGATCTAGAGAGGAGTGTCTATAGATTACATACACTGATAAACGACAAAGTTTTATACAAAACTGAAACAAAAAAGTGTACTTAAACTTAACACAAGGAAGCGAC
Organism: Acanthosepion esculentum; assembly: GCA_964036315.1. NCBI lineage: Eukaryota > Metazoa > Mollusca > Cephalopoda > Sepiida > Sepiidae > Acanthosepion > Acanthosepion esculentum. Next base: position 9,320,327 of record OZ038484.1, on the reverse strand, counting down.
ACTTGAAATTTCTATGTCAAATAAGGAGGAAAGAGGGTTTGGAAAATCTGATACTCAGAGGAAACAGAGAATGCAACGTATAAACTACGTAAGGAGCTTGTGCAAATTCTTGACAGAACAGGGATTAGGAGAGATAGCAAGAAGGCTAAATTCATTAAAGTTAGAAATAACAGTAAATTGTAGAGAACACATGGATTACAATGTCCTGAACAGACATGGTACATAGAAAAACAATTTTATAATGCCATATTTAATGCTAACATATTGATATTTTTTTTAGCGGCATATCAACATCTATGGGTTATTTAATAACGGAATATAAATATTGTGTACACAATTTTATTTTATTTTTGGAGATAATAATGGTTTGGAGATCTTACTAATTAACCCATAACTTTGGGGAGATCAGATGTACTCATGCCATTCCCCAGGTTATGTTTGGCCTAAGTAAATATAACAAACTGGAATTGGAACCCGGCTCTTCGATTACACCAGCCGCAAATCCAACTAGGAACTGACCAGGCTCGGCGTTTCTTAAATTGGTTGAGTGTAAGAGACAATTTCAACGTGATATTACCGTATGCCTAATCAGATAAAGCGCTTTTTTAAAGATTTATAAATTAACGTATATTTCTATAAGATTATTAGATTCATGCACCAGGAATATTATGGAGTATATTATCTTGGAAAATGCACAAACTATTTGTGAGAATGGATGAAAAACAAAAATGGGCAAAATGGCAACAGACAAAAATTTTCTTTGAGCCAGAAAGGTACAATTCTTTATAGAGAGCCATGACATCCCACATCCTGAAAGGAAAGAAAATTAAAAAAAATATATCTATTCTCATTTCAGCAAGAGGAGTTGCATCCGTGAAGAAACACAGGATTTTGTATGACATTTTCATTTTATTATAGCATGCTTGCGTTTTCTTCTTGAAATTTTGGCGCACCAAATCTCCCTACTTAGCATTTCGTCCAGGTGGAATAATGGATAGCGGCTCAGATTGCTGAATCTGCGATCAGAGTTCGAATTCCGGTCCAACCCATTATATTCACTTACGTGCTAATATCCTTGGGAAAGGTATGAATCAGTTTCTTCTCCCCCCAGCTATGGTTAAATAAGACCGTATTCCATAGACTTGGATGGCAGAAAGGAATGGAGAACTACTGCGGGAAAAAATCTGCCTGGTCAGTCATGTATCGAAAGATACATGATCCCCTACGCGTGTATCACGCTTGGCACATAACTGACTGATTTCGATATGTGCCAGACTACGTAAGATTTAGGAAATATTTTGGCTATGTTGAAATTATCTGAGAAAAGATAAAGATATGTAGACATAAAAAAAGCTGAAGATACAATTTTTTTGCGTAAGAATTTCGGAAATTCTCAAGAGGAAAGGCAAAACAAAAAGAAGGAAAATAAACTTTAGTTGAATGAAGCAGTGAATAAGGTTATGAAAAATGAAAAAGGCACTCTACCGACATCTCCACTTCGTATCCAAATCCCAACCACCGCCATTCTCAATCATCTCACATGTTCAGACTAATTCAGATTTGATCTGATAGGAACTGAAGAAATTCCTGTAGACCTTTCATTCAACGAACAGTAAGATAATCCTTCCGTTCTCCACCTAACGCCAATACTGTTTACGATAACGTTCTCTCTCTCACCGTTCCGAGATGGCCGTTCCTGATAGGAGCGCCTGGTTTTCCTCAACGACTTACTCATCGCCAGATCGCGTTTCCCGCCGTCAAAAAGTACCAACCCAACAAGCGGACATTTGAATCAACATATCGCACCCGGGGATTCTTTCATAGCTTACAGTTTTCTTCCCATTTCCATTTTTTTTTATATTTCTTTATTTTCTATTTCTAATGTATATTTTTGGACATTTATTGCCTACGTTGATTATTAAATCTTTAACTTTTATTTGAATAAATCCGTTGCGACTATCCCTACAGTTAAGGTTTCGCTATCTCTGTGTATCTTCCTCTGTGTGTCTGTGTGTGTGTAGTGTATATATATATATATATATATATATATATATATATATATATATATATATATATATATATATATATATTTATTTATTTATATATATATATATATATATATATATATATATATATATATATATATATATATATTATGAAATGGACGTAGTCCGTCAATTATTTTTAAGACACTTTATATATATATATATCTGTCGCCTCTAAGTGTTGACTTCTATGTTCACTTTTATATTTACACACGCTCTATCTCTGATATTGAGCATTTTATCACATAAATATACCAGACTTTAAGACTATATTTCTTCATATATATATATATATATATATATATATATATATACTGTAATTAATAATAATGTTTAATATAAAACGTTACCTGTTTGAATCTTCAGCTTGTAGACGCGCCTAGGCCAGCTTTTTGTGTTGTGTCCTTTTATGACGTTGGCGATCATGGCTCTTGCCTATTGCTTGTTTTTGTAGCTCTTAGAATATGTTTTGCTATCTCTCCCAAATTCTGTTCTTCCATTCATTTACACAAAGTTCGTGAGGTAGGTCATGCGCTACTTTCCTCTGTAATTTCCGTCTCTATGTCATGAGAGTATCAAATTTGCCAAGCTTTCTTTCCTCATTATGTGTCCTATAAATTCCAGCTGCTTATTTTGTATGATAATTCTAAGTATCCCGTTTGTTTCTATTTTCTCTAAAACTTCGCCGTTGCTCAAATGTTCGGTCCATGGAATTCTCACATTCATTTGTAGAACCATATTTATTACCCTTAAGGTAAGGCTTCAAGAACACCAGAAAGTTGTAACACGAGAGGAAGTGAAAAAATCAGTTGTGATCACCGCCTTCTGTGGGATCAGGTTGTGATCATAGAGAAAGAACACCATTGAAAAATTCGAAAACTTAAGGAATCAGCACATATGCTTGGCCACAAAAATCAGCTGAGCCGACCAAGCATAGAAATGAATACAATATGGGAACCAGAAATAAGGAATGCCTGAGAAAAGCGATAATAACAAAAAAAGCTCTGGTAAAACATGCAATTATAACAGCAAAAATTGCAGTATAAGCACTGGTAAAAAATGGTTGCTGAAGACATTAGGTTTATAATATCCAGAAATTCATACACAGATGTCATTAAGGACACATGGAACAGCGGATAAAGGCGTTAGTTAGATCCAGTGACAGGGCCCAAAGTGTGTGAGTTCAATACCCGGTTAAGTCAGTGGAGAACTTTCAGAGGGAAGTTAACAGGAGATAACTGATAACTGACATCAATTAAACATGGCACGTGGAACTAGAACGGTCTACCCCAGTGATCGAAATAAAGGGTTCAGTTCGACATTCCAATCACCTGAAGAAGGCAGGAGCGTACAACGACTGAAGCCTTGTAATAAATGTGGCGACAAAGTTGAGGACAATAGTCCGAATAATCTAAGTAATGTACATAATAATTCATCTCAGAAATATAAACAGAAACCACATTTCTGTTCCTTCATGTTTTTCTTCATCTGTGAGGAGATCGTTTAGTATTATTATCCACCATATCGTAGGACCGATATTACTATAATAATAGTACTCTTTTCTTTGTTTCTAACGAAATTGGAATAAATCTTTAGCTATCTCAATTCTTCTTCCGATTTAGGCGTTGCTCTTTCCACCCACATTTATAACACTTTTCATATATTTAATTTGTTGTACTAATTTGTCTGTGGTACTTCCAATTTATTATTAGTATTTTGGATTGTTTCTTTTATTGTCTGGACGTTTAGTTCTTGCTTCTCCCTTTTCTTCTGTAAGAGTTCCTGAAATTCCCTTTCTGTGTCTGGTAATAACACTATATCATCGGCACATCTACTTTTTTTGTTACCGAAAACAGCTTTATTCTAATTTAGGTTTACATACATATATTTCCTCATATGCTATTTGTTCCCTAAGATTATTTAGTAATTCATAAGGCTATAAACTTGATACGCTCTATGTTGATTCATTTCAACTCACTCAAATGGTGAAAGATTTTGGTATTGGCTTGCAACACCTTGCATTGCAAAGAGTATTTTGGTGTAAATATTTACTGATATTATCATTTTAATACACATTCTCAGACGAGTAAATACCGTTTCCGACTCTATTACTTCAATCTTTATGCTCTGAAAAATATTGTTTTAACTGGCAGACCTAAAATGACACCATTAGTAATACACTATATTTCTTCTAACACACAGACTAATGATTAGAGTACAGAAACGGTATTAACTAACAATAAACATTCTTTAGAAAAAAGAAAATAATGCGGAACTATTCCATAATATCTTTCCTTCTGTGTGGCAGCCAACACTGGACAATGTACTCAGAGATATCGCAACAGAAATGTAGTTCTACCAAAGGAATTTGAAAATACCACGATGTTTTAAACAAGATGGTCACAAATTAGACATTTATACGTCCAATCAGAACGAGAATTCAATTATCTAGGGTAGAAAATAAGGAAAGAAGGCTTGGAGAATTTGAAACAGACAAAGCATATTGACCGCAGGGACACCGGAAATCGCGGAATGCACGACCTAACAAGTTTTTGTTGACAGAACTGAGATTAGGAGTGATAGCAAAAAATAAATAAATAAGCTTACTAAAAGCTACAAAGGATAGAAATTTTAAAGAGCTATGATTAAGCTATGAAGATACACAGCATATGAAATAAGAATTTATAGGCCGGTGGATGTGCACGTAGGGTGAGGAATATCGGCTCGTAAATTTGAAACTGTGTTTCAAGTTCAAACTCTGAAATAGGTTTTTCGTTCACTTTGCATTAAAACGCTTGAAATCAATTTTCCGCTATCTTTGAATGATATAAAAGGCCAAACCTGATAATCTTGCATTAAATTTGAAATCCTATAATAGGATCGATGCTGTTCTTCAAATTTGTTAGTGGAAACAGTCTAGGATAATTCTTAGTTAAAAACCATCAATTGAAGGTCCGTCAGGTTTTCTTAACATAAACTTGCATACTAATGTTGTAATTTAGATTGGCAGTTAGGTCTCGTCATTGTATTGTTAAAATTGTTAAATTTAATCGAAAGTTCTATTCATACAGTTTCTTTTCCCGCCCTTTCCGACTGTGAAACGCCTTTTTACTTGTTTTCATTTCGCTTACGATCTTCAAAAGTTTAAATGCAGTCATTCTCCATCTCCTTGAATACTATTATTTTTCTGGCAATTTCTCACATGTGTTTTTCTCAGTCTGTTCTTTTTCTGATGTCAAAGAATACTCGTTGTCACTTTCGTAATGCTCGTTGTAGTAGAAACTTTGTAATCGCAGATACCGCTATAATACGCCGTTGAAATATGCAGGTAAAGACGCCTTCAAATATCACTCGCACTAATAGCATTTGCTCGATAATACTCACTCGAAAAGTAATTCGGATAGTGATGCGAATACAGAAATAATATAGAGAAGAGAATAGACAATAGCGATCCGTTTAGTATTAGAAGGTAGAATAGAAATGGTGATCCGTATGGTAATAGAGGATAGATTAGAAATAGTGATCAATTAGACACGCGCTATCTCCCATATATGCGTTTCCTCTATGGCCACGTGGTCTACTTAATTCAATAATGAGTCACTGGCGATATATGTTCAAGCCCAAGTATCGGCAGCGACACTTTATTCGTATATAAGAATTCCCCTTCTCTAAGTCGTGTTTAATGGTTTTATTTCCTTACTTGGTCTCAAAGAAAAGCTAAGCCTTAAACCCAGATATGTCACTGGAGTAATAATGATCATGATTGTATATCCTTTTCTTTATATGCTGTCTCCTTAGGACGTAGGCGATCATGCTCTCTATAATTTATTGTCACTTTTAGCTCTTAATAAATTTTGAATGTGTCGATCAGAGTTTAGGATATTTTTCCTAAACCTTGTTCCACCATTGATATACTGAAGCCGACCAACTATAAAATCATGCGTTGTTTACCCCTGCCTCTCTTGCCTTCAATTTGTCCTGTGAGTATGAGATTTTCCAAGTACTCCTTCCTCATTATGTGCCCTGATAAAATCAACCGCATCTTCCTGATGTTAATTATAAGTTTCCATTTTGTTTCCATTTTCTCTAAAACGTCTTCGCTGCTCACATGTTTGGTCCATATCGTATTCTTAGCAGCCGTCCATATTTTTGTTGCTTCATCTCTTTTCTTCATATCTGAGGAGATTTCCCAGCAATCACTGCCATACAGGAGTACATATATCCCGTAAATTCTAGTACTCTTTTCCTTATTTCTATCGAAGTTTTTTCTATTTCTTAGTACTCTACTTAGCTTTTGGAAGGCATCTTTAGCTATCCCAATACGCCTTCGGATTTCACAGTCCCATTTTCCGTCCTCTGTTAAAACACTTCCCTTGAACGAACAGAATAAGAAGGAAACGTATATGGATCAGGCATAGAACGGCAATGGTAAACATTAATGGGAAGTTTATTCATTATAATTGATTCTGAAATATGTGAACATAACTTTATTACGAGTGTCGACTGAAACGTTGATAGGCTGAACAAGATAGTACCATAGAATATAATCATATAAGGTTTATATTTCAACATAGTCCATCTTGATGTCCACACATCTCTTCTATCGGTGTTGGAGTGCATGGAGCACATTCGTCATGAAGCTTTCATCCTGTTGGTCAAGACAATCATGAGGAGAAGATACTGCTAACTCATTCAAGTGTTTCTTCATGTTATGGGGCAGATAATTATCAGATGAAGTCAAATCAGGAGAATAAGGAAGGTCATCAATAAGTTCAAAGAAAAAATTTCAGAGACCAGCCATTAAAACCAAGGACTTGTGTGCTTGAGCATTCTCCTGATGAAACAAGGAGTTTTTGTTAGATTTCCTGGCCGTTTGGCTTGACAGCCTCTCGTAATTACCCCAGGAAGTTTGCATAGTATGATTCATTGATCATGTGGCCTTTTTGAAGATATTCAATAAACACAAAATGCCTTTTGTATCGCAAAAACGGGGGCCGTCATTTTCTCTGCAGATGAAACAACTATGGCCTTTTATCGAGCAGGGGATAACGAGTGTTTCTACTGTATTGATAGTTTTTGGCTCAAAGTGATAAATCCATCACACATGCTAGGTTAGGAAATACTGGCAGCTCAAATTGAAAAGGGCCTCCAATCGGTTGTGAACTGGGGCGAGAAATGGATGGTTAACTTTAACGCCTCTAAAACAAAACTGTTCTCTATTAACCACCACAAAGATCCATCCATGCATTCCATTAGAATGTCTGAAGACCAACTTCTCGAGAGCTCCTGTCTGAGGCTGCTCGGTCTCACGCTGTCCGCTGATCTGAGATGGAACAAATACATCGAGTCAGTTGCATCATCCACCGCAAGGAACGTTGGTTCCCTGTGCCGAACCAGGAAATTTATATCCCCGGAATCGATCCTCCAAGTCTATAAATCGACCATTCGCCCTTGCATGGAATATTGCTGCCATATATATTCTCGGGGCCATGCTGTTTGTCTCAGGGTTCTTGATAAGATCCAGAGACGGATATGCAATGTGATTGGCCCTGATCTGTCATCTCGTCTGCAGTCGCTCTCTCACAGACGTGATGTTGCCTCGCTCTGTCTTTTTTACAAATACTTTCACGGTAATTGCCCCGAGGAGCTACTTTCGCTTGTCCCCTAGGCCTCATGAATTTAAACGTCCTACGAGGCTGGCATCCCGTTCCCACCCCTTCACCGTTGAAACTGTTAGATGTAGACGTCTCTTCTACTCCAATAGCTTCATCTCGCACATCTCGCCTATGGAACTCCCTTCCTTATTACTGTTTCCCTGACAAATACAATCTCCAACGGTTTAAGTGTAGCGTCAATCGACATCTCCAGTTGCCTTGATCTATCAACTTCCCTTCTCCACATTCTTTCACCTTTCATTCCTATCTGCTCTCGCTCCAAATCTTCTGTAACCCCCTTGCCTTGATCGACCCACTTTCTTTCTCTTTCTCCACATCCTCTCCTTTACCACTTCTATCTGCTCTTCCTCCAACCCTTCTATAACCCCTTGCGTGACAGTGGCCTCCAGCCTTGCTTGGGGTGATACCCTTAAAAAAAAAACTGACGGAGACTAGCTTGATCTGCCTCACACAACGCTATATTTTCCCGTGATGTGAGTCTTTCATTAGTTATTACCCACCAAGCAGAAACCTTTGATATCCTAAGTGAATTGACCAGAATATTCTCAAGAGATATATTAATAGCATTGGCTATTGGATTTATAGTCTATGGCCTGTCATCCATCACCATATAGTGAACATGATTAATCTTTTCCTCTGGTGGTTGTTGCAAGATATCGAGACCTTGGAGCATCGTCAAGACACACCCTTCCCATTGTAAATTCAGCAGCAATTGTACTAATGATAAAGCTTCTCCAGAAACACAGAAGTATATAAAACTCGTTGGGAGTTATTATAATAAAGAATATATCATTGTTTCTCTTTTCACACTGATTGTTGTGTAGACATTTATTATAGTTTCTCTTCCTGTGTCAAATGTAAATATTTATATATAATTATGTGCTTGACTTATCGGCATAAAATCTCACTGAGAACAAAAAATGGCATTCCTTATTTTCCAGCTATTCCGTTCCGTCCGTGAAATAAGATGTTATTATATTCTTTGCTCTCCCGTCGAACTCGACGTATGAGGGTCAGACAGATCAGTTCCCAGAAACTGAAAGCCCGACAGCCACACAGGATTTGATTATAGTGGTTAAGGCTTTGTGCAGGGCCATCCACACTTTTTGGAGGGACGAATACAGGGACCTGGTGCAACGGATGCCACAAGGTCCCCAAACGACCCTCCGCAGGTTTTGAATTCAGAGTTGTCCTTCTCCTAGACCAGTTGCCATCCAAGGCTATAGAACCCAGTCTGTCCTGCTATTTACCCATAGTTGGAGGGAGAAGAAGAGGATTCACACCTTTCCCAAGGGTATTAGCACGTAAGTGAATGTAATGGAATCGACTGGAATTCGAACTCGGCTCTCCGATTCCTCAATCCAAGCCGTTATCCGTGCCTCCTCTATTGTTATTATATTATGCATATCATAAAGCCAATAATATGGGGGAAATGCGAATGCGAGAATATTCACTTTCCTCCGTTAGCTCACCCATTACCTTTGCTCTTGGCGTAAATTTAAGCTCAATTGACTTCTGTAATATTCAAAGGAACATGGGAAAATTATTTCTCGTGAAGAATCATGACGTAATGTAAAGTTTCTTCTAGTGCATTACTTAAACAAGAATATAGTTTTGTATATTTTCGCAGACAGTATTCCCTATTTGAATTTCACTGGTTTCATAGCCATCTGGTTTAAAATTACATAAACACGTAGCTACATATGTTGTCAATTTTGTAAAATTATATGAATACAATACATAACATTACAATATTTTGGATATTCAAGAGGAATCTCGATCCCAACCATATATTTCTCTCTCTCTCTCTCTCTCTCTCTCTCTCTCTCTCAATATCAATATATATATATATATATATATATATATATATATATATATATATATATATATATATATATATGTATATGTGTGTGTGTGTGTGCGTGTGTGTGTGTATTTAGACAGCAATCCTTCTTTCATCCACATTTCATTAAAAACGACTGACAAGGTGCTTTTATTTAGTTTTTTTATTAGATCGCACGAGAAATTATATAAAAACTAAATAAAACCACCTTGTCAGTTGTTTTTAATGAAATGTGCATATATATATATATATATATATATATATATATATATATATATATATATATATATATATATATATATGAGAGAAAGAAGAAATAGAATAAAAAAATATTTCACAGTTTGTAGCATTTACTTTGTAAAAGTGCTCAATACAAAGTAGAGCAAAATATTATTGTGTATTTATTATAAGAGATAATAAAAACCTTTTAAATCGGTACACAAAAGCTTTCATGTTTCAATATTATGGTTGTATTTCCTCAGGCGATGGTCAGTAACTGGTGATAAAATGATGTTATGGGGAATTTAAGAACAAAACCTTAGGTCTTTTCTGAAAGTTAAAGCAAAGGGACCCTAAGGTCAGAATTAAAAATATACTTGTGGGCAGGTCAGTATTAACAGAGTTTTCGCAGCCATATTCTCCACAATCGTCAATAATGCCATGTCTATGTCCCGTTTATCGTGACTTTAAAAATTAACTCACCAACATCCACCTCTGACCTTATTTTCATTTTTAGCGTAGATCTGCTTATTAGACAATCTTAATAAAGAAAATGTACCCTCGTCCTGCCTGCGTTCCCCATTGTAGGGGAAACCATCGTCAAATTAAATAACAACAGTAAATCAATTTACTTGTAAACAATTGGGTGCTGCTGTTGATCGGATTAAGATCTTTCTTGGCCTGATCAAGAGGAAATTAATTAAAACGGTCGTGTTTTTACAGTAAGGTTCACCCTGTACAAAGCCCGTGTGCCAGTCGAAGTAGAAGATTACATTAAGCGGCAGTTTGTGCGCATCAGAGATGGAAATAACGGCGGTTAACCCTAGACTTTAGCAGGCTAAGACTGTAGAGACCGGCAAAACATCCTTTTGAGAATTGCTTCACAGAGAATTGGTTCGCCAGAAAAGCTGTACGAGTGGAACTTACATGTCACCACTTGAACTCGGAGGGGAGTGAGTGGGTTGCTACAATGTGAGTGGCATGGCGGGCCCTAGTTGTGAAGGTTAGAGTTCGTAGAGCCAAGGAATATAGTTCGTCTGAGCACTTTCCATGGAACTAACGATAGAGGTTGGAGACGCTTGCCATAACATAATTTGTGGCCCAGGAGGACTCGGAGACGCTTTTGGTCTCAAACGAAACTCGAGTGTGTGGGCTGGGAATATGACAATATTACAGCATTTTAAGCCTGATCTTACTCTTCCAAAGCTGGATGAGAACGATTTAGAAAAATGGCTAAATTACTCTAAATTGCGCTTGTTCAACTTTGGATAAGATCATGTAAATCTTATCGTAGAAACGACTTGACTGTATTTTGTAGCCTAGTGTATTTTTAATTTCATCCCATTGGAAAACGACTGTTTTTAGTGTTACCCGTATTTTTCAGTTCTAAATGATGTTGGTCAGCATTCACTTTTTCATCTTTCACTAAGTTTATTATCATTCTGGGATATTTCTTTCTTCTTAGTGGTGAAATCTATCATTCAAAAGACATCATGCGCATGAACACGCAATAATCAAATTATTTTAACATCAAATTTGAAACGATTTTTAATTTAAAACCTATAATACAAAATCCCAACTACTTTCCTTCTGTTGCTATTATTTTTTAAATCGTGTTGATTGATTATTTCCATGAAGCTGAGGCCTCAGAGTAATCACATGTAGCTTTACATTCATCACCAAAAATGAAACTTTAGAAATCACTTTCCCTTGCTTTCTTCAAGAAACATATTTTATTTTAAGATATATTCTTAAAAGTAATAGTTTGCTCGATTGGTTATCTTCATCCAAATTTCATAGGATTCTGCACATTACGTTTCTCTCTTTACATTCGTAGTAACAGTTTTTTAAAATATTTTCTTTGTAGTTATTATCATCAGCGTCATCTTCGTGATCATGAGTTCCTTTGATTTCTGCTGTATACTCATGTCATTCCGCGCCCCTACCAAAGACCTCAAATCAGAAATGGCATCATGTCATTTACTAATATTTTTGTCAAATAATAAAAGTAAGCAACCTATGTTCACAGATATTTTATACAGATAAAGACCTTCGTAAGGTGTGAACTGTACTTGTAAAAACAATTTTAGGTATTCCTATGAGAAAATTTTTTTTTTCTTTTTTAAAATCGGTATCACCCCAAGCAAGAGATTACAAACACTAGCAAGTCAGTAGTACTGGGTGGGGATGAATTAGCAACAGAAGGATTAGTAATGAGGGGAATTATTGCAGATTAAAGTTGGTTAGAAAGCGTGGAGCCGAGAGGGTGCCCCACAAGCAGGAAGTGCGATATAAGAAACTGTTACTATCAATCTAGGTCAAGTGTAAATTGATGAGATTTCGCCACCAGTCTTTATTTCGCTTAAATTAATACAGTCTATGTACCATAGCGAAGAGCTCATCAGAACAATTACCATGAAAGCATTTATTTAAAAAAAGGCAGAAAGCAGCAACCTTACGGTGGCGGGCAATTGACTGAAGCCGATCTGCTAGATCAGGGCCGATAATATTGCTGATTCTTCTTTGGATCTACAGGAAAATAGCTGGGGCATTAAATCATACATATCACCAATATTCTAAGAATGGACGAACTGTAGACTTATAGATATGCAAGATAGATTCCGGAGAGAAATGGTGTTTCTCCTGACAAACTGAACTGACTATCTTAGCAGCTGATCTAGCGATGGATTCAATGTAGTCTTTCCGCTTCGTGTCAGCTGAGAAAGTCAGCCCGAGAAGGCGAAATGAGTCAGTTACTTGGGTGATAGCATCAGCTATGCTGATGGAAGGTAGTTATGGGTCTCTCAGATGATTAATGGAGATCTGGTTAGTTTTGGAGGCGTCAAAATTGACAAGCCAACTTTTGTCCCAGTTAACGACGGCCTTGAAGTCGTTTTGTAAATCAGTTACCATTTTGACCTTGGCTGACTGATCACCCTTACTATCGAGACAGAAATAAATAGTAGTGTCGTCAGCGTAGATGCCAAGTTGAGAGCTGATATCATCGCGAAGGTTTTAATCAGAAAACAGAGCCACAAGCACAAGCACAACTGGTATTATTGATGTTTTCATCTGGTACGTTTTTATAGATTTCCACTTCAAGATAGTTGTATTTTGATATCTGCAACCACGTGCAAGTGTTGTTCATACTAATGTCTTGCAGTTTATTTCCCATAAAAGCTGCATCTTTTCCAGGGCTATTATTATTACGATGATGATGACGATTAATAATAATAATAATAATAATAATAATAATAATAATAATAATAATAATAATAATAATAATAATAATATAACAGGGTACTATTTTTGTGTAGATGTCTTGAGTACCAGGGAAAGTATTCCGGGTTACGTGAAAACTAGGATTTCAAGCAGACTACTTATTTACTCAATAAGGCAAATTTTGTAGTGTTCGCAAATTGTATTTTACGCAAAGCGGAAAGGAGCTTCAGTTACTACCAGGATTGGTTTAACATTTTTTCGTGGTATTTTCCACGCTCTGGCAATGTCAACGTTTAGATCAGAGTAGTTGCTAATCGTTTCTCTTACTACTATATCGTAGTTATCGCTTATTATCACAGCAATTATTTGGCATTTATTTTCAGTGGTGTTCAGGACCATTAAATCTGGCCTTCGGTGTTTCTCTTTGAAACTGATAACCGTAGATAATTTTTGTCTTAAATTCTCCTTCCATTACATTCTTTTTCCATTTCACGGACAAGTTGTAGCCATATTTCTTTCACGAGAGCCAGTACAAGTTAAGGCATACACGGACATGTCATATTTTGTAATTTTCTCTCTCCCTCTTCCTCTCCCTCCCCTCTCTCTCCCTCTTCATCTCCCCCCTCTCTCTCTTCCAGAAGTTTATATTAACTAACTGCATGTGTGAAATGTGTCTCTTTCTACAAAGCCTACACATTGTGTCATCTTTAGGTTGGTACATGTTGCTGATTACCACTGCGCTGAATATTATTGTTATTATTATGATATCCTTGGATTTCTGTTGTGTACACATTTCCTTCCGGGTCCTAACCAGAGACTTCAGGTCAGAATTGGCTTCATGACATTTTCCACTGGTTATTTTTGGTAAAAAAAAAATAAGTTTTGCATTGATAAAACTCTTTGCAATGTGTGAGCCCTAATTCTGAGGTCATTCTTTGTATTTCTTTACAGGCTCGGTTACTAGGAATCCCTTTAATGCGTTTATCGGAACCATTTCCAATCAATCCGAGTGCTCTAACTACAAATGGAATTATTGATGTCTTCATGTGCCACAGTTTTTTAGATTTCCACTTCAAGATCCTTCAAGATTTGGATAGGCTTTTGAAGATCTTCAAGGATACATTACAATCTGCAAGTCAAGCCATGTCAGTACGAAATCATATCCTGTTCTTGTGATTTTTTATCATGATTAGCTGTGCGAATAGCTTTGATTGTTCTGTGTGTATTGTATAAACCTATATAATTGTTACAGGTTCTATGTCAGGAACCGTGTTTGGATGGTGTTTATACAAGTTTCTTGCAGTTTCATTCCGGTGAAAGTTGCATATTTTGCTGTGCAGATATTGGCTCACTTTACCATGCCGAGTTTTCGTATCAATTTTATCACTAACATCAGCACTATAATAAGAATTATTATCTTATTCAGGTTTACACGTGCTTTCTTTAGTGCTTTTTATTCCCATCTCTTATTGCTAATTGTGATAGCCTATTTATCAAATCTCCGGCTACTTTCTTACCATTGTTGTTAAAACTGTTTTAACAACGTCATCATAAAGATTTCTCTAATTGAAACAATTAATCTACTTTACCAAAAATAAGGTGCTTCGAAATAGAACAGTCATATTTATATTAAGCATGCTCTTATATACATAAAACAGAAATAAATGAAACAAATTTCTAAAAGTATTTTGTAAAAAACAGTCTCATCCACTATAGAGGGATAGGCGTCTCTTTCCGCTTGCACTACAGATAAATTCCAGCAGGCGACATCCGATGGTGTAAATCTTTACTTTTCAAATACTCGATATATTTTAGTCGTTTGATAAGATATTTTTAATAATGCAAAAGAGAGAAATATTAAATGAAAAATCGCTCTTCAACAAGTCAAATTGTAACACGCTGTCGTAATTTGTCACATGTGTCCAGTATTAATATTTGCATTTATTTTCGTTCGATAAATACATTTTTAAGCATCCATCGTGTTTGGCTTTTGCATGTCTCTCTCTTTCTTGAACTCTCTTTTTTTTTTCTTTACTTTCCTAAAAAAAGGTATCGAGTGAATCGATCAATCATTATTTTCTCTTCCTGGTATCGTTTGTAAAAACTTTCCAGCGTTAAGAAAATTTTCCAGAATCCTTACTCGGAGTGTTGAGAAGCACAGAATTTTACTCTTTCTTTATTATTTTTCTTTTATAATATCTTATGTGCGTGTAGGTGTGTGTATATGAGTTGCGTACACACACACACACACACACACATATATATGTCTCTGTGTGTGTGTGTATGTGTGAGTGTGTGTGTGTGTGTGGGCGCGTGTGCTTTTTTGCATATATAGGTGGATGTGTGTATTTATTTATCTCTCTCTCTCTATATATATATATATATATATATAGATATGTCTCTGTGTATATATGTGTGTGTGTTTCTATCTATCTTCCTCTCTCTGTCTCTCTGTCTGTCTGTTTGTCTCTCTCTCTCTCTCTCTCCATATATATATATATATATATATATACACGATTGTTTGTGCTTGTTTTATTTCTGTATGTGCCGATACATCATCCTTTGAAAGTATACTGCAATATTAAAAAACATTTCCATAAAAAACTCCACTCCAAATTTAGCTCGGGTATGAAGAGCCACGTTTTACCAGTATTGCTCTCTATCTCATCTTCTGTCTAGCCGTTGTGTCTTCGCATTGGTTACCAATAAGAAAATGTTTTCTTCATCTGTTATTTTACTTCATATATCACTTTTGATCTGCTTCATTTTGTTTTGTTTATTGATTTCTGTGATATCGCTTAGCTTTGTCAATTCCTTGTTGATTTCCATATCTCAAACAGTTTTATAGCAATCCTATCTCTGTCTATAGATCTCTTCTGCATTTTTCTTTACTATTCATTTTTTAAAAATAATTTCCACGTTCCGCGTACTCATGTCATAGCTGACCCACGCAAATTATAAATCTGTCGTTTTTTTTTTCTTCTCATATTAATAAGCTAATTGCTATTGTGTCTCAATACTTATTAACGTCTTTCCACTCAAGATTCAAATAGCCGTTTAATGTCCTTCCCATGAATTATTCCTCGACCATCTTCAGTTCATTCCTGAAATGTTTATCCTTATTTTCAGCATTGAAAATTACTTGAGTTTATTTTTGTAATTTTTTATACCATCTCTGAGACATCCACTATTCATATCAGGTAGCGTTTCTTTTAATTCATCCGATGATACTGATATTAATAAAAATTCGTCAACTAATTGTAGATGGCTAAAATTCTCTTAGATTATGTTTACTTCCATTACATCCAAGTTCATTTTCCAGAAATATTTTCAAAAACCTCTGAAAATAATTTATGGAAATTGTATCCCCTTTGACCTTTCCTAGTCCAATTTTTAATTAATCTGTCAGTTTGTAGTTGGATTGTATCAGTTCAGTAATTGTATAAAAACCTTACTATGTAATTTCCGTTAATTCACTGCTCCCGTAGTGAGATAATGTTTATCGAGTACTCTAACAAGTCAAATGGCTTTTCCTAGTCAAAATATGCTAGGCAGTAAGTTTTAATATATTATTTTCTTTCTGTTGCCTTTCCGCTAGTTAGTCTGTTGTTTGTGAAATGTTATTTGAATAATAATTCCTAACATTAAGTTCTTCATGTTGTTGGCTTCACCTATCGCATGTGTAAGTCTGATTGTGGGAATAATATCACAAAATTCACAGGATTAGCATCAGGGATTGATAAAGGCCGAATTGACTTGTCAACAAATTTACAGAAATGTTCCATGAACAAGTTTTGCGTCGAATTAGCAGTGTGACGTGTCGCTCTGTTATGAGTCAAGATACAGAGATTTCGAAATGTTGCTGACAACCAGATTAACACATCTGTCCCAGGCCTCATGAATTTAAGCGTCCTACGAGGCTGGCATCCCGTTCCCACCCCTTCACCGTTGAAACTGTTAGATGTAGACGTCTCTTCTATTCCAATAGCTTCATGTCTCGCACATCTCGTCTGTGGAACTCCCTTACCTATTCCTGTTTCCCTGACAAATATAATATCCAACTATTTAAGTGTAACGTCAATCGACATCTGCAGTTGCCTTGATCTATCCACTTCCCTTCTCCACATCCTTTCCCCTTTCATTCCTGTCTGCTCTCGCCCCAAATCTTCTGTAACCCCCTTGCCTTGATCGATCCACTATCTTTTTCCACATCCTCTCCTTTACCACTCCTATCTGCTCTTCCTCCAAACCTTCTCTAACCCCTTGCGTGCTAGTGGCTTCCAGCCTTGCTTGGGGTGAAAAGCTTTAAAAAATGTACTGCTAAATACTGCTATTGTGCAAATTAATTGAGACAAAACGAATAATTCTGTCATTATTTACTTTGTTTTTCGTATCCTTCCAGTGTGACTTAAGCCAATGCACACTTTAGTACTTCGTATATCCATTCCACGAAGTCTCTCTTTGAAGATTGGCCACAGATTTTCAATTAGATTTAAAAGAGGAGAGTTTCCGAGCCATTTTGATTTGCTCGTTAACCTCACTGACGTGCAAGTAACCTTGAATGTATGGATCCACCTCTTCTTCGCAAATTATGGGTTAAAGAGTAAAACTTGTGAGAGAAAATTATTATTATCTTTAAAATATCTTACAATCCATCTCTCCTGCACCAACCAGTCATGGATAAATATCAGAACAGGCTGGGTGGCGCGACCGGTATCGGAGGTCAACTCTGAATTCAAAAACTCAAAGTATGTGATAAATAGCCTCAACAATACGCATCGTATATATATATATATATATATATATATATATATATATACGCGTTTCATCCAATGTAGACTTTCTCAAAGCGAAAAAATATGAATTTAATTAAACAAGGAAATTAATAAAAACAAAAGACAGAGTGTTCTTAGAAACTGGAATGTAGGGAACGCTATTTTCATATTGTTAACTGAAAATAGCGTCAGTTAATGTCATGTGTGGAGAATATTATCATTATATCTGTGTTAACAGATTCAACTGTTTTCTTTTGATTTTACGATATTGTTGTGTACGTTTGTTTGTGAGAGCAGTAATTTAGTTAAGAAAGGTAAAATAGGGAACAAGCCTGGGCGTAGAATAATATTTGGGTAATGTTCTATGGCGGCACTCTCTAGAATTTTCCTTCTGAGTGAGTTATTTTCTTTTTTTATATGTGTAGCATTTTTAAAATCAAAATTATGGTTGAATTTTTTCCTATGTATTACTAGTGCATTAGCTAAGTTGTTTATTGTAAGTTCTCTTTTGTGTTCAAAGATGCGTTTTTTTTTTAAATTTCTACTTGTTTCTCCAATATATTGGAGGAACAGTTTTGGCAATTTATTTTATAAATGCCTGCTTCAGAAATGTTTTCCCTATTATTGTTTGAAGATCTTAGTATATCCATAATTGTTTTGGAAGTGTTTGTGACTATTTTAAGATTATTTAGATGGGATAGGTTATTCTTGATAGTGGACGTGACAGAGTTGGTCGGTAGTATTGTGTATCTGTTTTCATGTAATTTACTATTGCGAATTATGTTATTAGTTTTGTTTCGATTGTATATTTTGTATGCCTTTCTTCTTGCGTTATGGATGAAATGATATGGGCATTGTAGGTTTTTGAATGTATTTTCTATTAATGTTTCTTCTTTAAGTAAATATTGGGGACTACAGATTCTTAATGCTCTTAGATAGAAACCTATAATAATCCCAGATTTAATTTTTGAAGAGTGGTTTGAGTAGAAACTGATCAGATCATTTTTGTTTTTGGCCTTTCTGTAAACATCAAAATTGAGTTCGTTATTATTTCTATGTAACAAAACGTCCAGGAACGGAAGAGTGTAGTTGGTTTCAGTTTCAAAACTGAAGATTATTGTAGGTTCAACGTTGTTAAGTTTGGAGAGAAGATCCGTTAAATTGGTGTTTTGTTGGATATATTAATAATGAGTCGTCTATGTATCTGAAATATGAAGAGTTTGTAGGGAGAATATTTTTGAATGAGTCACTTTCTAGAAATTCTAAAAATAGACATGCAAGAACGCCGCTGAGAGGAGATCCCATTGGTAAACCAGATTTCTGTCTGTAATGTTGGTTATTAAAAGTAAAGAAACATTGCTTGGTAATAAGTTGGCATATCTTTATGATTTTATGTGTAGATAGAGGTAATTTAATTTTTGCTTTTGTTAGGTGTTTTTTTCGTAGATTTAAGTATTTCTCTATGGGGACGTTTGTATAGATAGATTTTATATCTAAACTAGCCATATATTTGTTTTTAATGTCTATGTTTTTTAATTTATTTAGGAGTTCGCCTAAATGCTTTATGTGTGCTGGACTAATAGTGCCGAGAAGTGGAGTTAAAATTTTGCTTACTTAGCGGGCTATTTTATGTGGAGTGCTGCCTATCCCTGATATGATAGCCCTCATTGGTATGTTCGGTTTATGAGTTTTTGGTAATCCATATAATATGGGTGTTTGGGGGTGTTATTCAATAAGCTTTACTCAGGAGACGTCTTCATATTTCAGTAGTTTTTTGATGTTTCTTGTGAATTTTTGTGTTTCTTTTACAGCATTATTTTCATTTACTTTTTCGTAGATGTTATCATCGTTAATGAGCTCTCTCATCTTCTGTTGGTAAATGTGTTTATCCATTATTACAATACCCCCGCCCTTATCAGAAGTAGATATATGAATGTTTATGTTGTTAGCTAATTCTTTTCGGGCCTTGATGTATCTTCTAGGAAGTGCGGGGTCGTTCGTATTTTTGTGTGTAGCTGTGAGTAGGCCCTGGATATAGCCTTTGGTAAAATCGGAATCATTGTGGTGATAATTTTTAATTATGTAATCCGTGGTGTCATATTTTGGTATTCCAGTGGCAAATTTCCCACATTCATCTACATTCCAGTTGCTAAGAACACTCTGTCTCTTATTTTTTATTAATTTCCTTGTTTAATTAAATTCATTTCGTTTTTTGCTTTGAGAAAGTTCACATTGGACGAATAGTTTAACTATTGTCATTTATATTTATAAAGATTGTCTTATCTACAGGTTAACTCTGAGAAATGTTCACACACACATATATATATATATATATATATATATATATATGTTTCAGGGAAATTAGATTCAAATATATTTCCTTAGAAAATATGTTTATTAGAAAGAAATTCTATCTTACTGCAATAACCAAATGAACAAGCACTCTAAACATAGCTTCGACGTGAGTGCACATAATTGTATATGTAAGTATGAGCGTGTGACGATATATGCATCCATACAAATTCTCTTAGAAGAATAAGCTTTGGACACATATAGTTGTGTCCTTTCATTCGGGTTACCACATTATAATGAGCGTGTTAATCACGGAATCAGGAAATCAATCATTCTTACTAAAATTCCTTTGGCAAATTCCCAATCTCACAATCGCATTAAATTCTCTTTATATGTTTTCTTTTCTCCTCGTAATATATTCATTTGGTGTTATTTTTCGCTGACAATTTCAAATTTCTTCACATTCCAGATTTAAAAATCCGACACAAATCACGCACGCTCAGAACACTAACCGATTCAGATTTCACAGAAAGAATCGTGTACGAAAATTCATGTCACTCAATTTTCTGCTGTTTCTCGGAAATAATCCACATAGCCTAGCAAACCTTTCTCTAATTAGTCAACCCCTGATAGGTTAACTCGCAATTGTGATAATGTGTCCTAGTTGGATAAATCTAAATTTCTCTAAATTTAAATTCATTTAGGATAAATCTTAATTTAATGAAATTTAAATTTAATGTTAAATTTAGAGCTAAAGTTCAGTTTAGTTCAAATCTTTTCATGTATTTCAAAAAGCAAATCATTGAAACTGTAAATATATGAATCATATATTTTTGGAACAGCTGCACTCTAGTGATTACCGATTTTCTTTTAGACCATTGATTATATATATATATATATGTATGTACATATATATATATATATATATATATATATATATATATATATATATATATATATATATATATATATATATATATATATATACATACACACATACATACATATATATATATATATATATATATATATATATATATATATATATATGAGTTACGTAAAACTTGGTAATCCGTATAGTTAGTCCCAAGGAGGATGAAATCCTGAGAGATCAATGTAAATTCAGAGCTAATAATTTAAAGAAAAACAGACCACTTTAAGGCGCCATGTAAAAAATTATTTCACTATAGCCCTTTTAAAGGACGCTGGATCATCAGGTGAAATAAATTATTACATGGAGCCTTAAAGTGGTCTGTTTTTCTTAAATATATATATATATATATATATATATATATATATATATATATATATATATATATATATATATATATATATGCAGAAATATAGTCTTAAAGTGTGCTATATTTATGGGGTAAAGTGCTCAATATCAGAGATAGAGCGTGTGTAAATATAAAAGTGGACATGGAAGTCAGCACTTAGAGGCGACAGTCTGTTTCATGCTAGTGCAATCGTCAGTCGCCTGACGATTGCACTAGCATGAAACAGACTGTCGCCTCTAAGTGCTGACTTCCATGTCCACTTTTATATTTATATATATATATATATATATATATATATATATATATATATATATATATGCAGGTAAAGATAGTGTTGTCATTGAAATCAAGAATCCACGTCTCAAGTAAATTTGTCCCCTGTGTTGCCCTAGTAAGATTTTTCTTGCATGATTACACCCTTCAAATCTATAAATCAACCATTGGCCCTTGCATGGAATACTACTGCTATATATGGTCTGGTGCCCCTGCTGTTTGTCTTAAGGTCTTCCACAAAATCCAGAGATGGATAGGCAATGTGATTGGCCCTGATCTGTCATCTCGTCTACAGTCGCTCTCTCACAGGAGCGCCATCGCCTCCCTCTGATCTTTCTACAAATAGTTTCACGGTATCTGCTTCGACGATCTACTTTAGCTAGTTCCCAGACTGCATGAATTTAAACGTGCTACTAAGCTGGCATCTCGGTTCCAACATTCCACTGTCGAAAAAGTTAAATGTAGCAGTCTTTTCTACTCCAATAGATTCATGTCTCGCACCTCCCGTCTGTGCAAGTCCTTTCCTAGTACCTGTTTCCCTGATAGCTATAATCTACAACTACTCAGATGTAATGGCAATCGATATCTCCAGATGCCTTGATCTATTCCCTGTCCTTCGCTTCATCCTTTCTTCTATCGCGCCTCTTTACTCTCTCTGTAATCCCTTGCCTGCTGTGCAATCCCACCTTGCTTGAGGTGAAATGCTTTAAAAATCATCTGACTATACTGTGAATCGGCTGAGACAGGATAATAAACATTATCATACGGTGTTGATTAGCCTGCCAAAACTGCCACCACCCACAAGCACCCAATATTCAGCACTCTTTACCATAATGTTAAGTAATATATATATATATATATATATATATATATATATATATATATATATATATATATATATATATATATATATCCGATGCGATGAGAACGGAAGTAATATATAAAATATATAAATTCTAACGTTCGCAGCGTTAATTCAAAAAAGAGCTCGATACAGGTAGTAGAGCGATAATTATTTATTTATTATAATTTTATCATACAGACAAAACCATTTTACTCACAACAAAGATGCAACTTGGTTTCAGTGCATTTTAACTGCACATCTACGGGTGAGGGTCGGAAATGGTTTTGTCTATATGATAAAATTATAATAAATAAATAAATAAATATATATATATATATATATATATATATATATATATATATATATATATATAAAGACATTTTTATGTTTATACATTCTTTTTATAGATACAAATATTTAAGTAAATGATCTGTTCATAATAAACAGTATTAAACAGCATTTACCGGCCTGAATGTCTGAAAAATCTTTATAGAAAATATTCATCCTCCGAATGTAAAAAGAATGTTAAACATAAAAATGTCTTAAAATAATTGTCGGACTTTGACCATTTCATAATGTGTGACGTCATTTGTTTACATATGGATACGCCTCGAGCAGATATGAATGTACGTGAGAGAATCATGGAAGATTGTATTTTAATGACAGTAAAATCGACCTTGCTAACCGAATGCTCCTCTGTGGCCCAATCCGTTAAGTCACGTCAGACTATATGACTGTTCCTCGGCTATTCAGGACGGTTAATTTTGTTTAATACTGCTTATTATAAAACAGAATATTTACTTAAATATTTGTATCTATAAAAAGAATGTATAAACATAAAAATGTCTTAAAACAATGGTCGTACATTGTCCATTTCATAATATATATATATATATATATATATATACATATATATATATATATATATATATATATATATATATATATATATATATATATATATATATGCAGAAATATAGTCTTAAAGTGTGCTATATTTATGGGGTAAAGTGCTCAATATCAGAGATAGAGCGTGTGTAAATATAAAAGTGGACATGGAAGTCAGCAGTCAGACTAGCATGAAACAGACTGTCGCCTCTAAGTGCTGACTTCCATGTCCACTTTTATATTTATATATATATATATATATATATATATATATATATATATATATATATATATATATATATATAAAATAGCTCTTTCTTGCGATCTCTATTTCTGTTTATCGATATATGTACCATATATATATATATATATATATATATATATATATATATATATATATATATATATATATATATATACATTGTTATTATTACAAAATTTGTCAATTCTGTTTCTTTGGGCAGTTCAGTCATTTACATTGAATCATGGCCTCTTTACAGATGTTATGCTTGACGCTAAACCTGTTTAAATTAACAAACTGGCAGTTATATTATTATCCGATTTCTCAGATCAATGGTTAAAAATATTTTATTGAGCGAGTGAAACCAGTGATCCTTGAGGAAGATCATCTTTCTCAGAAACATGCGGACTGGCGCTACAGAATCACAAACAAATAACTGTGTGAAATAAATGAAAAACAAAACTCTAGTACTTTCAATAACAGCAAAAACTAAAATGGATAGAGCATGTAACTCAAAGAGAAAATAACATAATCAATATGTTGACGTAAGACACCACTTTGAAAAAATATGAAGAAGAAGGTCGCCATTAGTTCTGGAAAGAGCGAAATCAGCTAATGTGCTTGAGAAACATATTTTTCTAAAAGTATTTTATTAATTTCAATCGACAGTGACTGTGAGTGGTCGTTTAAAGTATGCCAAATATTTCCTCCTAAGGAAACCGCTATAATTACCATTAACATTACCATCGGAATTACCTTGTTATTCATTGATGGAATATTCAGCTACTATTTACAATCTCAGTGAAAAGATTATCGTTAGAGCAAATACCAAGACGACCATAATATAAACCCTGTCTTAATGTGAAAAAATATTTGCCTGATTATTGACAATGGACAAAAACGTAGAAAATAGAATCTAATAATTGGCAAAAGTTTCAAGATTTTGGCCTGATGGGAAGAAGGTTAAGCTACATTTATTAATGAAAACCTGAAAGTGTTAGGCAAAGCCTTAATCTACCAGTAACACCAAATCTACAGTACACACCCACCCACAATAGATGCCTGTCGCCTGGTTGGCTGCTCCATTTTTTCAACCGCCAACATCTTGCCGAGCCTTCAAACTTAATATGCTGAATTCTTATGAATGAAGATGATACAAGAAAAGATCGCGTAAAGAAAAGTGGAGATATTCTGTTCGTAATCTCAGGAAGAGATAAAAGGAAAGGAAGAAAAAAAATGAAAAAAGAAGTTGAAAATCGAAGGAAATAAAGAAAATGGAAAGATGAATCCGAAGAAAGTATATCTAACAACAGAACAAGGAAGATGAAAAAATCGGTTTCAAAGAAGGGGGTTAGAAAAGGCCCACAAAATAAATAGATAAAAAAAATATATATCAAAAGCAGAAAAGTGATAGATATCAGAATAAAAATAAAAAAAATATCTTATAATGAGGAAAGGGGGGGGAATAATATTCCTATTTACTGCGTTTTTTTTTTAATTTTTATTAAATCATTTCATCCAAAACAAAGTATTAAAGCCACTAAGAAGCAAGGGGTTATCTAGTGTGAGAGATTATGAAAAACAGAAAAAAATTAAGAGGACAGAAAAATAAAAGTACATGAATTAAGAAGACATAAGTTAAAGTTTGACATTGCATTTATATTTTTGAAGATCAAAGTTGACTGGAAAGCAAGAATCCGGAAGAGATTAACACAAATGAGAAATGAGAGAGAAGATGTTAGCATAGAACTTACAGATAACAGAGGGCTATAAAAGCCGGGTTTCTAGTAGATACCCAATGTAAATATTCTACTTGACGCTGCATTACTATTTATTTAAATAAAGGAACTATTAAAGAAAAGTCAAGTATAAAATGTTTCATTCGCTATCTACTAGAAATGCTTCTTTCTAGTGAATGGCCAATGCAAATTTTCTACTTGATTCTCTTTTCAAATGCTTAGTTATTCTAGTACACAATCAGTACACTACGCCGCCTAATGAGGCTTAAGCATTCCAGAATTATCATATGATAAAATATATATATATATATATATATATTTGTTTTTTTTTTCTAAGAAGTAATGATTACTACTTATTTCTCTTGACTAGAGAGTCTCAGGCACTAATCCTGCCGGAGAGCGTATATTTTTCTTTAATAATCTTTCTCGGTTTATTCAAGCCGGTAAACGATAGTAAATATAGTTAAAAAATAAGTGTCTACTCGAATATGGGTATCCACTAAAAATAACTTTTAAGTAATATATATATATATATATATATATATATATATATATATATATATATATATATATATATATATATATTAAACACGTCTCTTGAATTAAAAATAATTCGTAACGTTTATTTGGTTCATATAAATGTAGCAATACGATTCCGCTGCAAGGCAATTGGTTAAAGTTTAAAAATATTTAACCCGGATGATGAAGGATGACGTTCGAAAGAACTCGGTTGTCTTTTGGAAAATATATATATCAATATAATTTTGAAAAAATAATTTTTGAAATAAAAAGTCTCATTCGAAAATATGAGAATACAAAAGAAAATCAGCAGGACTAAGGTGTCTTTGGCGTTTAATACAACGTGTTTAATAGAAAGGATGCTGCCTAAGTACACACACACACACGCATATATATATATATATGTATATATATATATATATATATATATATATATATGTATATATATGTATATATATATATATATATATATATATATATATATATATATATATATATATATATATATATATATATATATATATAATGATAATAAGAAGATGGATACTTTAATTATCCATTATATCTATATTTTTATTTTATTTTGTGAATACCAAGATGTCCACGTCGTCAGGACGAAGACGATTTCATTCTGATGAAATGAGAAATCTCGGTGTTTAAGAAATAAAAATTATAAATGAAATGAATAATTAAAGTCTCAGTCTTCTTATTATCATTATATATATATATATATATATATATATATATATATATATATATTATTATTATTATTATTATTATTATTATTATTATTATTATTATTATGCAATGCAATCTACACTGAGCTCTCCTTGGAATTATATTCTGCTTGGAATTATCCCTTTTCATTCAAAAACTGGTAAAACGTATAATTAAATGTGTGTGTGTGTGTGTGTGTGTGTGTGTGTGTGTGTGTGTGTGTGTGTGTGTGTGTGTGTGTGTGTGTGTGTGTGTGTCGGCAGGTAGACATTTTTTAAGTATAATGTGGTTTGAAAAAAAAGACAACAATAATGGGACACACATGGAGAATTAAACCCATGGCTCAGGTGAATAGAGTATAAAATGCTTTTGCAAGCTGTTGTCTGTATTGACGTCTTAAGAATTGAAACGTTTTAAGAAAATACATAATTAATCGGTAAATGAGAAAGTCACAATTAAAAGGAAACAGAGTGGAAATCCGAAAAATATATAAAATTCAAAAATGACTGGCAACAAAAATGAAGAAAGTCAAGCAATAAAAGAGGATTAATCTTAGAATAAAAATAAAGATAAAACAGTGAATGAGACGAAAATACAGAAGAATAAAAATAATAACGACAAACAAAATGGAAACGAAGAAAAAGTGACAAAGAATAACTCCAAGAAAAATAACCAACTAATGAAGCAAAAATAGAAATATATATTTAAAAAATTGGAAGAGAGTAAAGAATATATAGAGAATCAAGGAAAGTAGAGGACGGAAGTAAAGAAGAGTTTTGAGACGGAATTGGAAGAAAGGGCCAATAGAAAACGAAGAGTAAAAAGATGGAGGGACTTGAAAGCGGTGTGATATTTGATTTGCCTCTGACTTGATTGATGACGTTAATTTTCAAATGGAAACCCCAGGCTGGTACGGAGTGGGGATATAAAGGTTCGGAGAGACGAGAGTGATAAAAATAGAAAGAGAGTCAGCTAGAGATTAAGTGAGATGCGAACAGTGTAAGGAAGAAAAAGGCTAGAAGACAGGATTGGCGATATGGCGGGGGAAAAAAAACTGAGCCTTAAAAGGGGAGAGCACCACGACAAGAGACGATCGCCCGTGATCCAACACTCTCATTTCAAGCTTTCCTTTCCGGCTTTGAATATAAATGATGCTGACAGCATCCAATCGAAATAGGCTGCGCGGGCGAAAAGAAAAAAAAATACGGTCAGTGGGGTGTTGGTGGCAGAGTCAGAAAAGAATCGAGATAGGAGCTATGGGCTGGAGGTTAGTAAGAAAATTGAGTATAAAGAAAGGAAAAATGTCTGGAGGAGGAAGTATTGGTGTGGAGGTGAAAGAGTGGATTCGGTGACGCTTGCTGGAAATATGACAGGGAAAGTGGATTGAATGTGAATTGATTTTTTTTCTCCTTTCATTTTTTATTTTCTTAATTTTATTAATGTACTCTTTAGAGTATTTAAGCTGTTGATTCCAAAAGCATTGCATTTAAAAAGGATATTCTAGTCCTACTTAAAATAGAACGCGTTCCCTGAAATAAAAAGGTGCACACTGATTATATTTTCCAAATAAAAAGTAATAGACGAAGTGACAATTCTCACAAATATAAAATAAATGTAATTCCGACAAACATATTAGTGGCTAATAACTCTTAACCTTTAGCCCTTTGCATATTCAATATTACTTCCCATTCCACTGCATTCTTTTTCATGGCTTCACAACTGCAGTAACCTTATTGTTAATTTCACTCAAAATTGTATTCTGTTGCCATAGGGGGATATGACAACACCACTATGAAATTTAAACATTATTGTTCAGGCATCAGAATCATGTTCAGTGGCAGAATAAACTTTTTGTACAGCAAATGACGTCACATACGGAATGAAAAATGCTAACATACAACTAAGAGCAATAGGTTTATCTCAAACCTCAAACTTCAGGGAGGTTTTGCCACATTTCGCCATATCGCTATATGTTAATATAAGTAGTTAGATTGTATCAAACACCGGTTTGCTAGGTCGGTCACGTAGCGTAACTTAATTCCTCACCGGTCATTCAACTGATTACTTACCAAAATCAAAGAGACTTAACTTCGGTTATCGAACGGAAACCACCGTTTCGACATGATATGGACGTAAGTTATTCGGTTGATATTTATTTGAAATAGTCTAGCATCTACCAAATAATCTTTTAGATATGTTTAAATAATTATTGATATAAACTAAAGCGCCGAATGTTAGACAAAGTTTGACACAATCAAGAGAATCTCTTCTGATGGCTGATGGCTGAATAACGAGATCTGCGTGCAGTTATATCCGCAAGATTCAAGATTCGTTAGGTCGGTATATCTATCCAGGCAAGATCTAGAGATATCCATAAATAATCTGTTTGTTCATTTGAACTTTAGACATATCTGCAACATTTACTATACTTGCATAATGGGGTTTAGATCTGGGGAGCACGGGGTCGAATTAAATAACTTGAAGTTGACTTAGTGTTCCTCGAATCAGACTCATGCTATCCGAAAGCATTGACTGGTTGATGTGATCATGAAAGAACTATCAAAATTGGAAAATACGGTAAACATGAAGGAATACAAATTGCTGCAAGAAGTTCGGCGTATTTCACACTTGTCAAGGTAGACGCCTGTTTCTTGTGGAGCCCACTAATTACAATGAAACTACACAGCACCCAGCTGACAGGTTAACGTCAAGCAGTCTCCTCCATACGCAGGCTTAACTGCCTGAATGAACGAACGGTACAAATGACGCATCTGACATGAGAACTAAATAGCATTCTTCCACAGTTAAATAGCAATGTTTCCATTGGGAGGTATATTTATATCTATTGGTTCATTTAGTGGTCGATGACAACACAAACGGCATGGAATTCCTTACTATATACAGTACGATGGTTGATGGGATGAATGATATGACCATTGAATTGAGGTGTGAATTGGTACAATATTCAATTTCGTTTGGTGGTTACCGGTGACTACTAGATTTTACCTCCACTCGGCGTCAGGGATTTTTACATTTCAGTATTCTCATATGTCTGTTAGTCGCTTGTTGCTGTTCGCCAATAAAAAAGAAAACGTACAGCAGCTACCGCTTGGGATAAGGAATATTTATTCTTACTACATTCAAATATCATACTACGATCAAATGGTGTTATCAATGCCAAACTAAAAATCTAATACAACTTAGAAGTTTAGAAAATCGGTTCCAGAAATCAGAGATTTTTCGTATACACGTATTCCACTTGCGGTTTTGGTTGAGCTTATGTCCCAAGGTTTTTAAGGTACAGGCACTCTCCCTAAGAGAATAATAAGCTCACTACATACGATAGCTAGCTGATGGATATTTAGGGATAATATTATCAATCGTTTCATCTATTCCTTGTTATTCATATATATATATATATATATATATATATATATATATATATATATATATATATATATATATATATATATATATGTATGTATATATATATATATATATTTATATATACATATATATATGTATGTATATATATATATATATATATATATATATATATATATATATATATATATATATATATATATACGGAGTCTCTCTCTATCTCTATCTCTCTCTCTCTCTCTCTCTATCTCTCTCTCTCTCTATATATATATATATATATATATGTATATATATATATATATATATATATATATATATATATATATATATATATATATATATATATATACGGAGTCTAGAAGAATCCTCAACAGAATGCCGAAAGCACTGCTGGACGATGGTTTCGTCCTATTTTAAACTCTTCAGCAGTGCGCATCTACGACCGATAAACGAATCCGGACCTTTATGATACAACGCAAGCATCATACCGCTGGACCAACGGGCCTCTGTTCCGAAGAAGAAACTAACTACTCGTTATAGCGCCGTTACACACAAATTCCGTAGTGATACTCATCCAAGTGCTCATGACCCAACGGATTGTGACCCAATAGCAACGTCTTCTTCCCCTTAGCCGCTCCATCGTAGAGCATTATCTGGATCAAGCAATGATATACAAGTGATAGAATTTTACAGGATTATGAGGATATATAAAATAGGTAGTTAGATAGATAGATAGATAATTTTCTACATGATTTCATTTCATCTTCCATTCTCAGTTATATATTTTATTTCCCCATGGATTCCAAAGATATTCTGCCAGAGCTACACTACAACCTTACATCATTCATCTGAGTTATTAACTGTGGCATTGATATTCATTAACTACTTGTAAAATGTCCATTCAGCAGAAAAATGCGCCCATTTATAAAACCGAAAGTCGAACAGGAATTGTTGCTAAAAATAAAAAGTATTGACAAATTGGCATAGTCATAGTCTTCAATCACTGAATTCAATGGTGTTAGTAATCGGAAGATTAGTAATATTGGTCATATAGGAAAGCAGAAAGGAAAATAATAAATCCAACCAGACAACAAGGAGATCATGAGATTATTCGAGAGAAAATATCACAACACAACAGACGGGATTATTGAAGCAGATTTACCTAAACTGGGAAAGAAAAATGAAAAGAACAATGAATATTTTGGATATTCGCCTAAACAAAAGCAACCTGATGATATGAAATAATACATGGACAGTATTCCTAGTGATAAATTTAGGCCCTTATACAAAGCAAAACGTGTGGAATTTTGATGTAGGGTTTAACTGCCGAATTGATATTGACAGTTTGTATATAAATAGCGAGAACGAAGTGGATTCCAGGCGTAATGTAAGATTGATTAGGACATACTAAGTTTACGGGAGAAAATACAAAAGAAAAACATCAGCTGAGAAAATCTCCAAAACAAGAAAAATATCAAAGGAAACAAATAAATGGATATTTCAGTCAAAAGAGATGACTGTGATGAGACAATATTGACATAGATGCCCAGAGACAACGTGAATGTAACAGCGTTTCAAATAATGTGAACAGAGAATTAATATCTTCGGTCGCATCATGTTGAAAACCAAGTCAGAAACCATGACAGATCAGTAAAGAAAATGTTGGCTCTGCATATAGCAGGCCAATAAGACTTTGCAGCAAGTATTTGAGTATCAAAGCATTATGTTTGAGCAGGAATATTGTATTGATTGTCATTCAATGAATGACTTTTATTTAATGAAATATATACAACCTTTCAATTAGATGTTTTTATCTTTAAAAAAGGAACAGCTTTTACATAGCCTACGCTATATTTCCAATACATCAAAGAGATGAACAGAAAATCCATGAAAAGCAGAAACACACAAGTTTTTGATGAACCATGAGCGAGAATTATATCCATTTTTACTCGCTTGGTTGGGTTTACTGGCATATTAACCTCTATGGGTCATTTACTGCCGAAATCTAAATAATGTGAACAATTTTACGGCTTCAACTAAATAAGTTTTGAACGTAAATGTATACATTCTTCTACAGATAAAATGTACTGTTGGTCATTTTACTATAAATATGTATTGTTGGTAATTATTTTTTATATCAAGATTTTTTGTATTTTTACTATAAAATGTGTTTTTATACTTTCATATTTTTTGGGGGGTTGTTTAGGGTTTCTCTATTTGCTATATTTGGGACCCTAACAGGTGCTACCACTCCGGGTCACGGTGGACCTGGGAATAATAGCAATTAAGATGTTGTTTCACTCTTCTCAAAACTTCCAATCTCCCAATTAGAAGATATGCTCCAGGATGAAGTTTACCGGCATGCCGATAACTGATTTCTATTGATCGATATGGAATGATCCCGAATAAATTAGTAAAGACGTTGGAAGAATTGGAACTCTAAGAGAAAATCAGGAGGCATGTTGACAATGTATTAAAAAGATCAGCAAGAGAGTAAATTTCTCTCAGTTTGTCTACCGGATCATTTTCAGTGACACATTCCTTTAGGCGGGCAGGGAAAGACAATAATGGTTCTTCATATATTCTTTACTTCACAGAATAAGTTTTATTGAGAAATATACTGGAATGGTTTCCGATATATTCAATAAAGGATTGTACTTATCCTTGACATGTAGCCATCCACTCGACCATAGAGATGAATCCATATCTGGGGTTGGGATACGAGAGGGAATAATGCTTCATCCAAAGACATTAATGCGGAAGACAACAAAGCTATTAGGCAGGAATCTGACATCTGCTCGACGATTCCACCTTCAGAGCCGATAACAATGACGTTACACTAACAAATCGGACATACGTTCAAACCAGCAGTTCAGAAGAATGAAAAAATAAAAAGATTATTGTAGACCTTGTAGCAACTTGGAAAAAGAATCTCAATAAAACTGGAAGATGTAACAATTTACAGAAGAATAGAAACATTTTAAATAATAAAATTCAAAGTAAGAAATGTCGGAAGATCATTATTTGGTACCCAAAGAGGCTGTTGCGGATTTAACACATCTAATACATGGTATGTAGAAGTTTTATACTAAATATTTATAGACGTTGGTAATCATTTGAACCTCAAACAATATTGGCGGACTCCTGTGAGTCCAGGTAAAAATTAAAAAAAGGAAAATATGGAATTTAAAACAAAAGACAATGCATGTTCTTAACAAATGTAAATTATGTTTACACATTGCAAATCAAAGGAAAATACATTGAAACTAGCTGTAAGAAAGTGCTTGTGTATGTGTTTGGAAAAAAAGTGAACGTGATATACGTTTGTGTATGTGCTTGTGTGAGACATTTCAGTGAAAGACATATGGTGGATTCTCTCTTTGCGAGGGTAAAATGAAGGTTCAATAAAATAAAGAAGTGCTCAATTCTACGGAAACACATGCTTTCGGTGGCATGCATGGCACACACACACACACACACACACACACACAGACACACACACACACACACACACACACACACACACATATATATATATATATATATATATATATATATATATATATATAAGATTTAGGAAATAGCAGATATGTTTATATATATTGCTCAATATTAAAAATATTAAAATAATATTAAAAATATTTAAAAGATAATACTGATATTTAAAAGTTAGGAATTTTTTTTCATATAATACATACACACACATACATATATTTATATATATTTATGCATATATATATATATATATACAATTACGTATATGTACAAGTATATATATATATATATATATATATATATATATATATATATATATATATGAGGAAATATAATTTTAAAGTATGCTACATATCTGGGTTAGATTTCTCACTATCAGGGATATAACGTATGCAAATATAAAAGTTGACATGCTAAATGCAACCGTCAGGCATATGTCATGACGAATATTTCTAGTATGAAACTAACTGTCTCTTCAACATATATATACATATATATATATATATATATATATATATATATATATATATATATATATATATATATATATATATATATATATATATGAGGAAGAACAGTAAGATACATAAACCGGTGTTCTTACTGATAA
This sequence comes from Acanthosepion esculentum, assembly GCA_964036315.1. Taxonomy (NCBI): domain Eukaryota; kingdom Metazoa; phylum Mollusca; class Cephalopoda; order Sepiida; family Sepiidae; genus Acanthosepion; species Acanthosepion esculentum. Next base: position 9,286,266 of record OZ038484.1, on the reverse strand, counting down.
TTTTTATCTTTACAAAATAGTGTTCAATGTAAATATAAATTAACTGGTATAACATATGCTTTTTTTCGCTACACAGTAATAACCATGTTTCAAAGATGTTCCATTTCACCTTCAAACTAATATTGGGAATAACTTATTTTTAAATTGACTGAGTTTTAAACGCACACATAAATTCATAATTAGTTGTTACCAAGGATACAGAGAAATCCAATCATTCAGACAAGAGGCGGTAGCGTGTTCATTTTTATTAACTATTTTTGTATCAATTATGAGTTATATTCGAGTAAAGTGGTTAAGTTTAGGGAGGGTAGGTGTGTATTTTTCAACGAATTCTGACATCCGTTAAATGCATTTCGTCTGGGTTTTTTTAATTAGTATTAACGGCAAAAACTCTTTCTGTATTTTTTCCTAGTTGTATACTGAAATATTTGTTTTTGCGATGTTTAGGTTAGAATGTGTTTTATTCAACTAGAATTTTAAAATATTTTCATTTTTAATTACTAACAGACTATATTTCTTTTTAAAACAATTAAATATAATAGAATTACTTAAATTATTTAAAATTATTTTTTTCATATTAAATATTAGTATGTATATTACAAGCTCACGTTTTTTAATTTCATTTTTAAATATTATTTAAGTAAGATTTTAACTATGTCGGCAAAAAATAGCTATTTAATTTCTCTGATTCAGTAAATTTTTATTTTTTATAAACTTAGTAATATATAGTTTCTCATCTATGCACAAAGGACATGGGTCATTTAATGATCTACATATTGCTGCTTTTCTTATTAATTTCATTTTTTACTGTAGGCGTTTTATTGGATTCATTTAAGTGCCAGAAGTACTTTGAAAGAGATGTCTGATTTCTGTATTTATTTATCCTAAATGAAGTTTGATGTTGAACATCAAACTACATTTAGGATAAATACGCAGACGACATGCATCTAACAGATGTCAGAATTCGATGTAAAATACACACCTAAACTTAACCTCTTTCTCGAACGTAACTCATACAAAAATAGTTAATAAAAATGAACACGCTACCGCCCCTTGTCTGAATGACTGGATTTCTCTGTATCCTTGGTAACAACTAATTATGAATTTATATGTGCGTTTAAAACTCAGTATTATTTTTTATTTCAGTTATTCCCAATATTCGCTTGAAGATGAAATTGAACTAATGCTTTTGATTTAATTATAAAATTAAATTAGAAGGTTTTAGCTTCCATTTTTGAATCATGGTGATTACTGTGTAGCGAAAAAAAACATATTTTATATCAGTTAATTTAGAATATATATATATATATATATATATATATATATATATATATATCTTATATTTTTTATATCAGGCTTTATTTTATCTATCTTGAAAATGTGATTAATTTGCCCTATAAACAAGGCTCAGAACATTTCTCAATACACAAATATAGCTCCGAATTTTCGAGTAACGTATTACGTGATTAAAGCTTAGTTGCTATAGAAGAATATCATTTACATGCTTGGGTGAAAAAATATACAACGACTGGCGGTAGTTATGTTTCAGTTTCCACCTTTTACACAACAGATGGTCTCAAATGAGTCAATGTGAATTTTATTGAGGTTGGCTTTTGGAAGAAAGAGTGGGAAAGCAGAAATAGTTGACCTTTGATTATTGCTCACGATTAAATAGACTTTGCAATAGGATTTTTTCGGCTTAGGCTGGAGGAATTAAAGATTTTGCCACTTTCTATTTTCCTTTTTTTTACCTCATAAATGTTTAATCAGCAAACAATGCTACTTTCATATATTCTGTTTTTAGAGTAGAAGGAGAAAATAAGGATGTCATCTGTATACATACAAACACCGCTTTACACACACAAACATATATATATATATATATATATATATATATATATATATATATATATATAAATATATATATATATATATATATATATATATCTATACATGTATATATATATATATATATATATATATATATACATACATGTATAGATATATATACATATATATATATATACAGCGCTTTACACACAAAGACATATATATATATATATATATATATATATATATATATATATACATATCTACATATATATATATACATACATATATAGATACATATACATATATATATATATATATATATATATATATATATATATATATATATATATATATATATGCGTGCACATACATACACACACACACATACATATATATAATCATTTGAAATGTTTATGCCATGGAGAATGAAGTAAAGTTCGCAAAGTACTAATATATAATCAATAAGTAATCACCAATTGATTAGAATTTAAGTTTTGATGCTATATATTTTGAAATATTTTCTAATGTTCATTTCCGTTGTTTTGTGTTTGATGCGACTAAACTTGGAAGCATTTATCAAATCAACAAAAGATTCTAAATACACATTCAACTAGTGCACAATATCTGAGTTTCATTTAAATATTAATGTACAAATCTTATTAGCTTACTGCCAGTAATATGTGCGTATGTCTGTGTGACTGAGTGTGTATGTACACATGGGAATATACTACTTTGTGTGGGCGTTTGTTCGTGATAATATTTAGTTTCATGGGATGTTATATTTATGCGTAAAATTTCCCAAAAACCGTTTACAGCGTATGTAAGTATCACAGGTTAGACACAGAATTCATAATTGAACAGCGGTAGGCACATTCAAGCCGGAAGAATGCGATCTGGCAAGGACTGAGTTTTACCATTTGGTAATGTACATTGTCTTTTATGCATGCAGATGTGAGAAGATTTAACACTGTTCCTTTACAGATATGTAAAATTTCAAAAATAAATATATCAGTAAAAATATATAAAACTAAAACACTTTTGGCTTGATAAATTCCATTAGAAAACGAAACGCGTCAGTAAAGGAATTATTTCTTTTTGTCTTAATTCATATATATATATATATATATATATATATATATATATATATATATATATATATATATATATGGTCTTAAGATGTGCTATATTTATGGGATAAAGTGCTCAATATAAGAGATAGAGCGTGTGTAAATATAAAAGTGAACATAGAAGTCAACACATAGAGGCGACAGTCTGTTTCATGCTAGATGCAATTTTTACTCACTAATGTTCATCCAGTTCAAGCTTGAAAGCCACTCAATGTAGATGGTAAAGGAATTACGTTGATCTATGCACTTATGAAATATAGTTTATGAAGTTATGTAGGAGAGATAACTTATAACTATAGACTTGAAGAAGTTAAGATACTGGGAATAAAGAAAGAAATGTCTTCAGAGTCTCGCAGGAATGCTGCTTAAGACGTTTCTGTTGACATTGCAGCCCAAGAAAGGCTACATTCTGTTAATAAAGATATTTCCCGCTCAATACTCTCTGCAAGATTTCCTTGTTTAGCAGTTAGACTGGCCTTACCGTCCATTGAATATGTAGGAGCTACGATGAGATGAGGCCTGACTCGTTAAGTTACCCACCTGCAACTGATACTGTATTACGTCAAAATATATATCAGGCGGAAATTATATACCACAGACAGAGATTAGCTGATCTAAGGGAATTTTATTGGGTTAGAGAGAATTTAAATTCTTCCAAATATGAGAATAGTTTTAAGGATCAAAATAAGTGCTAATCCTAGGGTGCAAGGTCAGATTATTATGGCGTTTGCATTGGAGATTCTTGCCAAACTTAAGCAACTTATGATGGCTCTACAAATTTCTGAGGAATTTTGGTGCTTTCCTCATGGAAAAAACACCATTCCGATTGTCCTATTCTGAAGGTTTTTTTTTATTTGTTGTTGCTTTTAATCGGTTCAGTTAGGAACAGTATTTCTCTTATTTCAACAAGAAATTTTACTGAATGAGCTTGTAATACACGAGGTATCCCCAAAGACACCAGATACAGAGCTTCAACTTCTTCGGCGCAGAAACGATTCTGATGTGATTTGCGGTTTCTCATTGTCGTAAATAATTCATTTTTTATCGGCAGTTTTAATTATTTTATATAACGTGTTTTCTTATACCATTTGAACAGCAAATCCTATATTAATCCGTTAAATCCGTTAAATGTATATTCTCGCGTTTCGCGTATCAGCCTGATTTTAAATACCTTAGAATCCTTATATGATGTATGTATAGTATCTATGTGAAATTCGGTGTCATGTGACATGGAGTAATAATCAAAATGGTATGCCTACAGGTGAGTTCTTTCTCTTATAAAATTAAAATTTTCACTTCTGAAACTATCGAAACATTGACATTCTCAGTCATGGTACCTTCTCCATAAACGGCACCTCTATTTTTACTGACTGTCCATGTATGTGCCTTTCATTTTAATACAAAAAAATTAAATTTCACAATGCGTACACGTAAATAATGCGGTTTTAATATACCGCTTTTCAGAATATGTAGATAACTCTTAGATTTCACTCATATGTGAAAAGAAATATATATAATGTCTGTTGTTCCAAAATTAAAAGTATTTGAAGTGATCAAATTCTGCTTCTTGTTTTCAATGGACTTAATGTCTTACTTTCTGGAAGGATAATATAATTCAATATATAACTATGAACCGTTATATGAAATAATGTCATAAACTTTTAGTATTGTATAACATGAATGACTGTTAATTCATCTCTTCAGTATGCATATATATATATATATATATATATATATATATATATATATATATATATATATATATATATATATATATATATATATATATATACCGAAATCAGACATCACTTTCGAAATATTTCTGGCACTTAAAAGAAACCAATAAAACACCTACAATAAAATGGAAATTAATAAAAAAGCTAGAATATGTAGGTCATTAAATATCCCATCTCCTTTGTGCATACATGAAAAACTATATATTACTAAATTTATAAAAAATAAAAATTTACTGAATCAAAGAAATGAAATAGATATTCTTTGCCGTCATTTTCAAAAATTTTCCTTAAATAATATTTAAAAATAAAATAAAAATTTAAAAAATTAAAAATGGGAACTGGTAATACTTTTCTTTGATATGAAAAAATAGCTTTTGAATAATTTAAATAATTCTATTACATTTATTTGATTTAAAAAGAAATATATTTTATAAGTTATTAAGAGTAAAAATAATATTTGAAAATTGTAGTTAAATATAACGTATTCTAACAAAAACACCCCTTTTAGAAAGAATCTTTAAGTATACAAGTACAAATTTAATGGAAACAAAATGCCGAAAAACTTGTTGTCGTTAATAATTAAAAAAAAAACAACAAAAAAAAACAGATAAACCCAGGCGACTTGCGTCTAACGGATGTCAGAATTCGTAGAAAAATGCACACCGACCCACCCTAAACTTAATCTCTTTTTCGAACGTAACTCAGAATTGATAGAGCAATAGTTAATAAAAATGAACACGCTACCGCCCCTGTCTAAATGATTGGATTTCTCTGTATCCTTGGAAACAGGAAATTATGAATTCATATGTGCATTTAAAACTCAGTAAATTTAAAATAAGTTATTCAAAAATTCGCTTGAAGATGAAACAGCACTAATGCTTTTAAGTTAATTATATAATTAAATTTGAAGTTTTTAGTTTCAGATTTTGAAACATGGTTATTACTGTGTAGCGAATGATCAGAGTTGAATCAGACCAGGAAACATTTTTTTGAAAATGAATGCAATATCAAAAATAAATAACAGTATACCGTTCATTAGTTTTAAAATAATAAAGCGTTAAGAGGTCTTTTGATAAAAATCGCCTGGAGATACCGTAAGGTTAAAAACAAGGTAGCGGGTTCAACTGACCTCCTGATTTTTAAAGTTAAAAGCTCTACATGTCATTTTTAATTTTTATTTTCCACGCGTGTATTGAGAATTTTTTAAAACTACTGTTTCTGGCCTGATTCAACTCTGACCATTTAACATTTCTGTATTATACACACACACACACACACACACACACACACACACACACACACACACACACATATATATATATATATATATATATATATATATATATGTATGTATGTATGTATGTATACTAAATAAGCACTTAATGCGCGTATTCAGAAATATCGGGTAAGATGTTTATAATTATGGGAGTCTCAATTTATCACAATAATTTCGGTAAAATTGGAATGTCCAAAACAAAAACAGCATCATATTCTGTTTCCTGCTCGTTTAATTTTCTCATCAGTAATATTTGGTAGCTTACGCTGAAGATTTATTGACAGCAAGGCTCCTTAATAATCCAGAATTCTCATTAATATTTCGGTTGAGTAGAAATGCCATAGTTTGTTGAATCTAATTTTTTTCTTGTATTTCACGTTTTGGGCGTATATTACACGACTCCACAGAACGGCTATAAGTATACTGTAATAATTTCATTTTTATAGTCCATTTTTGTTTCACCTTAATTTGATGTAGAGGTAGTATTTCAGGTGCTCAGTATTTTTTAAATATTGAAGCCTCAAGTTCCTGTGACGGGGCATTATATGAGGCAGTTTCAAGGGAGTCATTGTCCCCAGTGTGTGATCTGGTGGTTTTCAGTGCATGAGAAAGTCCAACGTTTGGTGAAAATAGTTTTGCCTGTTTTTCCGTGTTTCCCACCTGATTGTCGGATAATATTCCGTAGATCTGTAGTTGTCACGATCTTGGAGGTCCCTCATTTGGATTGTTTCTTCATTGGCGAAGGATCCCTCAGGAATCGTCTAACCTTGTCCTCATGACGACCAAACTTTTCCGCAATGACATGAAGAGAAGTGCCTTTAGCACTTTCCTTGATGATGACTGAATTTTCTTCTTCGTTGAAGCCTTTTCCACGTCCTATAATTCTTGGACAGGAGAGACGCTATTAGCGTGTTTCATCCCAAAGCTGTTGAATCTAAAATGGAAAAAAAGTACGTTACATAGCATAATGAAGATCTAACAATGTTATTGCCATACTAAGAAAACCTACTGTGAAAAATTTTGTAAAAATCAATTCACAGATAATCAAGAAATCTTAAATTTCACAACCAAATTATTAGCGTGATTCGATGTGTACAAGAGAGATTAATGTTTCAGTTTTTTTGCTATCGAAATATTATGCCTCTTCAAAGAATTTCTAATTATATCTGAGTGAAAGAAAATGAAACATTTTAATAATGAAATCTGGATATCAAGTTTTAACGAAACAACTAGTTAAGAAAATATTAAATAAATATCTAATATTATCCAATCTTCCAGCTAAAATATTCTTCAATTATTATTTTCCTGAATCCAAATACATTCCACCACTAAAACCGAATAATAATAATAATTATACGTTCTATATTTTCCTTCTAATTGTCTTAATAAAGCATCATAAAAAAACTTCACATGGTATGTGCGTCTATTAGCCCAAATATATTGAAACAACAGATGCCCCCGACATCTGCAATCATCGTGATTCTCGCGATAAAACCAGCTCCGTTATAATCACTGATATTTGTTGCCTGCACTTATTCGGTGAGCTGGTCATAAAACATTGGCCAATATCCTTGTTTAAAAGAGATGCAGATAAATGTTGAAATCATCAGGCCAGTCAATGAGCGATACGTGAAAAACAATCGCTCTCTAAGCTCTACTTAAGCACAAGTCTACAAGCGTGGGGCATGAGTCAATTTTTTGTTATCTAAATGACCGCACGTATCGAAGAGATATATCATTTATTTAGTGTATACTGGATGTACAAAAGTCTAGCCATCACAGTTTTGTTTGTGTTTCAAAACCAATTATATTGGCATATGAAAATTAGAAAACTAATAACTTTTTTGTTACTGTCAGAAAGAAAAAGAAGAAAGTGGTTGTCTTCCCCATATCTATACAATGTATTGAGTGAGAGAAAGTTTAGTTTTTCCTGTCCCATTTGTTATTGAAGATAAGCATATTTAGAATGTGCAATGTTGCTATCAAATACAAAGATGAATCAATCCATCTGGAAAGTCAGAAATAAAAATTATTATAATTAAACATAATTTACACGAATATCTACATCTTTAATATCTGTGTCTTCCGAGATATTACTGGAAATATGTCTTTTAATGGTCAATCGAATTTAATATATTCTCCTACGACGGAACATCTCCCTGCTGGTTTTGACTTTCCATAACCTTAAAGGCCTACGTTGTAGCATTCACGAACTTAAGTCATTGTTTGTGTTTTTTATATATTAGGTTGGTGCAAAAATAATGTCGTTTTTTGACGTTCAACTTCATGTGAGAAAACGACATTATTTTTGCACCAACCTAATATATATCAAGATCACCTTGCAGGTTAGTAAGTGAAGGTATAGACGTAGGTTAAGGGGAATATAACATAATACGGCAATTAACGTCGCGTGAAATTTTTTCTTTAATTAAATGTAAAACAGAGTTACCATAACGTTGGCGCATGTGCAGAAAGGGCAAAACTGAAAATCGCGCACAATTCGCGTCGTTGACCTTATAGCTGTAGACAGCAGACAAAACAATATCTGATTGGCTAATGCAAATCTCGATGCCAATATAAAAGTAAAATCTAACTCCTGGTATAATAATTTTATTTTATTTTTTTTAAATTACATCGTAGACCGAATTATACAGAGAGGCCACCTGTGTACTTGGCAGAACGGATTTGATGTTGCAATGACTACAATCCGTAATGAAACCAGTGTAATATCACTTATTATCTCTACCGTTTCATTTTATAAATTCATTTCAAGAGGCACGTTGGAGTAATGGAAAGTGGCTCGGATTAAGGAATCGAAGTGCAGGGTTCGAATTCCAGTCGAAAACATTACATTCACTTGGAAAAGGTATGAATCCTCGTCTTATTTCCCCAGCTATGGGTAAATAGCAGGACATACCGGGGACTATAGCTTTGGATGGCAAATGGTATACCCCAGAAGTGGGTAGTCATGTATCGAAAGATGCATAATCGATTAATCGTGTATCACACATGGCACATAACCATCTGGCTGATTTAAAGTATATCGTTTATGTAGTGTATACTGGGTCTACAAAAGTCCAGCCATCATAGTTTTGTTTGTCTTTCAAAACCAATTATATAGGCATAGAAAATTAGAAAGCTAATAACTTTTTTGTTACTGTCAGAAAGAAAAAGAAGAAAGTGGTTGTCTGCCCATATCTGTACAATGTATTGAGTGAGAGAAAGTTTAGTTTTTCCTGTCTCATTTGTTATTGAAGATAAGGATATTTAGAATGTTCAATGTTGCTATCAAATACACTGATGAATCCTGGAAAGTCAGAAATAAAATTGATATAATTACACATAATTTACACGAATATCTACATCTTTGATATCTGTGTCTTCCGAGATATAACTGGGAATATGTCTTTGACTGTCATTTTAGAATTACCTGAAATTCGGGCATACATAATATTCAGCAATGTTTAACCTTTGTGTCAACCCACAAAAATACTATCAAAATGGCCTTTATTTCTTTGACACCTCTATTAATATATATTAAAGTATTTTGAGTCCCTTGGTAATGTTTATTTAGAAGATTATGAAAAAAAGTGAAGTACAATGTGATATTTATTATTTATATTATATGATATTAATTATTTACCTTTTTAAATAATTTGAAAAGGGCTCTTTTTATTCAAAAGTTTATAAAAAGTAATTACATAATTATCAGAACAAGAGGAAGATGAAGAGATGCTCTTAACTTAATTTTAGTTGTTTTATTTGTTGAGGGAAAATGAAAAAATCCGGTAAATGCATTTTTACAGAATTTTTAATTGAAATTCTACGTCATTATATGTTTACCGAAATTTTCTTATTCACAGACATTTTCAGAAATTTATGAATAAAAAAATATTTTCATATTTATTTCAATATGCTAAATAATAAATGTTACACGATAGTTGATACACACATTCGTATTATGTTATCAATATAAAATTGTTCTTGCAAATAATTATTCGTCCTGGGTAAGACAATAAACTACCTCCGCGTCCTGGGTAAGACGATAAACTATATCCGACAACAAGGCCTCTGATCATCACGTTTTGAGGAGAGTGGAACCACCTTTTAATTGCTGGTGTTCCCCGGTCCAGCTTGACTCAGGGTGTTAGCACCGGTTAGTGTCCCAGCTATGGGTAAGTCGTTAACCACCAAACTGGCGTGAACACGTGTAAAAATAGGTTTTAATGCCAGCAATACATTTTTGAAAAGATAACTAGCAGCAATACATTATTACTGGCAATACTTTTTAGGAAAAGCTATTACAAGCAATGCATTTTTGAAGCGATAAATATTACCAGCAATACATTTTGGGAAAAATATTACCAGAAATACTTTTTGAAAAAAATATTACCAGCAATAAAAATCTTGTCGGCATTAAATAACCCATTGTGTTTGATATGCCGTAAAACAAACAAACCAAATCAGTATTCTAATAAATAAATAGAGTTTAATATATTCATGGTCAATTCTCAACATCAAAGAATATGTATAAATTTACTTTCGTATATTTGGGTGTTATTAAAATTCTAATCATCGCTTTTTAAAAACAATAAACATTGCCGAGGTAGTCAACGTGTTCACAAATAACTATAAATAGCAGTGTTAAGGGAATAATTCTCCTTTTAATAAGCCGCTTTTTGCAGACACGGATGTTAAGAATTGCCTTATTTTAATTATATTATTAATTATTCATATATAGTCTGCCTAACAGATTTAATTCCATCGCTTCAGGTGTTTTCTTTCCAGCCTTCTGCATTTCGATTGAATATTGAGAGTATTCTACAAATTATTCAGGCTTGCTAACATTAACTTGTATGTTCTACAATCTTCCTAGTATTGTTTGAAATCTGGAAGCGAAATAATGTACATTATTCCTTTTTTTTATACTTTCCAGCATAAATTTTATGTCTTAACATATAAGTGAAATCATTAGAAGAAATATTTGCTTTGTTTTATGAATTATTTTTATAGAGTTATCCTTTTCTGTATTTGTTCACATCACATGCTATATCTATTATTATTATATTTATTACTAATATTGTCATATTTCTTTTGATTTCTGGTCAGTACACACTTCTTCTGGGTCCTGCCCAGAGATCTAAGAACAGAAATGGCATCATGACATTTTCCATTGACTAATTAAAAAATAATAATTTTATTACATAGTTAAAGATGTGGGTTATACTTATGAGAGCAACTTTTTGTATTTCTTTAAGGCATGGGCTTCAAATAACCCTTTCAATGAGTCTACTGGAAACTTTTCACACCATTCTGATGGCTCCAACTACAACAGGGATTGTTGAAGTTTCCATGTGCCAAATTTTTTTTATTTGAGATTTCGATTTCAAGTTCCTTGTATTTTGATAGCTTTTTTAAGATCTTCAAACGTACATTGAAGTTTGCAGGAACTGTCATATCAATAAGGGGGCAATAATTTATTTGCAGTCTCTAATAACAATGTCAGAGCGATTATCTTTGATTGTTCCTTATTATTATTATTATTATTATTATTATTATTATTATTATTATTATTATTATTATTATTTGTTTTAATTTCTCCTGCATACACATTTCTTTTCAGGTCTCAATCAGATTCCTAAAATCAGAAATGGTCTCACGGCATTCTCCACTAAAAAAAAATACATAACACACATTTTACATAGATGAAGCCGTTATTAATGTGCGAGCTCTACTTGTGAGCACAATTGCTCGCATTTCTTTAAGGTGTGTACTCCCAGGAACCCCTTCACTGAATCTGTCGGAACCTTTTCCAATCAGTGCGAGGACTCCAACTCCAACTGCAAATATTGATGTCATCTTGTGCAGCGTTTGTAAGATTTCCAAGTCAATATACATGTATTGTGATAGTTTTTGCAGATCTTCAAAGATACAGGGACTGTCATGACAATAAGAAAGTAAGATTGTCAATTGCTTCTGGATATTTATCATAGAATCTGCATTTCGGTTAACAACATTTGTCAGCATGTTTTTATGTTAATCTCTATTAAGCATTGGTCCTGTGTAGCAAGTGTAACCTTGCCTTATGTAACCACGTATTATAATTATTATGTTATTGTCTTTGGTTTTCTGGTGTAGAATCATTTTCCGGGTCCCAACAAGAGACCTAATGCCAGAAATAGCATCATGATATTTTTCACTCAGCCTCATTTTGAAATAAACTGCCATGTCAATAAGAAGGCACATTCTGCTGATGTGTCTCTTATCACAATGTCTGAGCGATTAGCTTTAATTGTTCTGTCAGTGTCTATTGTAAAGTCCCATAAAATTGTTACAGGTCCGATATCTGTAACCGGGCCAGGATGGTGTTCATATCAATTTCCTTTCTGGAAAGGTTGCATACTTTCCAAAGCAGATATTGGCCCACTCTGTCATGCCGAGATCTTCCTCTGATCCTACCAATTTGCACGCGTGCCGAATAAACAGAAATACTCATTTACATTATTTACATTATTCGGACTGTTATCCTCATCTTTATTGTCATAGTCACAACGTTTCGGTTGTTGTACGCTTCGGCCTTCTTCAGGTGATGGGAATTTCGAACCGAATCCTTTATTTACAACGGCCGAAAGGTTGTGAATATGGCAATGAAGATGAGAATAACAGTCCGAATAATGTAAATAATGTAAATAACATATATTTGTGTTTGAGTATATAAAATACGCAGAATAAAAATTGATAACATTGTAGTAATATTAACATATTTCATTTCATCACAGCCGGATTTTTTACTTTATTTTCCATTTCATAATACGAGTACTTTGTGGAAACACAAATAATCGGATCAATATTACTTGACTTTTGTACTTATTTATAAATTTCAACGCCAATTTTAAATAAACAAAACTTACAAATCTCTTTCGAACATACTTGACGAGTTGTTGAGATGAATAATCCAAATGATATGTGGACCAACGTTTTTCTACTAGTCATTTAAATTTGTCCGACAGGGAAATTTGTTATTCATTTTTATGAAGAGTGACATGAAAAATATTAGCTGGAAGAAAGAAGACTGAAAAAATTTATTCGCTAAATTATATTAGAAAAACTTATATACTACTGATGAATTAGAACCGATTTCCTCAGCTTCTTAATTGTAATCAAAACCCTGTGGCTATTGTAAGCTGAAACTTTCTATTATTACCTCTGATAGCATTTATTATTTTGGGAATTTGAAAACGGCCTCTTGATTCAAATTACGTGGAAAACAGGTTCTCATTCCTCTGTCTGGAGTAGGGGATATATCCAAACGTTCTTTTACTACAACACTCAAAATGATATAAACAGTTCGATTTAAACATTGCACACCAATGAAGATTCGCTATGTTAAATTTTCAGAAAGGAATGGAAAATATTTCTTGCAATAACAGAAAAGTTTCATTTTAGAATTTAAAATACGGTAGGAGCATATACCGGCTAAAACGTACGATTAATGCAAAATATCTGGAGGTACTTGTCCAGCTAATTCAGAGAATGACGATGATGCATTTAAGAAGAAATAATTAACTAATTAATTACGCTTACAATGTTATGAAAATCACCCTGAACCTCTAACAAAGGCCCAGGCAGTAACTATTCTATTAGTTTTTAGCCTTCGATAGATATACAAGTTAAAAGACTTATTAATTAACGACTATGAATTAAAACACCTTCTCAAAAATAAGGCAATGCTATCAGTTTGTTAACGAATATGGCAATATAAGTATAAGGACCTTGAAAATGAAAATGACGAATATGGCATATTAAAACTACTATCTGTCTATATTTCTGAAATGAGGTATTATGTATGCTATATACATTATTCGGACTATTGTCCTCATCTTTGTCACCATGTTTATCACCACGTTTCGGCCGTTGTACGACCCGGAACTTCTTCATTGGGTTGGAATATTGAACATGGCGACAAAGATGAGGGAAATAATCCGAATAAGGTAAATAGTGTAAAACTACTATATTGTAGCCGTGGCTGCAATCACGAAAACAAGTTTAGTAATAAGGACAGATATCCATCATTTAAAAGAGATCAAAAATATGAATTCTTGTTTATTAGTCAACGCTTTTGGTGGGCAGATCATATAGAAGAAAATATCAGAAGTGATTTCTTTCTGCAAGCGTCAACATCACTTCCTATGTGTGCCAACTATTAAATATTGGACGAATTTAGCGCGTTGATCTTTGTACATAAACAACGTGGTGGACTTTAGTTTGTTTAATGTTCACTAGCTAAATAGAAAATATTAATAGTAATTAGAATATATTTGTGAATTTCATTTGGCTTTAACATTGTTTAATCAGGATTCCGATACTAACCACGCCTTCATTAAAGATTGATTGTCAATAAATTTTGAAGTAGAGTAATGGATAGCTGCTCGGATTGAGGAATCGGAGAGCCGAGTTCGAATTCCAGTAGAATCCATAACATTCACATACGTGCTAATACTGTTGAGAAAGGTATGAATCCTCTTCTTCTACCCCACCCAGCTATGGGTAAATAACAGGGCAGACCGTGTTCTATAGCTTTGGATGCAACTCGTCTACCGCAGAAAGAAATGGCAACCTATTGCGGGAAAAAAATTGCCTCGTCAGTCATGTATCGAAAGATACATGATCACACATGGTACATAACTGATTGATAGATATATGTGTACGTGTGTGGTGGATTGATTGTGTGTGTTTGTATTATGTCTATCTCTCTCTCTCTCTCTCTCTCTCTCTCTATATATATATATATATATATATATATATATATATATTGATAATAAAAATATGGTTTTAAGGTGTAGCACACTTTAATACATATTGAAAGGTACGCAATGCAGGAAAAACACTATTAGCAGGAGTTATTTTTACAAGGCCCAATATCTTCCCGAGGTAGCGGTTTACAGAGGAAAGGGCACCATTTGTTCGTATATGAGAGAAAGATGACCTTTAACTCTAGACTTGAACCGGTTAAGGTTGTAGTCGAGAGTTTCTTAACAAAGCAGCGGTTCATAGGAAGAAGCTGGTCGAATGGAACTTACATTTCACAAATCGAATACAAAGCCTATGTGGATTATTCTCTACCATGTACGTTGCGACGTGGGTCTTAGTCGCGAAATTTAAAACTCGTCGAAATAATGAATGGCTATGGAATCATTGCGTGAGTCTTCGCAAATATAGTTCTTATTTACGGATAGGTTCGTATTAACGTTATATATTTACGGGTAACTTTCTCAATATCAGGGATAGAGAATATATATATAGATAAGTAACAAAAATATGTCAGTTTAAAAATAAAATCTGATTAAAGATATAGGCTTCACCCTACAAATTAAGTGGGATATCAACTGTTGCTGTAAAACTCGCAACAACTTCCGGGATATGTGCATACAAAAGAAGATTGTATAATTAAATACAGAAATGCTGAACAATTATTGAATCAAAGAAACGAAATTATTTTCAAGTGGCGACATAAGAGCAAGTTTAAAATTCCCTTAAATCTTTGAATTTGGGGGATATACAATTGAAGTGCTGATTCTTTTATATGGGTACTCACATATATGTACGTACATATATTCAAATGCATATATATGATTACATTGCTTATCATGTGTCTTTGTGGGTTTTTTATATGTGGTTATATGTATGATTAACTTGATGATGTATACATCATCTATAATTTTAAATTACTAATTTCAGTAGTATTATTATGAGGTGTATATTTATTACGTTTAACCTTCTATGTTTATATTCTAAATCTGTCGTCTATATTTATGTATATTTATCTATATATTGACATATTTATTTATCTTTTCCCTATTATCTTTTAAAAAATTTGTATTTTACTTTATTATATAATTAATTATTGTTTTTAACTTCGATATTATTATTATTTTTATTAGCGTTATCTTTATTTGAATATCTAATTTGAATGTGCGAGGATTCTTTCTGCATATATATATATATATATATATATATATATATATATATATATATATATATATATATATATATATATATTATCTTTATATATATATATACATATATAAAGTTAAAGAAAGAGAGAGAGAGGGAAGAGAAATGAATAAATATGGTTAAAACTGTGTTCCGAAATTAACTTCGGACAATTTCTGACGAAATTCATTCCTTGTCTGAGAAGGATCTTTTGTAAATATGGAAAGTTTACCAGTAAAATTAATATGCGCATAGTATTTATTGCGATTAATAATATTTGACTTAAATAACCTGCGTTGACTAAATACTGCGAATATATATATATATATATATATATATATATATATATATATATATATATATATATATATATATATGTATATATATATGGCACCAAATTAGTTGTGTTTCAATCCTGGCTTGAGGCATTCGGAAGTCTAGTCGCACTGAGGAGCTGTGATACAGCGAAACAGTACTGTCTGTGAATGACATAATTTAGCTCTTGAAAATACATTTCAATTGAGCACTGTTGAGTGATAAGCTAATTCTATAAACAACAGCCATCTGCACTAATGCAAAGCTCTTCAGTAAAATGAATGGAGCACTTTGGCTGATTGGCATTTCTTTACATTTGTAAAAACAATACGCTTGATTTAGTTGTGTAAATCTACCGAGTGAAGATAGCTCTGGCTGACACCAAATTAGTTGTGTTTCAATCCTGGCTTGAGGCATTCGGAAGTCTAGTTGCACTGAGGAGCTGTGATACAGCGAAACAGTACTGTCTGTGAATGATATATATATATATATATATATATATATATATATATATATATATATATATATATATATATATATATACAAGATAACCAAAATAGTTCTGTCCATTTGTTGATTGGTCATTGAATGAAGTTGAAATATATACGAAATGCGTGTAGCAATTGTTTTCAAATTCGGACAGCCGGAGGTAGGAACATCAGATATTATAAAAAACACGCGCACCGTGCCCGGCCATCAGTTATAAACCGGACAGATGTTAGAAGGATGAAAGTGTCTAGAGATCTCGTTTGGGGCTGTTTGCTTTGCGACTTCAAAGTGGGCTTATCATCAGCTGCATCAAGTCGCCGCATATGTCAAGCGTTTGGGGATAGTGCTGTGGATGAACGTACTGCAAGGCGTTGGTTTCGAAAATTCAAGTCGGGATATTTGTCTCTCCATGATGAACCTCGCAGTGGACGACCACAGGTTTTGAATGACGGAGTAGTCTAACGTGTGATGAACTTGCAAGACAGTTCAACGTTTTCGATGAAACAGTTAGACTTCACCTGCACCGCCTAGATAAGACGTACAAACTGAGCAAGTGGGTGTCAACGATTGGCAGCCTGCGTATCGCTGCTTTCTCGCCACCGTACCGCATCCTTAGTCAATCGAGTGCTTAGCAGTGATGAAAAGTGGGTTCTGTACGAAACTTCCAAGCGTTCAAGACATTGGTTGTCTCCTCAGGATGCTCTCCCTCACACCGCAAAACCGCCTATGCACCCTCGCAAGATTATTCTTTCTGTCTGGTGGACAGGTCGTCAAGTGGTTCATTATGAACTGGTACCAACGGGCGAAACGGTCACTGGAGACCTATACTCGCAGCAATTGAAACGTGTACAACATTGCGCCAGAAGGAGCCAGGTGTGCTTTTCCTCAATGACAACACCAGGCCGCATGTCGCGCGAGTGGCCAGGGATACCATACAGCAAATTGGGTCGGAAACTTTGTGCTTCCACCTTATTCACCTGACCTTGCGCCATCCGATTACCACCTCTTCTACTCCCTGGATAATCATCTTCGTGGGAAATACCTCGCCAATGAAGCAGACTTCGGCACAATCCTCACGGACTTCTTTTTGTCAACCACCCCCCCGAGTTCTACCGCAAGGGCATTGAACAGCTGGAGACATGTTGGCAGAAGGTGCTGGATGCCGATGGCGATTACTTCAAAGACTAAATATAAGTTACACATACTGTGACGCGTTTTCTTTTTTTCCTTTAAAAACGGACATAACTTTTTTGGTTACGTTGTGTGTGTGTATATATATATATATATATGCATGCGTGCGTGTGTGTGTGTGTGTGTGCGCGCGCACGCGCGTGCATGCGTGCGTGCGTGCGTGCGTGCGTGCGTGCGTGTGTGTGTGTGTATATATATATATATATAGAGAGAGAGAGAGAGAGAAAGAGAGAGAGATAGAGGGAGAGATTATCAGCTATGACACAGTTGATATCAGAATCTACATTCCATATGAACTGATATTTCATGCCTAACTCAATCGACATATCAGCTGTTATTATAGGCCAGTTGAGGAGTGAGGAAAATTGGCCTTCTATGTTTTTTTTTTATTTAAGGTTTATTTCTTTAGATCATTTATGATTATGAAAGTTTATTGCTTATTTTATTCCATTATAGTCTATATACACAGTTTCTTCCTATTTAGTATCTTTTCTTTATCTATCTAAATCTGTTTCTAAATCTGTTTCTATCTCTTTGCTCCCAGTTTTCTATCATATTTTTAAATCTATCAGAATTCATGTCCCTCTTCCTCTTTTACACTTACTATGCGATCATTTTTAAGGTTCCCGTCTCTTCACATCCATTTTAAGGTATTCTTATTTCTGTATCGATTCTAATGTTTATATTCTCACTCCACACGTATATCCCTATCCACTTACATACTTGTCAATCTATTTCAATTGGTTCCGTTCTTAGTTTGCTATCAGACTATATATCAATTCGTGGGAGAAGACCAGGAACCATTAAGAAAATAAAGTACTTTTTTGTGACCTATGTTGGTTGCATATATCACACAGAGGCAGGGGATGAGTTTTCAATGGAATTTGAAAGATAGGATTTAAACGTTTTATTCTTTTTATTGAGGAATTATCAAAAAGAAAAATCCGAAGCAACACGGTCTTCCTCTGATCCTACCAATTTGCCCGCGTGCCGAATAAACATTAACGTTCACCCATAACAATCTCTCTCTTACTCTCCCTATTTCTTCCCCCTCTATCTATCTCTCTCTCTCTCTCTCTCTCTCTCTCTCTCTCTCTCTCTCTCTCTCTCTCTCTCTCTCTCTCTCTCTCTTTCACTCACTCTCTTTTTGTGCGTGCGATAGATTTGTTTTAGAAGGAATTTTAAAAAATCTTCCTTCAAGCTTTTATGTTAATTATTATTTCGAAGTACTGAATTGAACTTATATCCAATAAGCAAAATTCAAAAATTTAAATTGACTGAAAGAAGTTTTTTAAATATTTAAATTTTTAGTCATCTGTCAAAACGCTGTAATTCTGTTTATTAAAAATTCTTTTAAAAATAGAAAATAATTTTCTTAAATTTTATTTGTGAAATATTAGCTGATTTAAAATTTATATAATCTGATTCGAAAAAAATATTATATTTATTGTAAAATATTGCAGTAATGCATATTAAAAACTCGGTACAAATGTATTTAATGTGTTGATAGGCTTTATTGACAGCTGGAAATTTGGCGACATATCTGTAAAAATGTCTTTAAGAATATAATGTTAGCTTTTTATATAATTTGTAACTACCCAGTAATCGTAAAAATTTAGGAAAATATTCTCCCTCTTCGTGTATAGATAATGCATGCACATTTGATTGTGTATGTATGTATGTGTTCGGTTTTTTTTTGCGGGGGGGGGGGTTATAAAGGGCCCTGAAGATGTTTCCTGTCTCGCCACCTTTTTGTGTGTGTATATCTAAATATGTCTGGGTGCTTATGTATTATAATCGAAGTGTGTATTGTTTTACGCGAGAGGTTAGCACCCTACTCACACACTTGGAATTAAAATGTATACATTTTGTCAGGAAGACCAGCCGATATTAGCGTCTATTCTAACGTAATTTCAATGAAAAAATAAATTGAATAGCACATGTTTTTTCATTTCTCCTCAGTAATTTTATAATTTTCAACGTAATAGAGATTAAATTTAGTTTTAAAATTGGTAATATTTTACCTTTAATTATAATATCAAATTTTATCATATAATTTAATACTTATTGGTTATAATAAATTCTATTTTAGTATAACCCCAACTTTAAAGCTTTTAATAGCTATTATAACCTTACATCGTTGTCAAGTTTTTTGAATTCTCGTAAACTTGTATTTTGATTTGTCATTCCTATCTATGTAACCGGGTTTTCTCCTTGCGAAGGATCGTT
>OZ038484.1:9256077-9263577 GCA_964036315.1 Acanthosepion esculentum | reverse complement strand
ACGTACGCACGCACGCACACACACACACACACACACACACACACACACACACACACACACACACACACACACACACACACACATATATATATATCAAGCATCTCGCATATTCATTATTCATACACTTGTTACTCTTCAAAGATCAATCGCTTACCGATTGGCGTACAAATGTCTCCATGCCATATTTTTATTTTACCCGCCAAACCCGTCCAGATGGCTATTGACGGCGTCAGCTTCATCGAAGACTGCCATAAACTGCTGTCTAATATCAAGGCAAATCTAATTTTGGTGAAACCCCTGAATAAGAAATGCTCATTAGAGGTCAATGACGTAGTAGAAGACATATCGCTCTCTTCCTCTTCAGATTGACTAGACGATCATCCATATTAGTTGCAATGTTCAGTCTCCAGGAATGCAACTTCATCAGTATATCGACGTTCAAAACTTTGCAATGCAATGACTAATTCTTCAATGGCTGATTGGAAAAGTCATTATGATAAATAAATGATTCATCCACTAAAAAATCCACGTTGAGCCACACAGGGAAAAACACTGAAGAATATCCTTACTTATCAATGCATGAGTAAGAGACAAATGCAGGAAAAACCTCTGCTTTTTTACGCACTATGTGCTGTACAATGTCCATCATTCACATATAATAGATTAATTTCGGACCTTACGTTGTGGAATAAATGCTAACATAACTTCGACTACTTAAAGGAATCGATTCATATAGGATTACCTTAATTTGAGTCTTTCACTTGATAAAATATCGATACTATATTCTATTTCGTTCAAATCTTACTGGCATCTTAGTAATAATTATGATGTCCGTAATTCTCTGACAATGTTGTGAATAAACATCGAAATAATAGAAAATATAACAACACTTTCTATTTTTCAACGGTGTTTTTATTGTGATTTCAACCAATCTGGCTTAAGGGCATATCACGTTGAAACACGGGTTCTCGTGCAATCACCGAAGTAAAGTAACATCGCGCCTGCTCAGTACCTAGATTGATGACCGCTTGGGAATCCTAAGTGCTGTAAGCTTGGATGTGCGGTTGGTATAATTGATAGCGGCTCAGAATTGGAAGTCGGAGAGCCGAGTTCCAGTTCAGATTGGGTTCGTTATATTCATTTTCAATACCGTTGGGAAATATACGAATCCATCGCTCCTATGTGCCATCTATAGGTTAATTACTAATTGCAACAGTAACTGCCGGTTACTCTTCTTGTAGCTCTTCTGCTAATGTGACTAAGCAATCCTTATAAAAATAACCTTGCTCAAACAACAGTCAACCTGTTGATATAAACCAACTATGCTAAAGAGACCTTACTTACAGTTAGTGAAAGATCGTATAATCTGTTGTGATTAGTTTATTTATTTATTTATTTTGTCGAGGTCAGTATGCTCAAAACCTCAGTCACGATGACTTATGACTTTAAACTAAAGGCTCCTGAATGATTACTTAAAACTAATTTCTCTCTCACTGTTTGGCTTAACCTGTGTTTAATTTTTTTCTCAGGCTCTTTCTAAAGGTGCCGCCCACTATGAATACCTTCGCCAGTAATATTATGCTATTATAATTGTGTTTGTCCCCTCTCTCCATTATTTCGTGCAGCCGTTTCGCCCTGCCAATAACGCATAGACAATGGAATATTCCGTTTTGATCGCGCTGAAAAAGAGGAAAAACCCTAATTGTTTCAGTGAGAAAAAGAAAGAAAGAAAGAAAGAAAGAAGAGAAGAGATGATGAAAGTGTTGAAAGTTTCTTACTAGCACCTCATAAAAGATGGTCTATTCCGTTTTGAATAACTGATGCAATAATTGTGGCACAAGACCGAAAAAAGGCGAGGCTGATCAAAGTTGGTTATCACTAGCTATCATATACCTAGCTAATCAGATTCACGACCCATTCATTCGTTACAATATATTTGTAGAGGACCGTGTGTGTATTTACGTGTTGTATTGGAGACACGTGTGTAACTCCTGGTAGAATATTAAAAAGCCCAACTACATAAAATTGGCGAACTTAATTTGTTCAACCGAAGATGAAAGAAGACAAACAATATATATATATATATATATATATATATATATATATATATATATATATATATATATATATATATATATATATTTGTCATCCACAGACAGACTGTTTCGCTGATCAACATAGCACATAGACATAACATTTGTGTGTGTGGGAACATTTGTGTTTGTTCTTCGGTGAATGTTCGTACTTTGGTGAATGTTTGTAATGTCCATAGCCTTTTCCAAGAAATGGGAAAAGCTGACCTAACAGCTTACATCTTGTCGTTGAAATGAAGAAGAAAGAGAGATTTACCACACCACCAGGCGGGGTGAGATTCGGCACGAGGCCTGAAGGAAAAAGAGAAAGAGGCAAGAAGTTTCCCAGTATTTATAGTATCGGGAGAGAGACCCCTGATGAAGAATTAGGGAAGTAAAGAGGAGATAACTCCGACATATACATTCAGCATTTCAGAATGTATACGTCACCATTCACTCCTTTATGCCTCAAAATACCTCACAAACACTGGGAACCTACTGGGGGGGAAACATACCATGAGTTAATATCCCAATATATACAATTGTGTATGAATCTCTATCTATTAAAAGCAGGATGTGTGTGTGTGTGTAACGAATGAACGGCCTCAATTTTCGACGGATTTGCACAACATCTACATGCACATGCTCCAAGTTAGTGAAAAGGCCAAGACCGACTTTGCATTTCCCAACTCCCATCGATAGTAGAAATAATCGATTTTTTCATGCTTCTACGGCAGTTTTCATGTAGCTTGCGGCCATTTTCTACTGGCCAGAGTGAGAGCCTATAGCTGGCAACCACGAATAGGCAGGAATATTCTATTGCTCAGCGTGAGAGCCAACAGCTGACTGACACGAATGTTAACTAGCATGCTAGCATGCAAAAAAAATCGATAGCTGCATTAGTCACAAGTGGGAAAAAATTAAATCTGCATGGCACTTTACACCAATTGGCTCATTTAATGTTCAATTAATCTGATGTGAAACAAATCATACTTTTTGTTTTAAATATCGTATTAATCCAATTTTTTACACAGATCGTTGTGATTTGTTTAGATGTTGATAGCTCTCTTGATGTATTGAAAGCCAGAATTTTATGTCATTATTTATACAGGGGACATATCTGTAAAAGTTACTCGAGGAATATTAAGTGATCGCCTTTGTCATATAATTTTTTAAGTACCTATTAATCTTTAAAAAATAGGAAAATATTCTTTGTAATGTAATGATTTATTGGATTGTAGGTACATTGATTTTAAATGTATTATAAATAGCGGTCTTATTTTCTGAATAATATTGTATATGGCCGTCAGTATTTACAAAAATTGTCACGTTTATACATACAAGATTTTTAAAATTATTTTAAAAATACTGGTGGTGTCTGAATTGTAATAAAGTTTATTTTTCTATCAGTAAATATAGTTTCTACTAAATACCAATATTACCTAAGCGACAAATTAATACAGAATTATAAAATATTTAAAACTTAATAAATTAGAATAATGATAAATTCTTAAAAAGTGCAAAAAATTCTTGTAAAATATCATTACTGATAGAATTTTTTTTTCTGAAGCCAGTAGTGTACCTTATATATATTATTTGTGAAAGTAAGTAAAAGCTTCTTTAGCTAAATTTATATATATATAAATAAAAATATATTTTTTTTTTTATTGATAATTTAAATTGGCCAAGGAATTCTGCTTGATCTAAAATAAACTTTATGCGACACAAAATGTATTTTCTCCAAAATTCATGAAATTAAATACGTGGTGGTTAACAGATGTAAACAAAAATTATCCATATTTTGAAACAGAAATTTCGATAATAATTTAATTACAATTAATGACAATTATTTAACTTTGGCAAGAATTTGCAAGAACCAATGTGCTTTCACCTCCAAAAGAAGCTAAAATTTCCTAAACGAAATTTTCTCCCCCCTCCCTCCACATACACACATTGCAGCCGAAAGGAAAACCAGATTTTTAACAAAAATTTCGAACTTTCTAAATGAATCAAAAATACACTTTATTAATAAAAAAAATATCCATTATTTTCCCCTCTTAATAATAGCAAATATTTTGACGATAAAATTTTGTTTTTATTAAAGTTAGATCATTTTTTTCCATTATGGTATGCTAATCTTTTAGCGAATAAATGGATATACCTACTTATATTTGATTTCTATAAACGTTTAATACATTCAAACGGTATATGCTCTCTTCGTGAACAACTATTGCCTTTTCTTTTTATTTTCTTTCTTTTTTATTTCCAACGTTATGACGACGGCAGACTGTAGCGAAATTGATGAATCACTCAGACGTCGATTTGTCACGCTAAAAACTCCAGGGATTAAGCTTTCTGTTATTACAAAAGAAGTTAATAAATCTATGTGTATAAATTCTAGAATGTTAAAAGATTTTCGTTACAGACACATTAATATCACCACGGCTGTCCAGTAAATTGACTTTTCAGCAGAAACGTGAGATACAAAGTTGTTCCCTGATGTTCAATTTTGAAACAGCAGAGGTATTTGTTGTCAGGTAACCGAAGAATTTCTCATAGAATTGGTACGGCAGACATTGTCATGTCATTTATGCGAATCACTGCATTAGTATCTCCTCCTCTTGTCAAAGCACTCAGCAGCAAAAAACAAGATTCTAATCCAGCTATTTCGAACGATATAATTTACACCTAAGATTTGTCTGTGTTGGTCTTATGCAAAACAATATGTCAAAAATTGTAAATTGGGGAGCATCTGTAAATATTATCGTTGTACAAGTTAAAGAGTTCAAGAGAGTAAATCTCTCCTAAGTATACTTACATTTTATTAAAAACTGGATTTCACGGCCGGCAAGAGTGTGCGTGTGGCACCGTTGTCTTCACCAAAAGTAGGATTTACATTCTTCTTCCTATATAGGATACATTATTTCGGCCATCTCGGTTGTGTTTTCATAAATTTAGCTGTCCTCCGGGAATCTTCAACGTGTGCACATCATAAGCGCAGCTTGAACGACGATATTTTTTAGCTGATGGCTCAACCACTGACATACTGTGAGACGCGGATCTGCACTTGCATCATTTTTCAGGTCAACCCGCCAATGGCTTTAGCTTCTATGACGTCACAATGTTACAAGTCTATTCCGGTATCAATCAGACACGTATTACACGTGTTTCAAAAGGCGTCAATATCAGGTAAACTTTATAGTTTTAGGGCTGAAGTTTGGTACACTCGTTTGTTTACGTAACAAAGTAAACGTTGCAGTGTATAACGATGGAGTGTTCCGCCGGGTTTCATTCTCTCGTTTCACAAGTTCAGATATTTACAAATAAGAATCTCCATGCCATCGTTACAGGGTCGGACAGTCCTTCCTTTCGCATATCATTGGTAAGAAGGAAATTCTCTTCAGATGGCTTCTTCCCAAGTGCCGCTGCTTTTTACAACAGATTTTCGAGAGAGTGATTTTGCGACCACTACAATCTCGAAATCCAGGGGCAAACGTTATCTCATCGTAATCTACCATTCTTACTTCGATAAGAGGGTCTCTTTATGTAAGGGGTAACAGTGAGGAAAATCATGTTGTTTATATTCTGAGGGTTTTCTGTCATTGAATCCCACTTTAATAAAGATAATGTCCTTTGCTGAATTATAAAAATCTATATGCTATGGTTCTCCTAAGATCCAGTTGTGCATTTTGGAAAATTAGCGGCAATATTAAGGAAATTAAACCGATCACAGTGACTGATTTGTGGCAGAAATTGCAGAAGGTATGAGATAAGATCACGACAGAACAATGGGACAAATTAATGAAATTTTGCTCGTACATGGGGAGAAATATTTAAATATTATGGTCAGTACACGTCATATTAATATTCGGCATCCATATTGAATTGACAATTTTATTAATCGAAATTACATGGGTGTTTAAGACTGTGCTTTTTCATTTCCGAAGCTACAGTTTGCAATCCGTTGTTTTCATTCTAGAATTAAGTTTTATGTAAATTTAAAATATTTTAGAATGTTTATTTTATTACAATTCGAGACTCGTAACATTGAACCGAATATTTCATTCAATCTACAAGAGTACAACTGTTTTTCTTCTGCATTCCCTATATATTTCCTATCTCTTAATGCTCAAATGTTTGATAAAATATCGCTTGTTTATTTCTTCTACTGACTTTTCAACACTGACAGAACGAACATAAATTTTCCTAGCAAACGAAATTGGGCAATTCATTTTCCGTTAGTTTTTATCAGCTTTTAAAATTATTTTGCCGATAGCATCAGAAGGTTTCTTCAGCAATTAAGCCTTCAAATTAATCTATTTTCTTCATTTTTTGAAGCGGATATGTGATAGCCATTTTCCGAGAAAACCTTAAATTAGTAATTATCTTCTTCATTCGATATTTGATAGATATCTTATTCTTGACTCGCAATTTGAAGTATTTTCTAAGTTCAGCAATGTCTGGTAAAACTCCCTTGTGGGAAGAATTCATTATAGTTTGTAACCGTAATAACCTACGTAACCTGATTAAAAGCAAGTCCTGATGACTAACTGTACTTTGAACGAGTGAATCTGCCTGAAACATCTCACCCAAGCTTACTCCAGAAATGAAGTTGAAATAATATATACGTTACATCGTTGAAGATGTTTGAAAAATGGTTAGTTCTTTGGACAGCTTCAGAAAATACCTGACTCCTTCTGCTATGCTCTGTTTTTTAAAGTACTAGAAAAGAAACTCCACTAAAACAAAAATGGAGTATTTTCCTTGATCTTAACTCGGTCGAGTTCAAACGCGTTCTCGCGAATTTGCAGCTGATGTATTGGTTTTAACACAACAAACTCTCTCACAAACGTGGCTAGCGTCTCGTTAATCTATCGCTATGTCCATGGAAGATGTTCAGGCAAACTATATTCCTTGTTTGGCTTTTGGAGTCTGGCCTTCGTTATCTAATGCTCTTTTACACATTTTCAACTTACCTGTTATTTCTTTGATTTATTGTAGGGTTTATATTTTTGTTCGTGATTTATATACCATCAGATATATTAAGCATGCCTTCCACGATAAGGTAGCATTAACAAGTGTTCATTTTTCTGTCTGTCTTATTTCTGCTAGTCATATGCTTAATAAATGGTGGAATGTATTCCATTACTTTTCGCTTCTTCTGTAATGATCATGCTTTCTAAACAAATATGCATTTTTCATTTTTTTTCTTATATCTCGTATGAAAATGTATATTTCAATCAATGAAAACCACATATATTTGACAAATGTATTGTTTTTGTCACATATTTTTTTCAGAATATGTATCTAAATATGTTTATAATATTGACTCTGCATAGATTCATTTTAATTATTATCTATGAATAGCAAAACAGTCTTAGTGAATATAGAGAAGTGGTTTCCTGTTGCCTTTAGTTTTAGAATTAAG
>OZ038484.1:9228577-9251077 GCA_964036315.1 Acanthosepion esculentum | reverse complement strand
TGGGTCCGAGCGCTCCAGTCCGATAACATCAAAAAATATCTTTCCTGCTAAAACGACCAGGGTGAGATTCAAACCCGGGTCTCATGGTCAGAATACGAACGTTCTAACCACATGGCCAAGTGCCCATTATGCCTAGCACTGATACATAAATAAAAGAGAAGATGTTCGCAGTACTTTCGGTCACATATATTGCTACTTTTAACCTTCGTGCAAGAAATAGCAATGCATTTAGTGCAAATTAAGTAGCAATCTTCAAAGAGATGGGAGTAAGAAAAAGGCGGAAAATGTCTTAAAAGCGAATATACCATGGTTTATTTAGTGGGGATGACAAGACACCGGTGAGGAAGTACACAGTTCTTTTTAAAATTTGAAATTAGCCCATAAATTATGTGAAAAAAATACTTATTTTTGTATATTTTGATTTGTATTTTTAAAACGACTACATAAAAATCAATCGGAACTTCTTATTCTGTTTGCTTAAAATAATGTATCTGTATATTATAAAAATTTAGTTCAAACAGAATATGCAGAGCTGTATGTTAATGGGAGTGAAATTACTTTTCTGTCGGAAAAGATGTTCTTTGAAAGTTTCGGCTGTTGTCCTCAAATTTGAATGTAAAAGGTTTCTTCTATTTGGATATAAAACGCTTTGGTTCGTAATAAAAATGAGCAAGTTGGCGCTATTTTTTTAAATATAGGAAGTCTGCATAATCGAGAAGAAAATCTAAAGGTTGACTGACTCACAGCTAAGTTAATTTTTGTGTTTGCTCTGATGAACTTTGAAAATAGTCCATCTCCTTTCTATAGATCATTCACATATTTCTAATATTAATTTTGAATTTTCTGACGGGATAAATGATGCCGTCGTATGGCATGAATATATACTGCGTAGACGAGTGTAATTTATATTTTGCGAAATTCATATTTTTGTTGGAAATGATTTGAGTTATGATGTATTTTATCTCTATAGTTCTCAGTGTAATTTTGGGTAGTCAAGTCACAACTTCCGGTTTTCTCTTAAAAAGAATTCTTTATTCAACAGACACGCCCATTGGCACTCCAAAACTGTTCAATTATATTTTAATTAAATATGATATCAAATTAATTAAAACACGATATTCGGATAATAAAAAAAAAAAACTTTGTGTTTAACTCTATGTTAATTTGCACTTCCTTGTTCTTTAGTTAGAATTTTAGAGTCAGATTAAAACAAAAACGATTCCTGGTTCTGGAGACACTGTACAGTTCTAATTTTCTTCAACAAACCTTTTAATTTTTCCACCACCCCCATTTAGAAATAGCTGTTCTAGAGTGCATTTTTCTTTGATGCTCCGTCAATATCTTAGATCTATATTGAACTGAAATATTTTATGGAAAAGAAGAATAGTATATAAGTAACCAAGGAAGAGATCATGAGGCATATAAGTCAGACACAAAATGTTGAAATGGAGAAAAGATATCAACTCCTATAATTAAATCCAACAATGCATAACTTTAAAACAATTAAACAGTACAATGCAGTACTCAGATTAATTCTGGATGAGGTAGACCAACATATAAATCTCAACAAAGCAATATAAGCATCAACAACAAAATTAAACATCAATGAAACGGCAGCCTCAGACTTGAAGATCCCAATTGGAAAAGGAATATAGAGAAAGAAGTTGAACAACTTAGGAGTGAACTGCAAGAGGAAGAAATGTAAGGACTAGAAAAGGCAGAGGAGGCAAAGGAAAATACAAAATTAGGAAAGAAAATGAAGTCTTATCAGCTAAAGATAAAAAATAAAAGAAACAATACAAATGAATGCTCAAAGAATCGGACATTGTGAAAAAAGATCAAGATTCTACAGATATTACACGATCTTCCAAACCGATGCGAAGAAATTTTACAAAGAAATAGGCAAAAAAAAAAATTGTAGTGATAACCCACACCAACAATGAAAGAGGTTATACAGTTCTGGGAAAAATATGGGATTGCCATAAACAGCATAAAAAGAAGCCGATTGGATTACGTAAGAGGTAGAACGGATGAAAAATAAGCCAAAAGACTCATGGGCGGGAATCACAGATGATGATGTTGAATATGCACTGAAAATAGCACACAACTGGAAAATTCCATGAATAGATACACTTCCTAAACCTTGTCTCTATTATCTAAGTATAGCACATAAATATCTAACTTAAAAAAATGGTCAATGATCCTACTAAAATTCCGGCATAGGTAAGCAAAGAATTTGCCTTTCTTCTACATTAGAATCGTAACAGAAATGTACAAAAAAAAAACTACAAAAAATTACATGTCTTCTCACTACTTACAAATTGTTGACATCTAATCTGACAAAACAGACATATTCCTTCTTAGAAAGGAATGGCATACTTCCCTTTGAACAAAAAAAGGTGCAAATGTGGCTCTTACGGATGTAAAGACAAAATACTTAGTTATAGGATGATCGTTGAAAACTGCTTCAATACGGAGTAAAGTCTCAGTATTGCCTGAATAGATTATCATAAGGCATTCGATAGAGTACCCCATTCTTGGATCTTAAAGTCTTCAAATGTATACAAGTTATCACGCATCGTCGTCAATTTCATCAAAGTATATCAATATGGAAAGCAACACTTCTACTCAATCATATAAATGAAGCCCATAAATCCGGTGAAATAAACATCAACAGAAGAATATTTCAAGGTGACTCTTTGTCTCCATTACTATTTTGTATATCTCGAATAGCATTAACCAACGAACTTAACAGGACGGTATATGACTATAGGATATCTGAAAACAAAATAAGCATCTATTTTATATGGATGACTTAAAGTTGTATGCTAGGAATGACTCAGCTTGAAGGTTTCCTGAAAACAGTAAAATGTTTTAGTGGGGACATTGGCATGGAATTCGGTTTGGATAAATGTTCTAATGGCATAATTTTACGAAGATAAGTAGAAAATACCTCCTGTATTAGCTTAGGCTCCGGAGTAACAATCAAAAATTTAGAGCAAGAAGAAGCTTATGTGTCTCGGTTTAAATGAGGGTGAAGGAATTCACCATAAAAAAATGAAAAAAAAAACATAGTGCGAAAAGAGTACTATGAATTGTGCGACAGATATAAAGAACTGAATTGAATTCTCAGAACAGAATTATGGTCATTAATAGCATTGCCTTCCCCGTAGTCCAATATAGTTTCAATATGAACTGGAAATGAAATGACATCAGACGAATGGATTCTTAGAAAAGAATGCTTCTTTCTAAGCATAACATGAATCATCCAAAAGCTGTTGCAGCCCGTATATGCAGACCCCGTAAGGAATATGAAAGAGGAATTATACAGCTATAATTGTCATAGAAGACTGGAACTATTGACTTACTAATATACATGGAAGCAAGAAAGGACTGGATGATACAATTATTGAAACAACACGGAAACCGAAAAAATATGAAAGAAGGCTAAATCCAAACGAGATTTACATTTAGTATATTCTGTAGAAAAATGAAACAGAACAGAAGGACAAACAAATGAAGCAAAAATATGAAAAAGTAAGCTAAGTATAAGATTTGAACATATGAAATAACACTGGCAAGACAAATTTCTTCACGACCAATATCCAGAACCTTCTAAAAGTCGATGTTGATAAACTTAACACTCATCGATGTTTACGAGTATCGGGGTTAAAGGCTGAAACGGAAGGCTTTATTCTTGCAGCGCAAGACCAGAGTCTTTTCACTTGGAACTCTAATATCATACATAATAGTGTGGATCCAAAATGCAGCTATCAGGAAACCATAGACCGTGTAATTTCAGGAGGTTCTGTACTTGTGCTAAATGAATATAAAAATCATCATGATGTAGCGAATCGTGCGGGTGATGATGTGAAGAGATATCAGAAGGTTAAACATTCCTGCTAGCCGGTCCAGCTACATGGAATTGTTGGACTTTAATTAAGTCCAAAGAAGACAAAGAAAACAAACAACACCGATATATATATGGGTAAACAAATATATATTAATAACAAGTTACACAAAAATATGAACAGTTACATAGTGTTTGTATGGAGAAATTATGTGCGTGTGTTGTGAGTGTTCGTAAGTACGTGTATTGTTCTTAGCGTGTTCCCAGAATTTGTGAAACACTGTATCTGTGAGAGGTCAGATATTGGCCTAAGTGGAAAAAATAGATTTTACCTCGTCTCCACGCGCCGTGGCGACCCAAGGCCTAAGTCGGAAAGAGAGAGAGAGAGAGAGAGAGAGAGAGAGCGAGAGAGAGCGAAGGGTCAGCCAGTATTTATAGCCAGGGGAGAGAGACCCCTGTTGAAGGATTAAGGGACTGAGGAGGAGCTAACTCCGACAATGATAAAGTTGAGCAATATTTACCCTGGGCAACGTATAAACATTTTCGAAAGGAAGTTATTAAACACTGGTATGAACATCACGCAACACGGGTTAGAAATGGAAGACATCATAACTATATGGGCGTACACCATCTTTACAGACAGGAACATTGACGAAAATAGGCCGGACATAACTGTCAAAAACCAAAAAAGATAAAAACTTGCCTACTAATTGGTCTTACTTGACCTGCGGACTGTAACATATCAACCAAATAATTTTAAAAAACTATCTAAGTATAATGACGGTCGGAATCGAAATAGAAAACAGTTGGAAAATTGAAAACAAGAATAGTAACAATCATAGTAGATGCGCTTGGAATCATAAAATAGAAACACAAAAACATATTGAAAAAATCCCCGATAATCCCAGCTTAAAAGAAATACAAAAAATGTCCTGATAACTACATCCCACACACTAAGAAGTAATTTGTCCATGTAACGCTTATTGGTCATATGGGAGTTAGAAGAAACTAATGATGAAATGTAGCCATAACAACGCACCACTACCTGTTTTAGACCTTCCTGCAGACGTGGTAGGTAGTATGACCATAGCAGAAATCGAAAGATGATGATGATGATGATGATGATGATGATGATGATGATGACGACGACGACGACGACGACAACGACGATGATGATGACTACGACGATGATAGCGATGATGATAGCGATGAGGATAATGTTGATTCGAAGAGCGTTATCTATATAAAATGTATGTACCTCGAAATATTTTCTAAAAGAGAAAAACATGATTAAAAAGGCCCCACATTTGTTAGAAACAAACGTTTATCGTTAAACTGCTTCTGTTATTAAGACGAAAGACCAAAGGATTTTTCTGATTATTTTATTCATATTGTAATCCTTTCTATCACGTTCAAAATTTCGGTTGAAAACTCTTGTTTTTTGGGGGGCTGGGGGGGGCGTCAGCGAGTTAGCCATTGATTAGTAGATATATTTTAGCGTCTTTTTTGGTGTTAAAATTTTTTGGAAACTTTCAGGACTTAAAAAAAATTCTTTTTTAGAAAATCTTGGTAAAATTCTTTTTACATCAGTCACTCTATGAGATTTCGAGAAATTAAAATTCCAAGATTTTCATGTTTGCATTTGTTAAAAGAAGGATTCCTTGGAGAATTTATATCAATTTGTTTTTGTCAAACAGAAATACCATTTACCGAAAAACTGCTCCAAATTGTAAAATAAAATATGCAATAAAAATATGATATTATTTAAATAGAAAAACTTGTAATTGCTTTTACAAATATGGTCTATTAAGAGCACTATTGCCTTAAGAAAAAAAATCCATGAATAATGAATTTTTACAAGAATTGTTTTCATTTTATTTTAAAATTTTAATTAGAAAAAATTATTAAGTTTTAAATCTTTTAAAATTCGTTATTAATTTCGGTGTTTTAGATGATATCAGTAAGTGAAAAATATACTGACTAATCATCAATGGCAAAGTTTAATACAGATCATCTAACATCAATATTTTAAACAGAATACATTTTTTTTTTCATTTCAGTATAAACATGTCGATTTTCTTTTAATTACAGGCGACCAAATGCAACATTATCAAAAAATATGTGCGAAAACTCTAGCAAATTTAAAACCGATATTTTTAAAATTCAATAAAACATTATATTACGGAGAATATTTTTCGAAATTTATATGATTACTGAGTACTCTGAATTGATCAGTGAAACATGTCATGAAACCATTTCTTAAATTTGGTCTCTGGTTTGGACACGAGAGGAAATGTGTGTACAACAGAAAGCAAAGGAAATAATAATAATAACAACAACACCAACAACAATAATAATAATAATAATAGTAATAATTACTTAACAAACTAGGCAGATATATTTGGCAATATCGGTGAATTAGTGCAACTAATAAACAGAAAATTGAAACGACAAAAATTGGCAATAACCTCGTTCAGGATGTAATTTTAAATATTTAAATATGGAAATAGTCGAAGCTTGACTAGATAGAATCACGTAGGCAATCAGTGACTCTTATAAACACAAAAAGTGTTGATATTTTAATTAAGTTTCAATTCTGAGTGATCACTGGATGACAAAGGCAAAGGAAAGATCCAAAAATGGCAGAGCATATTCTAAACAATCAATAGTGTCGTTCAATGTATGAGCGACTTTTATTTCAGAGGGGAATAAAAGGGAAATAGACAAAAGAAAGGAAGAAGAAGAATGTTTCAAATCGGAAGAAAATGCAGAGAATGTGAAATAACAGAAGATATAAGAGAACGAAGAAATGAAGAATGGAAGGAGGGGGAATTGATGATTATGAATCAAACGATATAGCTGGTTAAAAGGAAAAAGTTAAAAAAGAAAAAAATGAAAGAAATAAAGAAAGAAATAAAGAAAGAAGTGACTTTGTCTAAGACACAAAATAAGCATTAGAAAATAAAGTCATTCAATTGCTTAGAAATAGGTAAATAAATAAATAAAAATGAAAGAAAAAATGAGTTTGTCTTGGACACAAAAACGGTATTAGAAAATAAAGATATTAAAAAGAAAAAAAAATCAATGGCTGAAAAGTACAAAAGGAAAGAGAGAAAGAAATAAGTAATTTTGCCTAGGACACACAAAAAAGCATTATGAAACAAACAGAACATACATTAGGAAAATAATTCACAGGGAGAAAAAAGAAAATTTGCGATTGAAGAAGAAAGTAAATAAAGACGTTAGAGAAAAAAATCACATGAAAAGAAAGAAATAAATAAATAAAGAACGAAAGAAAGAAAGAAAAAAGAAAGAAAGAAATAAAGAAAGAAAAAGAAAAAGTAAAACTATATAAATAAAAGCGATAAAGAACCTAAGAACGAACACAGAGGCGGGGGCTAAACAATTATCATGGCGTAAAAAGGGGGATTTAAAGAAAGGGGAAAATCAGAGAAGCTCTGATAGCAAATAAGTTGTGGCAGCAGCAGCAGCAGCAGTGAAAAGGAGCCTCAAAGCGCTAAATAAAAGTCGAATAAAAATAAACACGTTTGCTTTATGGCCCATAAAAAGAAGGTTTTATTGCATTTAAGGCGGTTTTTATATTTATGGTTCCCTTTTTATTGCTCTTTGCTTCCCAGTGAGTTGCCGCCAAAAATGTGACGATCGTTTAGCGTAGGACTGGGTGCGAATTTCTTCCTCATTAGCCCAATGTAAGTGTCTTTGGCGAAATCAAATTTGTTTGTCTCTCTTATCATGCCAGTGTGCGTAAGGGTGTGTCTGTCTGGGTAGCTGAGAATACATACACACACACACTCACTCACAGATACAATTATATATATATATATATATATATATATATATATATATATATATATATATATATATATATATATATATATGTATAAATCCCTACGTACTTTTCAGTCAAACACTCCTGGTCTACGGTTGCAGGAATATGGGGTGCGGGTATGAAAGATTTGTGTACTACTGCTCTTGAGGCTGTCCTTTAAAATGATTATTTGCAGTTATGTGGTTTGCTTATGAGTACACATTAAAAAGTATACTGTGTAAACGGATATTTATTTGAAAATGTAAAGTTACATTACACTTATATACACGCAAAATGCAAATTAATATACAGTTAACACTCGCTTATCTATCTATCTATCTATCTATCTATCTATCTATCTATCTATCTATCTATCTGTCTGTCTGTCTGTCTGTCTGTCTGTTTAGCTATCTATCTATGCGTAATTGTAGGTTGTATAATAGTATCTTAATTTATTGTCCCACTTATGCGTTTACACCCTTTCCTTGTACACAGTTTTGTCTTCCATTCTAACTTGACGAAGTCAAACCAAACACACGTCACATCGCCGAAACGCGTCGTTTAAAAGTTTTTCCACTTTACTTTCTTCCTATATATATATATATATATATATATATATATATATATATATATATATATATATATATTATCTAGGTATTGTATATCGTGATCTCTTATTGATATAGGTGTTTTGGGATGATATTATATATATATATATATATATATATATATATATATATATATATATATATATATATATATATATATATATATATATACATATATATATATATATATATATATATATGTATGAATAATAGTGCGTAAACCATCGAAGAAAATGAAAAAATCTCCTAAATAACGCGTTTCGTCCCCAAAATGAACTTTTTCAGATTAATAAATGTTTTATCAATGGAAGCATTCTTACAACAAAAAGCTGATTGCAATGTCACATCAGAAATTGAAGACACAGAGGTTCAACTTTAAATTTTGTAGTTGTTTAACTTACCCGATCTCATGTAATGTTAGAGATATAAATAAATAAAAAATAAATAGTGACAAGAAGGCAAAAATTTCACCACCTCTAAAAATAGATGTATATTCAATGTTGTTTATAGTTTACCTTACCAGCAAGAAATCTTTTAGAAGTCATATATAATTGTGTAATTGGCCCATATTTCTTTCCACCTCCAACGGTGACTGCAAATGCTTACTTACAAATGCTGCAAGAGTGTGCCATTGATAAAGGACACCTACAGATCAGAGGGGCAGGGTATTTCCAACAGGATGGTGCACCGATTCATTTTGCCCGTACTGTTCGCCCTTGCCTCGATGAAAGTTTTGCAAATCGTTGGATACGTCGCGCCACCACACCCCCTTGATCAGAGACCCTTTGACTTCCGGTTATGGCGTATGATATAAAATCGTGTGTATAGCAAGAAAAACGTTAGAGACATCGAAAAACTCAAGGACAGAATAAACGGTGTAATATCAAACATTCTCCGGGAAATTTGAGTCAAAACACTAAATTGTACTGTTGTTCACTGGTTTGTTGAGCCTCAGTCGTGCTGGTGGGCAGGTGGAGATTGTTCAGTAAACTCTGAATAAATGATTCCTCTCATAGTAGTGTTAACATAATTTTGTATAACCCTGTATTATGTTGAACGACTCATGCATTGAGCGCATTGTATTTTTTGTTTATATATATATATATATATATATATATATATATATATATATATATATATATATATATATATATATATATACATACATACATACATACATATATATATATATATATATATATATATATATATATATATATATATATTGTGTGTGTATTTAGGCAGCATTTTTTCATTCATCCATGTTTCATTAAATAATATAGACAAGTCTTGTCTATATATTTTATGTAAGTTCTTTTCATATCGTCTGATTGTGTAATTGTCTTCTTTGATAATGGCTTATGTAAGCAGAAAGCTTAGATTGGATTAAAAAATATGTATCAATATTGTGATTTTTTTCTTCGTTTAATGATAATGTTATTAAGCTTATCAGACGATATGAAAAGAACTTACATAAAATATATAGACAACACTTATCTATATTATTTAATGAAACATGTATTAATATATATATATATATATATATATATATATATATATATATATATATATATATATATATATATATAGATCCCTTTTGTTTTCATATACTATTACCTAGATCTTTAACCTATGTATTTGGGGGCATCTTTGTAGTTTTTTATACATAGCTTCATTATGCTTAATATCTTTACGATTTTGTTGTGTCAATTATATTTCTCATTGTTCTTCAAATATTTGTAACAAACGTTATATTAAGGTGAAATAAATTATATCCAATTGTACTCTGACATATATTCTTAGATTTATTAAGATTATTTGTCTTATTAGAAAGCTATTTTTGCGCGAGAAAACTAAATGAAACAATAAGTAAAATGTGTCGGTAGAACGAACGTGAAAGACTCAATTTCAATCTGAGCCCTTCTCTGTCTTTGAAGATTTCACGGTAATGTTGTATCCGACGTTTTTAGTATTGCTCTCCTCACCTCATTATATATCTCCCCTTTCTTGATGATTTAAAGCCGAAATATATTTAGGATTGTAAGAGGGTGCTTAAGGTACCCTGTGTGAACCCATGGGGTTCTCCCTTCTAAGTACTGACGGGGATCGACGCTGTTTAATTTCGGTGTGCGAACGAGAACTGGCGTCTTCCGCATGATTTAATCCTAAGTACGAGATGCGTCACTTAGGAGAATTTGTCTTCTCATATTCTCATTTGATTACTCGCTATACGTGTTCAAATTTACAAATGTCCGTTTATAATATATCAGAGAGTAAAGGGAGAAAGCATGCAAAACGAGGATGTGATGAAAAGTTATCGGTTTGATATAG
Source organism: Acanthosepion esculentum (assembly GCA_964036315.1). Taxonomy (NCBI): domain Eukaryota; kingdom Metazoa; phylum Mollusca; class Cephalopoda; order Sepiida; family Sepiidae; genus Acanthosepion; species Acanthosepion esculentum. The sequence goes on along the minus strand of OZ038484.1, from coordinate 9,240,459 downwards.
AGCGACGTCAGATCTTAGCAATGGATTAAGAATGAAAAATTTTCAACACTACCTCGTCTTAAATTTAAACGCATATATATATATATATATATATATATATATATATATATATATATATATATATATATATATATATATATATATACATATATATATATATATACATATATATATATATACATACATATATATATATATACATATATATATACATATATATATATATATATATACATATATATATATATATTGTTTATGTGTATGTGTGAAAGCAAAAATATTTAGGGCTTCCTCTTTCCCAATTAGCGTGAACATATATATATATATATATATATATATATATATATATATATATATATATATATATATATATATATATATATATATATATATAATATATATATATATATATACACGCCAATTCAGTCGGGTTTCGATCCTAGCTAGAGGCAACCGGACGTCTACCCACACTGATGAGCTGTGATACAGCGAAACAGTCTGTCTGGGCATGACAATAATATAAATATAAATATATATATATATATATATAACTGAGATGAGGTATTATGTACAATATTTACATTATTCGGACCAATGCCCACATCTTTGTTTCCATATTTATCACAACGTTTCGGCCGTTGTACGCTCCGGCCTTCTTCAGGTGGTTGGAATGTCGAACTGAACCCTTTATTTCGCTCGCTGGGGTAGACTGTTCTAGTTCCACGTGCCATCTTTAATGGATGTCAGTTATCAGCTATCTCCTGGTAATACCCCTCTGCAAGTTCTCCACTGCCATAACCGGGTATTGAACTCACACTCTTTGGGTCCGCTCAGTGGATCTTTATCCACTGTGCCATGTGTCCTTGAGGATATCTGTGTTGGAATTCCTGGGTATTATAAACCTAATGTCATCAGCACTCTTCTTTTTTACCAGTGCTCATATTGAAATTCTTGCAGTTATCATTCTATGTTTTTTATCAAAGCTCATATTGCAATTTTCTTTGTTATTATCGTTTTCTCTGGCACTCCTTATTACTGGTTCCCATATTGTATTCATTTCTATGCTTGCTCGGCTCAGGGGATTTTTGTGGCCTAGCATATGTGCTGATTCCTTAAGTTTACGAATTTTCCAATGGTGTTCTTTGTCTATGATTTTAACCTGATCCCACAGAGGGCGGTGATCTCACTTTTCTCTCCATATGTGGTCAACCAAGCCTGATTATTCCACTTCCCCTCGTGTTACAGCTTTCTGGCGTTCTTGAAGCCTTAACGTAAGGGGGTGTCTTGTCTCCACTTTAGATTTCTTTCCGCAGCTGGACGGGATAGCGTACACACAGTCTTTAGACATGTTCTCCTCTATGAGTGGGGTCTTATTCAGGAGAGATATCTGCGAAGTATCGTCCAGCTTATGAAGGTAGTCCTGATGTTATATGGACCACAGGTCCTTTGTATTTTTTCTGATAACCCCTTCACATAAGGCAGGCAGTCTGTTTTCTGAATGTTGCTGTCGGGGGTATGCTGGTTGTGCTCGGCTCGAAAAACAAGGGTCTCCTGGTAGATTTATCTCAGAACATTAATGACGGAGTCGGAATATGAGACCCGGTAATAATACGAGAAGTAACATCAATACTATATATATAAACAAACGATGAGCATGTATTAATAAAACAAGGGTATGCATAGACAATGCAATATTTGTTGCATGTTACAAAACAATGATCATGAAAAATACATTTAAACTAGTGAAGATGTTTGTGTAGAAGTAAGTGTGACAAGAGTGTGTGATAGATGCATGCGTGTGAAAGATTTCAAAAGCCGACAGAGGACAAAGAGAAGCGAACGCGCCACAGCAGCAGCGTTCTTATCTATGTGCGGCCTACATCTTAACGTCCATGGAAAAAGAAAAGAATGAGAGATCATATCACTCTCTATTCCTAGGCTTAAGGAGCGACGTTTTTTTTAGGAAAGTAAAATGCCGTAAGTCTTCAGTTTCTTGCATGAACTTAATCGATATACACTTTTATTTTTTATCTAAACATCAAATATTTGCGCAAATTTGTTTTGTTAAGTAACACGGAATACTGCATCTGTTCGATCTTAAAATATTTTATCTCCTTGATTAATTTTCGTATATTGAAATTATGAAGGAACTCTCTACAGTTCATATTTGTTTTTCGATATTAAAAGATTTTCATTGAATTAAAATTTATGTTCTGTGATTTGGATTTTAATATGGTTCAAAAATTATGTTTAATTTGGGAACAAACTGAAAATCATGTGAATGTGGTTTCATTTTTTAAGTTTAAATGTTTATGATAGCATGTGAATCCATCTATTTTCTTTTTTGTTATCTTCATTTTTTCTTCTTCATCTTCGTTTATAACACAGAGACAATTTTTCAATTGAACCTGCCGAATTTCGGAATAAAATATTAATGTCAAACGAAAATCAAAATTTGATCCCGTCAACGAAGCATGTCTTTGTTAATGATGCCTGGAAGATCTTTTTCAACTGCTCTCTCGACTCATCAGAAGTACCTCTGCCAGATTTTCTACTCAGAACGGGGTATCTACTGTGTAATATGCGCATAAATCCGTCATTGGTTTCTAATATCATTTTAAAATTAGGTCCCTGACAAATACAATCACCAACGGTTTAAGTGTAGCATCAATCGACATCTCCAGTTGCCTTGATCTATACACTTCCCTTCTCCACATCCTTTCATTTTTCATTCCTATCTGCTCTTGCTCCGGATCTATTTTCTTGCTCCGGATCTATTTTCTTTTTTGTTATCTTCAGTTTTTCTTAATTTTCGTTTAAAACGATAAACGCATTACTACTCAGGATGATTACTTTCAAACGCGTAACATAATATTTTTCATTTAATTACACACAATTGATCTCATATATCTGACCTCTTTTATATCTTTTAGAAGTTCTGATATATTTCTATATCTTATTTTCTATATAAAATAATAGTAATTTACGCGAATACTATAAAACTAGCAAATTCCTAATTATTAGTATTATTCATCGTTTTAAGTAACACTACATATTGACTAAGTTAATTTCATTATATCACTAAGTTATCAGGTTGGTAAATGCTCATGCCGTAGAACTCCTAAAGACTTAATAACGTAATATTATATTTTTTGTACATAGGCGCAGATTATCTTATACAAACATTCCTGTCTGTTACCGAAATATATTTCTTCAAATAAACAGACATAAATTATTCTTAAAGGATATGCAATATTAAGAATTAAAGAAAAAAACAAAGATATTGTGATATCATAACTAGATGAAGGAAAAAGTTTCACAAGTGGATTATTGAAACATTTTGAAGATTTCCCAAGTGATATGTGCTATCTATATCGAATTTAAAATGTGAGAGTCTAGGGATTTAAAAACTGGTCTTTGTACTAACTCGAAGACTTTTTTGGTTATAATCGTTTGAAATTAATCAAAACTAGCTAGTATTTTTAGATAATAAGTTCTGGATGATTGCTTTCTATATGTTGTTGAGAGATTAATTGGAATCTTACTGAAATGAACATTATATATGAGAGACAGGTTTTACATGACACCCTTTTAAAATAATCTATATCAAGCGGATGAGGGTGACCTACAAGGCAAAATGCAGTCAAATTCTTTCTATTTTTGCGTGTAATAAATTTACCTTCTTAAAGGAACTGATCACGTATCCAAGAACATTTCCTTTACATTTTCCTATACAATATTTACTAATCATAAATGGAAAAGCTCACTGCAATAGAACGACCCCAGTATGTAAAAAAGGATTTGATTTGTGTGTGTGTGTGTAAACTTGTTGATTTTTGTAAATATGGACGATCAAACACGACATTATCAACGGTAACTATAGTAAATTTAAAATTTATTGGTAATTTTCTAACATTACCTAAATAACCGTCTTCGTAAGTAAAACTATAGATTACCTAAAATTCAATAAAATATTAGTATGCTTAAAATATTTAAAAAGTTCAAGTTTACTGGGTAATCCAAGCGTTTATTTTGTAATCAACATTTAATTTTACTACAATTATTTTCCCCTTAATAAAAAACATAAAATATAATTTTATCGGTAGATATATCAACATCTCATAAATGTATTCATCTCCCTGTTAGAGAAAATCTTCTGCCGCGATATTTTAAACTAAAAGAAATTAATTTTCTTTTTTAATTCAGATTAATTAAACTTCAGTTAATTTTCCTGAAATAAAGTTACAGAAACGTATATTTTATCTTTGAAAACATTTTTAATATAGACAATTATGTTATGTTGACAGATTTGTCAGTATGGACGATTTTAGCGATTTTAGTATTAATCAAAAAAATAATTTGAAGCCGTTTAAAATTTAATCTATTAGCCGGGAATTAAAACCCAAATAATAGTTTCAAGAAATATTTTTCATTTGAAAATGCATTTTAAACATTCGATATAGATTTTCGGACACAAACACGCGCGTGAGGGCGCATATATATATATATATATATATATATATATATATATATATATATATATATATATATATATATATATATATATGCTAAACTGTAAACTCACGAGACGAAAACGACGTATGTTTGCAGGATTTCAGTACATAGAACGCAACAGCCAAACTACTCGCACAAATTAGATTACAGAAGTAAAAGGACTTTGCAGAAATAACAAAACTTTTTGGATGAGCCATATACAAACAGCTGGTGCACTTAGAGAATCACAATATCCCCAATCGACCCTCAGGTTAAGGAATCAGAGATTTTTCACCTACACAGTCATTTCATACATTACCCAAATGTCTTATATATATATATATATATATATATATATATATGAATTGTATGAGCATGAAATTCCTAATTGTGCATTCAACATAGGATATATATATATATATATATATATATATATATATATATATATATATATATATATATATATATATATATATAAGAGACAATGCAAGAATTTGATTTTCCTTTTGAATTCATTATGTGAAAGTAAAACTGAGATATTCATAAATATAAATCAAATTCATCCTCAGTTTTTGCAATTTCTTTTAAAATGAATTATAAATATTATTTATTCTATTTCTTTTCCTTAAAGAGTAAATATTAATATCGCCCAATAATTATTTTGCAACATGATAACCTAGTAATGCACTAATGAATATAAAATACAAGCTTGAATATTGATATATTTTCCTGTTTGTTAAAAGAAAATGGATCCTAATATACATACTTTGTTGTGCAAAAGCATAACTTTTACTTCGCAATTAGTAACCATTATAAAATTTATAAACCTTTTATTGTTTAATATCATCAGAAACCTTTAGAAGATCGAAAAACATAATACACAAGATAAATTAATGTTTGTTTTTGTTTTTAATGTACAAAATATCTTGATCCTAAAATCAGTTTCCAAATATTACTGCTTTTATTTTCCTTTCAAAACGTCTTATATATAACGCAAAAAAATACAATTTTGTAATCAGCTGAATTTTTGATTTCTACATTTAAAAATACAAAACAAAAGACACTGAATGTTTTTAGCAGATTTTTCTAAATTTATGACTTCACAGTTTCTGAAGTATTTAAAACAGATCGTTCCTAGAAAACATTTTCTGCAAATGGCCGTCATGCTTTAAGTAAACCCGAATGCCTTGTAAAAATCAAATTAGCCCAGATGCATGGCGCCATTTAAATTTTACAGCGGAAAATTTCAAAAAAGAATTACAAGTCTAATGAACCTTAGAGAGAAAGATTATTTTGCAATATATAAAAAAGGAAAAATATTGCTTTAAGAGACGGGTAATATACAATAATTTAAACCCATTTAAAATGAGCGCCAGTAGAGTTTTAAAATTCTACTGCTATCAATTCACGTTCCCTGGCAGCACATCTGGGGATGGGTTTCGGTCGATGTTAAATATGTTGACTATTATTCTTTCGATTGTTCGCCTAACAGGAATTCATATTATTTAAAAAATATATGTAAATTTTAATCCTACTTTTAACATTAATGAAACATAATTTATTTTCAGAAAATGGTAAATGTTTAAAATATGAAAATACAAACACCATCATCACCATACCCACAAACAGAACCCAAAGTTTTGGTGGAAGGCCCAGACCCATAGATTGTATATGCGCGTCTACATGTGTGTATGCGTGTATGAGGAAGTGTAAGTCACTCTGACGGCGCAGGCTGTAGATCTGAAAAGCTTCAAGAACACTACTACACGCTCATTGTTGAAAGGAACATCGCTACATGTATAATAAAAGCTACGGTCTTGACACAGAAATAGAATTACAACTCCGTTTGTGTGTCTGCCAAAATGCATGGATGTGTATCCGCGCCTAGCCACGGATGCATGGATATGATTGTGTGAACTAAAATGTCTACATATGTATGTATATGTTTCTATGTGTATGAGAGTGCCACCCCCAAAGAAACACAGAAGTAACTTCCCCCTTCCACCACCAAACTTAGTCAAACAAACATAAATAGGTACAATTTAAAAAATGAAACAGTTTGATGATACCAGGCTCACATAATCATATTCATACAACTGAATATGTTAGCTCTATCACTGATATTGAGCGCTTTCCTCTAAGTCTTGCGCATATATATATATATATATATATATATATATATATATATATATATATATATATATATGTCTTATATAAGGATTATAAATTTTATGCCCATTACATATAGTATTTCTGTGGCTAATGCATTAGGTCATACCCTAAGTCCCTTCCGAATTTTAACTTTTTGTTAAAATGAACGAAATTTAAAGAGTATTTTGTAATGTCTAATGGAGCTGAACATTATTTTTATGTTTAGATGCATTTAAACTGATCGAATTTTATTTCAGAGAACAATAAAATTAAATTTTGTTTGATTAAAACCCTGCTAACATGGAAGTACCCAAGAATCATTTGAGGCACATAATGTTTTATGAGTTCAAGAAAGGAAACTCAGCAGCCGAAGCGGCTGGAAATATTCAATCAGTTATGGAGAGGAATGTGTGAATGAAAGAACTTGCAGAAGATGGTTTGCAAAATTCAGAGATGGAGATTTCACCCTTGAAGATGAAGATCTAACCGGACGTCCAGTTTAGTTTGATGAAAATCTTCTTGAAGCATCCCTTGAAGAAAACCCTGCTTTATCAGTTGAGGAATTGGCAGTGGTTCTCAGTTCAAACCAGACAACTGTTCATCGTCATCTTCAACAATTTGGAAAAGTTCCTAAACTTGGAAAATTGGTGCCACATGAATTGTCTGAAAACAACCTTAAATTCCGTGTTGACATCAGCACTTCTCTCCATTCTCGCCAACTTGTTTCACCTTTTTTGGATAGACTTGAGACTGGCGACGAAAAATGGATCTTTTATAGAAATGCTAAGCGTAGTAGACAGTGGCTTGGTAAAGGGGAAGGACCCCAGCCACAGCCGAGAAGGGAACTTCATGGGCAAAAGGTTCTTCTTTCAATCTGGTGGGATTGCCAAGGAATAATCCACTTTGAATTCTTACCACCTAATGCAACAATTAATGCTCAATATATCCTGTCAGCAATTAGAGCGTTTGAAACAAGTTTTGCGGAAACAAAGACCTGCTCTAGTGAATCGAAAACAGATGATGTTTCATCAGGACAATTCGTGACCACAGACAGCAAGAATCACGTCACAAAAGATCGAAGAACTTGGTTGGGAGAAAATTCTTCATCCACCTTATTCTCCCGACCTTTCTCCTTCAGACTACCATTTGTTTCGTAGCTTACAGAATCATTTGGAAGAAACATCTTTTGTAACACAGGAAGAGGTTAAAACTGACATTTGTGAGTTCTTCGAATCCAAGCCAAAATAATTGTACAGTAATGGACTAAGTAAGCTTGTTAATAGATGGAAGGAATCATAGATAATCAGGGAAAATACATTGTTGATTGAATCTGTAATTAAATGTAACATTTGATCAATTGTTTTCTTTATTCAAAATTCGGACAGAACTTATGGGATGACTTGGTATATAGAGCTATGGTTAATATTGAGTGTTCACAAGAGGTGTGCGTGTGAAACGTTAACGAAAGAAATTCAAGGGTATGTTCAACATCGAATTGTTTTAAAAACTTCGTGCTTTTCATCTTTCTTTTTTTTTGAAAGTTTAATCCAATGCGACAGAAAGCAATAAGCCTTGTGTAAAAAAGTGTAACGGTGATGACATATAGGAACACATTATTCTACCTGAATATACATAATATATATATATATATATATATATATATATATATATATATATATATATATATATATATATATATGTATATGTATATGTGTGTGTGTGTGTGTGTGTGTGTGTGTGTAGTAACATTTTTAAGTATATGTTAAATTTTTAAAATAAGAGAATATATATATGTATACACACACACTCATACCCACACACACACACAGATATATATATATATATATATATATATATATATATATATATATATATATATATATATATATATATATATGAAGAAATATAGTCTTAAGGTGTGCTATATTTATGGGATAAAGTGCTCAATATCAGACATACAGCGTGTGTAAATATAAAAGTTAACATAGAAGTCAACACTTAGAGGCGAATATCTGTTTCATTCTAGATGCAATCGTTAGGCCACGAGTGCTGTTAGTTTTCTCGGCTATTTATATATACGCGTCATTCGTGCATTGTGGGTAGTCTATTTTGGCGTTTATTATAAATAAGCAAAATAAATTAACCCAAACAAATTACCAAATCACACCTGTTAGAATAGACGTAATAGAATAAAAAATAAGTAACAAAATCAATGAACCGAAATAAATAAAGTAAAAAAAAAACAAATTAACAAACCATTATTAACAAAATATTAGTTAGACTATGAAAAATCAAACCAAAATCGGACGAAAAACATAGTTATAACTGTTATATAACGATAAAAGAAAAAAAATTACTACGTTACTTAAAAATCGAAAACCGAAAAGAGAAACATACAGTATAACAAAGAAATAAGTAAAATAAATTGATCTAAATTCATCCAAATAAATAAATAAACTAACAAACTGATCCCGATATACTAACCGTTAGAAAAAACAAATAAAGATAATCAACCTAAATAAATAAATGAAGTAATAAACACATTAAAAACTGTTCTCGCCAAAATAATAGTTAGAATAAATTACAACAATCAACCCCAAAATTGAATAAGTAGCTTTATCTTTCCAAACCAAAACAAAACGATTAAATAAGCGATATGAATTTTTTTTTTACTAGGTTAATAAAAACACCGATTAAAATAAAAATAAAAAACAAATAAATACATAAGATAAGAAATAAAAATGAAAAAATAAAAATAAATAAAAACAAGCAAAATAATTTAACCCAAATAAATAAATAAACAAATAAACGACTTCCGTTAAAATAACCGCCAAAATAGACTACCCACAAGGCACCACAGAGCCATATATATAAATAGCCGTGAAAAATAACAGCACTCGTGGTCTAACAATTGCATCTCGCATGAAACAGACTGTCGCCTCTAAGTGTAGACTTCTATGTTCACTGATATATCTATATATATATATATATATATATATATATATATATATATATATATATATATATATATTCAAACCTGAACATTGCGTTTATCAGAAAACTGACTGTCACACATGGGTGTTGACGTCAATATACACTTTTATATTTACATATGATCTATCCGTGGTATAGAATACATTAACATTATTAAATATAGCATATCATAAAACCATATTCTATTATATGATACAATATAGATTTAAGGATCTCTATATAACATCACTAAGGAACAATACGAGGCATATATACTTTTTAGATCAAATATTCTTATTTATATAAAGGTTTTATTTAGTGGATAGACATCATTTAGGTCAGTTTCTGGTTATTTTAAACTGTAATTTATGTTACCCGACCCAGTTATCCTCGAAAAGAAAATCCGCTTCTCGAGAATAATTTTGACGTTTGACTTTGTATTCCTACCCGAAACCTAGATAATGTAATTTTTCAAAAGAATAGATTCTTATAATTCGGCATTAATAACTGCTGCATAAAGTCTAGATGTGGATGGGCATCTATTGTTGATTATGATGATTTAAAAAGCAGTTGATCATGGAATCCCTTCCTTGACTAAAATGTAAATATAACTTAGGAAGAAGCTAACATTTCATTGTATTTTATTAGCATTTTTGCATAAGTAGTATTTCATCTTTTAAAACGTAATATACATTACAGTAAATTTAAAATTATAAATTTTAAGCAATTAATCTCAGTGGTAATATTAACATTTGCCGTTTCACTAAGGAAAAGTTAGTCATTGATTAATCAAGCACTATTACTGTTTTCGATTGTAATTTATAAAAACTTTCACTTAAAATATTTTTTCAGGACAATAGGTTTAACCCAGTAGCTGTTATCGATCGTTCCAATGTTCCATTTATTTGAAGTAGTGTCAACATCTTGATTATGGCGTTATTTCCTCTACGAGTTACACCCTTGTGCAAATTAATTGAAACAAAACGAATAATTGCGTTATTTTTTTTTTTTGTATTTTTCCAATGAAACATGACCCAGTGCAAATGTTAGTATTTCGTATGACCATTCCACAAAGTAGCTCCTTGTAGATTGACCACATATTCTAGATTGAATTTAAATCAGGAAAATTTCCGGACCAGTCCATAGGACTTTGATTTGCTCACTGCTAAATCTTGCCACGGTGTTCGTGCAGTGTTACAATTTTCGTATGCTTCCTTGGAGTAACGTCCAATGCAGATAATGGCTGTAGAACAACTAATCGACAGTCGTGACAATAATGTCTGGGCGTGATGAAAATCTGATGCAATCACGGATGACGCAATATTTTTCAAAGCCAAACAAATTTTAACATACACCCCGAAGACAGATTCATATTAGTGCACACCACTGCAAACGACATAATATGAGGGAAAAGAAATCGATTATACCCTGTCAAACCAGTGGGTCTGAAACTGGCCGTATTGTGAAAAAGTAAAGTCAAGCGGGTGTTTCAATTAATTTGCACAAGGGTCTACATGTGCTCACCATATGAGTTGGCGCTCCTCAAGCGATATTCTTTATGTTATTTGTTACTGTTCTTTGATTGCGAATATGTCGAGGCAGACTGCAATGTTCAAAGATGATCCTTTTAATCTCGAATTATAAGCATAAATGTTCTAATATAAGCGTTTGATTCGTGCTCTCGAAACAGCGAACAAAATATGTACAATCTTAGAAATAGAAACTTTGATTAAATGATTTTTAAATGTTTATAGTAACTAAATAAATCTGTATATTCTATATCAACAATTTGCGTGGCGTCTTTAATTTCTAGTTCGCTTTTTTCCTTGGAAAATATCAGTTTTGATAATGTTTTAATTAAGAGTTAAGAGAGTGTCGTATAGAGGCGGTGGGTGCAACACTCGAGCCCCGACCGGAAGGATGAGCCTGGTTGTAGGTCCCGGGCAATACTCTGAGACCTCATTGTCTTATCAACATTTGCTTTTTTTTCCCACCTACATATATATACGTTACAAATTAACCTAAGAAGAACTGAATATTAAGGACTGAAAAATTGTCGGGATAATGATGTTATTCTGGGGTCCTTTTCGCACAAATCGTTGAATTTGTTTTGCTCATGCTAAGTCCCGATAAAATATTATATATAATTTACTATTTTTATCTCTAATGCTGAAAGTGTTAAAATTATTCAGCATAATAAGGTTATAATAAAATGTTCATTATACATGAATACTATCTCATGTGTGAGGTCATAGGACAGACTG
>OZ038484.1:9193577-9223577 GCA_964036315.1 Acanthosepion esculentum | reverse complement strand
TATTATTATATCTACCTTTCTCCCTCTCCTCTTTTATACTTGATAAACGAACGGAACATTTTAAGACTGAGCGATAACTTCAAAGACATTCCTCCCTTTTAATAACGCTCATACATACATACATACATCCACACATACGTTCCTGCCTACGTAAACATAAACTCATTCTTGCAAGGACTACTACGAACATTTTGACGACCTTGTATCAACCAAAAATACATTAATTTTATTTGTGAAGACATGAATTGATTTATATTTATATAAATTTGTTATTTCACTTTACAATTTGATTTTCTTGTTGTATACCCCTCTTATGGTGGCCTATCTAACTAACAAGGCCAAATCAAACTAATCTGTTTCAACACTCATACTCTTCACTATAACTGATAACCTACTGTACTCTATTTTCCCTATGGAATATCCTAAATGAAAATATTTCAGGGTGTGTTATTCTTTACTAACATAAATATTATATCATCTCATAATCAAATTTACATGTAAACAGACGCTGATATTTCATGAAATATTGGTTCCTAATTAAAATTACGTTGTCGAAAATTGAAATATCAATAATTTAAAAATGTTCGCATCTTGTTTAGAATGCTCAGTAGGTTATAAAATATGAAAATATATTTGAAAGTTTCATTGTACGAAATGACGACTACTCTGAATTTCATTTGTTTTCCTGATATATCATTAAATATGGAAGGAAAATTATATTTAAGTGATATTTAAACAAGTTTTACAAGTATAAAAATATATCTACAAAATTTTTAAGTCTTTGTACTGACGTTGCTTGTCTAAGATTTATACTGATACAGTAATTGCGGCATAAGGTTGAGAAAAAAAGAAAGGCTGGTCAAGGTTGGTCATCATTAACTATCTTATACCGAGCTAATCAGATTCACGACCCATTCATTAGTTTCAATGTAATCATTAGCCATAAGAAGTTATCCGTCACCATTCGCTCCTTCATACACCAAAATGCCTCACAGACACTGGGGAATAACACGCCATGAGTTAAAAATCCCAATATCTATCTATCTTAGTCTGGTCATATCTATCTATCTATCTATCTATCTTAGTCTGGTCATATCTATCTATCTATCTATCTATATATATATATATATATATATATGTGTGTGTGTGTGTGTGTGTGCGTGTGTGTGTGTGTGTGTGTGGCCTGACCTTTGCATCTAGCATGAAACAGACTGTCGCCTCTAAGTGTTGAATTCTAGGTTCACTTTTATATTTACACACGCTCTATCTCTGATATTGAGCACTTTATCCCATAAATATAGCACACTTTAAGACTATATTTCTTCATATATATACATATATATATATATATATATATATATATATATATATATATATATATATATATATATATATATATATATATAATGTTATGAATGTAATGGTGGGAGGAATGATAATCCCTAAAAAAAGGGGATAATGTTTGTAGATTCCGTGCAAGACAAAAATAAGAGTGACCACTGTATTTTGTCTTCTAACAAAATAAAAAGGCTCTCACGCTAAGGGAGGGGGAAAGGATTTTTCAGATGTATAATCAAATATGGAAGAAATATAATTTATTGCTTAAATCCATTGGAAAGTAAAGTGCTAGAGAAATGTTTAAAAATACATTACTTGGTCTGAGAAAAAACAGATTTAAGTTTATATTTCATCTTATATAACATTTTATAACATCCCAAAATAATGTTAATTTGACAATAGTCCTTTCAAAATTGGAATTCCACATTCTGCCTGTGGGATTGGATAATTTTTTTTCCAATAATTTCACTCCAAGCAAGGCGATAAAACCACTACGACACGAAGGGTTACCGAGTGTTAGGGAATTAGAGGAAAACTACTATTAAAGAGAGAAAAATAAAAGTACATGAATTGAGAAGACAGAAGTTAAATATTCACATTGCATTTAATTATTGAAGATCAAAGTTGATTCGAAAGCAAGAATCAGGAAGAGAATTCCACAAGCGAGAAGTGGGATAGAGGAAACTGTTAGCGTAGAACTTAGGCTTATAACTAGACTTGTCAAGTGTAAAATGATGAGACCATGCCGCAAATCTAGTACTGCGGTTAAATTCATAATGTCTGGGTAGCATAGCGTAAAGTTCATCAGAACAATTACGATGAAAGTAGTATAAGAAAAGACACAGGGATGATACGTTCTGGCGGTGGGAACATGACATGACTAATCAGACCATATATGGCATCAATATCCAAAACAAAGTCGAAAGCTAGACTTCTTTTTGAATGAAGGCGAGGTTTCTCATGACTAATTGAAAGGAAATATATTAGTCTTATTTCCAAAGCACATCGATAACTCACCGGATAAAAAAGTTTTCGAGATCTTGTTATACAGCAAGAGATAATGTATTAAATGTAAAGTGGATCGTGGATTATCCAAAAGCCCATTATCCGGATATCGTATTATTTCAAGGTCACATGATTATTTAAATTTCTTACTTGATCCCGAGTAGTAACATATTAAATGGAATGACATTTATTGATTAATTGACAAATCTCTACGATTAAGAAAATTGGACATTAGTAGGTAAATATACAACGAATAAAGCTCAGATTAGAAATTAGATGCGACAGCGCCCTCCTAGGTTTCCTCTCCGTGGACCACATCACAAATGATGCAGTGTGAGATACAGTCAAACACGAAAGTGGTCCGTTGAGTAACATCATATGAACGATCAAGAACAGAAAGTTATGATATAAGACACTACAATCTTTTAAAGGCCATCATGCAATTCTCTAAAGAAGAAGGAATATCAGAGGGAAAAGTGTCCGGTAACATTACAGGGCGAACTGCAAGATCATTCACAGAGAAATAGACATTGCAATGCAACTGACATGTGTATTTTGTGTGGGTGGGGAACTGGTCAGATAATCAGCGGTCTTATGATCACACCCAGTTACGGGTACGGTGATAATGATGATATATGTAGTCTTTATCACAATTATATTCTTTCATGGGGCATGGCCATTCAGGATGTGAGCGATCACAACTCTCCACATTTTCCAATCCGTCATAGTGATTTTTGCCTTCTTACTCCCTCCCCCAGTCTATGTCCTGCAAACCATTTACTATAGTGTTTTTTGTTTCCATTTTAATTAAAAAAATATTTTCTCTTCATATTCTTCATCCATCATTTTATCTAGAGATCCTTAAAACTATATTATAATACACAGACACACGTTTGAGTGTGTTTTTAGATATATATATATATATGTGTGTGTGTGTGCGTGTGTGTGTGTGTGTGTGTGCGCACGCGCGCTTTCGTGTGTGTAGTACGCTATATTTATAGGTAAAACTGTTCAATATGAAAGAGCGCATATAAACATAAAAGTAGACATCGAGGTCAACACCCAGTCTGTTACATGCTTAAACACAATCTTTAAGTCATATATATATATATATATATATATATATATATATATATATATATATATATATATATATATATATGTATGTATATATATATGTATATATATATTTGTGTGTGTGTGTGTGTGTGTGTGTGTATGTGTGTGTGTGTGTGTGTGGACGTTTTTACGCCGAAATCAACTGAAATATAATTACCGCCAGTGGTTGTATATTTTTTCACACAAGCATGTAAATTATGCTCTTCTATAGCAACTAAGCTTTAATTACGTAATACGTTACTCGAAAAGTCGGAGCTATATTTGTGTATTATAAGGTTCTAAATTTTGTTTATAGGGTAAATTAATCTCTTTTCCATAGATAGATATAATAAAACCTGATATAAGAACATATAAGATATATAAGAACTCACACACACACACACACACACACACACACACACACACACACACACACATATATTAATGCATGTTTCATTAAATAATTGCTGCTTAAATATATATATATATATATATATATATATATATATATATATATATATATATATATATATATATATATATATATATGTGTGTGTGTGTGTGTGTGTGTATAATTTATTTCGCCGAAATCTACTAGTTTACTCGCCTACTCGAAAAGATACAACAGTCAGCTTTGTAACCTACTCCCAATGCACCAGTATAAAGTCAGAAATTTCTTACGGCAAGCTTCTTCAGTTACCCAGCTGTTCCTTAAAACATATCCATTTTACTTTAAACCGTCTTCAAATTTTGTATCATTTCAATACAATAATTCTACTGATATGGAAAGCAGGACATTTTTCATTCTACTTTTGTTTGTGCAGTGCTTGAATTTGACTTCTTCCTTTGCCTTTCATTCAATTATTAAAAACCTAGATATTTGTCGATGGAAGTCAGAATTACGGGATTATCAACTCCTATGTTTTATTAATACTTTTATTTGCTAACATTCCAAAATTGTCCATGCGTATCAAGATTATATAATTCTTGGTATTAGAAATTTCATACCATTTTAGAAAATACCTCAAATCATTCGCTAGAAATTTAGCATACAATCAAGAAAAAATGGCCCAAGGTTTATCGTTAAAATCGTAATGCTTTTAGCAATAGGAAAGAAAGCTTTTTCATTATTAAATCATGTTTTTTATTCTTTTTAGAGCGCTACAAATTTTGTATTTTTTGGGGGGTCAGGTTTGGGGGCAAAGATTCCTATATGACGTTTCATCGTCTTTTTGCGGTGAAAAACACACTGATTTTGAAAGTCTTGCAAAATTCAAATAAATGTTGGATTATAATACAACTTTCAGGACTTATTCACAAATGAATGTAATTATTTCATTTTTTTCTTTTCCAAAACTCTAGGTTAAAATATATTTTTTAGATTTGTTACCCCTCAATTATTGAATTCATGAAATCTTGAGAAATTAAATTGTGCCTTCTTAATATTACTTCCCTCTGTTAGTAAAGCTATACACCTTCCCACAACTTAAATAAACAGCCGTGTTAAAATCAGATATTATTGCTCAAATAATATTTCAGTAAAAGATTTTTTATTTTTTAAATATATTTTTAATAAAGAGAATTGCATTATGATGAAAGATGTCTAAATATGGTACTAAAATATGCAATTACAGCAAATTCAAAACGAGAACTGTTTCCCGTCAATTTAAATTAGTTTTTAAATACAGTAAATTGTCTTGCTTATTGGAAATATTAAATGTAATCTATTAGCTTGGAATTAAACTAAAAAAAATAAAAGATTTCAGAAAGATTTTCAGTAATCCATTTTAAACTTTACGTATTAATAATCTGTGAATGTACCTACATTTTTCTATTTGGTATTTAGCTATTTGTTTTTTTACCGTTTTGAATAACCACCTTAAACATTATCAAAAGTTTTTACGTTACTTTTCATAGGATTCTGTTCTACAGCATTGATATGCCTATAAGTCCTTTTGAATAGTCCCCTGTAAATATCAGTAAGTGTGTAAATGTATGACTAAGTTTGTCATTTTATGTACAATTGAATGTAAGTAGTTGGCACAATAAGGATGTGAGTTCCATATGTGCGTGCCTTCCGAAGAAGGAACGTATGTTTTCATTTTTTTTCTCATGAAACAACAAAGACTTACCTTGACGCGCCTCTTGAAACGGCGGGCCGTAGACAACAAATTTATGTTTGCTCAACGAATTTGATCCGTAAGGCCCTATCACATCTGTATTTATTTGGTGATTAAATAAACATTCATTGGGAACAAAAATGTGCCGACGATCTGGACAAAACCTGAGAATTGTCGGGACCCTTTTGCCTCGAGGGTCACCAACGACGCGGTGAGCGGAAAGACTGACACAAACGCTACAAACAAAAGTAAGAAGGAATGAATAACAAAGTATAGATGTTAAGTGAGACGGCTAAAGGACAGTGTTGGGTATGGGTGACGGTTAGGGTGTACTTAAGGAAGGTTATTTAGAGACAACCGCACTCAAAGGAAACAAAAACATACCGAAAAGAAAGATGATTTATGTAAAGAAGAGAGAGATTTACAAGACAAATAAAGAAGCGGTAGAAGAAGAAGAAGAAGAAGAAGAAGAAGAAGAAGAAGAAGAAGAAGAAGAAGAAGAAGAAGAAGAAGAAGAAGAAGAAGAAGAAGAAGAAAAAAATAGGGATATAAGTAGAAGAAGGCAAAATACGATTTAGGAAAGAAGTAGATAGTGGTGTGGGGGAGAATAAAAAAGAAAAGAAAAAACGAAGAAAAGAATGGATTAAAATAACAGAGGTAGAAAAAGAAATCAACACTCAGTAAAATGACAAAGGAAAAGATGAAATAGAAGAGTAAAAGAAACATAGGGTTTTAGGCATTATTATTATTAGTAGTAGTAGTAGTAGTAGTAGTAGCAGTAGTAGTAGTAGTAGTAGTAGTAGTAGGAGGAGGAGGAGGAGGAGGAGGAGGAGGTGTAGGTGTTGTATTAATATGAAAATGAGAAAAATAGACTTCGGTAAATTAAGAAAAACATAATGATGATGACATGAAGTATAGTGAGATGAGAAGAGTAAAAGAAACAGGTGTTTAGGCATTATTATTATTATTATTATTATTAGTAGTAGTAGTAGTAGTAGTAGTAGTAGTAGTAGTAGTAGTAGTAGTAGTATTAGGTCATCCCATAAGTTCTGTCCGAATTTTAACTTTCTGTTAAAATGAACGAAATTTAAAGAGTATTTCATAATGACTAATGGAGCTGAACATTATTTTTATGATTAGATGCATTTAAACTGATCAAATTTTATTTCAGAGAACAATAAAATTAAATTTTGTTTGATTAAAACCCTGCTAACATGGAAGTACACAAGAATCATTTGAGGCACATAATTCTTTATGAGTTCAAGAAAGGAAACTCAGAAGCTGAAGCGGCTAGAAACATTCACTCAGTTTATGGAGAGGAATGTGTGAATGAAAGTAGCTGGTTTGCAAAATTCAGAGGTGGAGATTTCACCGTTGAAGATGAAGATCGAACCGGACGTCCAGTTCAGTTTGATATAAAGCTTCTTGAAGCAGCCCTTGAAGAAAACCCTGCTTTATCTGTTGAGAAATTGGCAGTGGTTCTCAGTTCAAACCATACGACTGTTCATCGTCATCTTCAACAACTTGGAAAAGTTCCTAAACTTGGAAAATGGGTGCCTCATGAATTGTCTGAAAACAACCTCAAATCCCGACTTGACATCTGCTCTTCTCTCCATTCTCGCCAACTTGTTTCACCTTTTTTGGATAGACTTGTGACTGGCGACGAAAAATGGAACTTTTATAGAAATGTTAAGCGTTGTAGACAGTGGCTTGGTAAAGGGGAAGGACCCCAGCCACAGCCGAGAAGGGAACTTCATGGGCAAAAGGTTCTTCTTTCAATCTGGTGGGATTGCCAATGAATAATCCACTTTGAATTATTACCACCTAATGCAACAATTAATACTCAAATATGCTGTCAGCAATTAGAGCGTTTGAACTAAGCTTTGAGGAAAAAAAGACCTGCTCTAGTGAATCGAAAACAGGTCATGTTTCATCAGGACAATGCGCGACCACACACAGCAAGAATCACGTCACAAAAGATAGAAGAACTTGGTTGGGACAAAATTCCTCATCCACCTTATTCTCCCGACCTTGCTCCTTCAGACTACCATTTGTTTCGTAGCTTACAGAATCATTTGGAAGAAACAGCTTTTGTAACACAGGAAGAGGTTAAAACTGACATTTGTGAGTTCTTCGAATCAAAGCCAAAATAATTGTACAGTAATGAACTAAGTAAGCTTGTTAATAGATGGAAGGAATCATAGATAATCAGGGAAAATATATTGTTGATTGAATCTGTAATTAAATGTAAGATTTTGTCACTTGTTTCAAAATTCAAAATTCGGACAGGCCTTATGTGATGACCTGATAGTAGTTGTAGGTGTTGAATTAATATAATAATATGAAAAATAGACTTGGGCAAATTAAGAAGAAAATAATGATGATGACATGAAGAAAAGTCAGATGCGGGAAATCGAATGAAGATAACAAAGATGAAATGAATAATGAAATAAAGCGGATTAGAAAATATTTTGAATACGTAGCAAGTTGCAAAATATTATTACACCAGAATCGTTTTTATAACTTTAAAGTTAATTTGAGATAGCATAATTATGCATTTATATTTATGTTTTGCTTCTAAACATCCTCTTTCAGAAATAGCTAATATTCACTATTTCATTATTCGGACTATTGTCCCCATCTTTGTCGTCATATTTTTTACAACGCTTCGGCCGTTGTACGCTCCAGCCTTCTTCGGGTGGTTGTAATATCGAACTAAACCCTTTATTTCGCTCAATGGGTTAGACTTTTCTAGTTCCACGTGCCATGTTGTAATAAATATGGAGACAAAGATGAGGATAGTCCGAATAATGTAAATAGTGTACATAATACCTCATCTCAGAAATATAGACAGATACTGAAGGGCCAAAACGTTGTAATAAATATAAAAACGAAGATGAATACAATAGTCCGAATAATGTAAATAGTGTACATAATACGTCATCTCAGAAATATAGACAGATACTGAAGGGCCGAAACGTCGTAATAAATATGGCGGCGAAGATGAAGACAATAGTACGAATAATATAAATAGTGTACATAATACCTCATCTCAGAAATATAGACAGATACTGAAGGGCCGAAACGTTGTAATAAATATGGCGACAATGATGAAGACAATAGTCCGAATAATGTAAATAGTGTACATAATACCTAATCTCAGAAATATAGACAGATACTGAAGGGCCGAAATGTCGTAATAAATATGGCGGCGAAGATGAAGACAATAGTACGAATAATATAAATAGTGTACATAATACCTCATCTCAGAAATATAGACAGATACTGAAGGGCCGAAACGTTGTAATAAATATGGCGACAATGATGAAGACAATAGTCCGAATAATGTAAATAGTGTACATAATACCTCATCTCAGAAATATAGAGAGAATATATTTTATATTCTAATTCTGCTTCAGAATTCTTATTGCTGTGGCTATTATTGGTCATGATCATATCCTTATTAGTTTTTGATATGCTTCTAATTATTTTCATGATGTTTAGATTGGGTGGCTTATTTTGTATAGTGGGTGTATTGGATTAATTAATATTATGTCTGTTGTATTTTGTGGTCGTATATTTTGCATACTTTACTCTTAGCAATGTGTTTCAAAGAATAAGTATATTGGAAGTGTGTTAAAGTGTTTTCTGTGTTTATCTCCTCTTTGGATAAATACTGGATGCTGACAATTCGCAGAGTTCTTAAATAGAATCCGATAATTATTGCCGATTTGATCTTGTTACAGTGGTCGCAGTAAAAATTGACCTGGCTATTCTTGTTTGGTAATTTTTCTTGAAATCTCAAATTAAATTTCCTTATTTTTTCCGTGCAACATGATATCTAAGAAGGACTAGGTTTGTGTTATTAAACTTTGTGTTATAAACTAGGTTTTTGTTATTAAACTCTTTGCGTCCTGTCACTGGATCTAAGTAACGCCTTTATCCAATGTGTCATGTGTCCTTGAGGACATCCATTACACATGGCACGTGGAACTAGAACGGTCTACCCCAGTGAGCGAAATAAAGGGTTCAGTTCAACATTCCAACAATCTGAAGAAGGCCGGAAAGGACAACAGCCGAAACTTTATAATAATTATTGCGAGAAAGATGAGGACAATAGTCCGAATAATGTAAATAGTTTACAAAGTACTTCCTCTCAGAAATATAGACAGGTAACTGATATTATTTTCAATACATGCAGTCCCCCAAAACGGATATAGATAAAATTAATTGCGGTATGTCTTCTTCATGCTTCAACAAATACATGTCTTTGTATCTCTTAGCAATATTTGGGTTTTTGTTATCTCTCCTAATATGTGATCTACCAACCATTTACACAAGTCCGTCAGGTAGGTTATTTGCTGCCTTTCTCTTTTCCTCTTGCTTTCAATATACCCTACAGAGTTCACGTGAACTCTCTAATTCTGTGTCGTTTTTGTTTCTATTCCTTAAAAAAAAAAACTGTCGTTCTTTACATGGCCAGTCCATGGTATTTCTGTTGCCTCAAGACTCTTCTTCATCTGTGAAGAGATTGTCGAGCTTTCACTGCCATATAAGAGGACTGATGTTACATAATATTCTAGTACTCTTTTCTTATAGTTTCACAAATATTCGTCAGCTGCAGGGACAGAAAGGGTTCCCTACACGCAAGCCACAAATTTGCCACTATGTGGCATGCTACCAGCGTTTACCACAGGTGGCCCGCTGTGAGGCTGCCGGCATGTCCGTCTCGGTACAGTTACCACTGACGGACCGCTAGTGGTCCATCAGTCGCCTGCTGGTGGCTGCCACGAGAGGGACGCCTGCGTTGCTATCGGGGGCTCTCTAGCGGGCCGCTAATGGCTTGCATGTAGGTCATATATATATATATATATATATATATATATATATATATATATATATATATATATATATATATATATATATATATATTAAATCGATTTCATCCCATGCAAGATAGTAAAGCCACTAAGATAAAATGGGTTAATGGGTGGAGAATGATTAGTTTCAGAAACATTACTAATGAGCGGAATGAAAACGAGTTATCAGTAGGACGGCAGATCACGATTGACATTGCATTGGAATTTTGGCCAATTAAAGTTGACTGGAGAGTATCGAACCAAAATGGAGTTCGACAAGCGAGAAAGGAAACTGTAACGGCTACATTTATCAAGTTCAACTGTAAATTGCTGATATCTCGCTGCCTATCAAGTACTGTACTTAAATTCAAAACGTATATGCGCTGTAGCTAAGGGCTCATTCAAACATTTACTATGAAAGTATTTATAGAAAATGCACAGAGAGGCGAACTTATGGCGGTGTTAATGTGACTGAAGACGATCCGTCTGATCAGGACCGATAATATTGCTGATTCTTATTTGGATTTTATTAAGGAGCTCATAGAGTATTGCTGCCATATATGTTCTGGAGCCCCTGCTGTTTGCCTCAGGGTTCTTGATAAGATCCAGAGACGGATATGCAATGTAATTGGCCCTGATCAGTCATCTCGTCTGCAGTCGCTCTCTCACAGACGCGCCGTTGCCTAGCTCTGTCTTTTTTACAAATACTTTCATGGTAATTGCACCGATGAGCTGCTTTCGCTGGTTCCCAGGCCTCATGAATTTAAGCGTCCTACAAGGCTGACATCCCGTTCACACCCCTTCGCCGTTGAAACTGTTAGATGAAGATGTCTCTTCTACTCCAATAGCTTCATGTCTCGCACATCTCGCCTGTGGAACATTCTTCCTTATTCCTGTTTCCCTGACAAATACAATCTCCAACTATTTAAGTGTAACGTCAATCGACATCTCCAGTTGCCTTGATCTATCCACTTCCCTTCTCCGCATACTTTCCCCTTTCATTCCTATCTGCTCTCGCTCCAAATCTACTGTAACCCCCTGGCTTTGATAGATCCACTATCTTTCTCCACATCCTCTCCTTTACCACTCCTATCTGCTCTTCCTCCAAACCTTCTGTAACCCCTTGCGTGCTAGTGCCTTGATTGGGGTGAAAAGCTTTAAAAGAAAATAATATTTAACCTTTCTTTAGACTATCATTAGTATCGTCATTTTTTCAAAACCTATAATGAAGAGAGTATTTTAGAAAAACCTGTATTAATACCTGATGTTTTATAAAACTGTTACTAATACCGTACTTTTTAACCTCTGATGCAGATTGTATTTGAATTTTCATAAGGAATACTGAAGTTTATAATATTCTTTAATTGGATAATGCTGTAATCCATTTGTGACATCTAAAAATCCTTAAATGTTGTTTTAAAGCTTCTGAGGTGGACAGTGTTGTAAGGGCTTTGCAGATCAGCAGTCAGTTATCATCGTCTGCGTTGGTGGCCCAAGAGGTGATCAAGTGGTATAAGTTGTAGCCAGTCTAAAGAAAATTAACCATCGTGAAGAGGAAGCGTTTTGCTACAGCTGTCAATTATTCGAAATAAGATGCATCGACCAAATGGAAAGACATCAAAGGAAGACGCTATTCACGAGACGACATCAAAGGGATGTATTAAAACCAAATTATTTTTCTTATAAAGGCAGACTTTTTTTAGGAAACACAGCATCAACATCAAGTCATCTAGCTAAAATAAATCACGTCAATAAAATTACAATTTCTTATCAATGACTGAAGTAATTAAAAATATGAGTTGAAAATTATTTAAATATACGTAAACAATATTTTTGATTGAATAATATGTGTCTTAACCTTAGTGATAGGTTGTGGGTTTTTTTTTTCTTTGAAAAACTAATCAAAATTTGATCATTTAAAACAAAAAAATATAGAATAAACAGCGACATATTCTGATAGGGCAAAAAAGTATACTTCTAAGCAATGATGGATTAGCATCAAACATAGTTGTAGTGTGAAAAATATCTCTGGAGTTATGGATTTGTGTTAATTCTAACATCTCACCACACTAAAAAAAATGGAGAAAAAAAGAAAGTAACAAAACGGTCAAATCTCCGGACAGTTATCTACTGAACACTACTTTTTTCAAAGCACACACACAGACCCACGGAGAAAGAGAGATAACAGAAGATGAACAAACATTGCATGAGAATGAATGTGAGCTACATGAATGAACCTTTCAGTAGACAATTTGCATGTTGACATATTTTCCTGTAGTCGCATTACGATATTGCTAGAACGGATGATAGCGTGACGCTCAGCTTTTAAATTTACATCTTGTCATCCGATGTATCTATTGATTAAACCGATCTAATTCATATATTCATTGCTTTTATTGCTACTAGTTTTTACCAGTGAAAATTGCACGGTTTTCCCATTTGAAATTCCTGATGGGTCTTAATTCTTCACTTGATCATTGAATAAACTCATGGCGAGTTCCACGACAATAAAATAAAATTTTCCTAGTTGCGCTTAAAAACATATTGCAATAATGATCATAAAAAATGAATGCTAGTCTTTATTTTATGTTATGAAATTCGCAATTCTTCCCATTTCACTGAATCAGACGTTTTCATCTCTCTCTCATTTTCAGACTGAAACCATGAAGCTTCTTTGATATCTATTTTATATTCTGAGGCTATCAAAATGCAATATTGCATTATGCATGCAATGAGGCGTTAAAATCTTTTCTTCCTTCACTGAAACCAGGTAGCGTCTCTGATAAGTCTTTTGTCTTTCCAGGCGAAAAAATGGAATAGTCCATTATTTATTAGGTATTCGCAAGTCGTACCGGTCGTAAGAACTAAAAAAATCGAGCGTTGAGCTCAAGTAGCATATGATTATTTTTTTATTATATTGAATTAGTAGCAGTTTTCTGAAGAAAGGAAATTCTGTATATCTGTGTATGTATTAGATGTCTTTAAAAATCTGGACACTTTTTAAATACATTTTAATCTTAATATATTACGTACTCATTTAAACAGGACCGTATTATTTATGTCTTAATTCTGTAGTGACCTGTCATCGATTTGCAAATTTTTTATGTGCATTGTTGAGACCGAATATAAAACATGGAATTAATAAAATAATTATAGTAATAAAGAATACAATTAAAATTTCGAAAAGAATTATATATACTTTTTAAATTTTAAAAACCAAGAATATTCCAATTATGCAGATATTTATGTACGAGAATACCCTAAATAATTTTTCGAAAAGACTTATTCAAAAGTATATAAGATTAAAGAGAGATCATTTGGTTAGATTATAAAAAACTAGTTTAAGTCCGCTAACTTTTCGTCACCCTCTTGAATCAACAGTTATAAATAGTTTTTATCTGAAGAAAATAACGGAAAAATTACAAAATAAACGTTTAGGGAATTTATGCTTTAAAATGAACGTTAGAACAAGAGTGAGCTAAAGAAATTGTGTAATAAGTTTAGATTTGGATCAGCAAATGTATTTTATTCAAAAGAAAATCTGGTTGGTTTTGTGGGAAATTTTTGTGATCCTTTTTAAAGAAAAAGCATCCTGCAAATCTTAACACACGAAGCGATTCCAACAATAATAATAACAATAATAATAATAATAATAATAATAATAATAATAATAATAATAATAATAATAAATAATTGCCTATTATCGCATGTCACAACGTTGACTCACCAACATCGCCACTGACGTATGCGCATAAACATAGAACTGAGCCAGTATGAATATTTTATGTATGTGTATACAAGAAAGAAACATTGCTACACACATGTTAATACTTCATGCATTGAAGCAGTAGAAAACTATACATCAAGACTTAAGGTAACGTACACAGAAACACATATAGCTAAAAACACACACACATATAAATACTTTGAATTTAAAACGATTAATCTGCGAATTTGATATTAATTATACATATATATATATATATATATATATATATATATATATATATATATATATATATATATATATATATATATATATATATATATATAGTACAGGTAAATAATGCGTTGGTATATAATCCAAGTGGATCCTAGTAATATAAACTTATACACAAAAATAGCTCACTGGATTTATTATAACAGAGCGTACCATCGTCGGCTGAAATAAATCTATCACCCCCCACCCCATATGAGATAATTTTAGATTTTGTTTTGTAACACTATATATATATATATATATATATATATATATATATATATATATATATATATATATATATATATTTATATATATATATATATATATATATATATATATATATATATATAAAGAAAAATATATTTTAAGGTATGCTATAGTTATGGATTGAAATGCTGAAGATCAGAGATAGAGAGTATGTAAATATAAAAATGGACATTGAAGTCAACACTCAGAGTCGACAGTCTGTTTCATGCTAAATGCAATCGTCAGATCATGTGCATTGTATTTTTATATATACATCTCAGTGATTCATTTATGGGTAATCTGTTGCATTGTGGGTCGTCTATTATATTTTATTATAACGGGTATTTTGGTGGCGTGGTTATTTGTCTATATCATTAGTTTATTTACTTTTAATTTGTTTCAATTAATGTTTTTTACTTGTTTCTGTTTATTGATTTTATTTTATTTATTTTCTTTTATTATTGTTCGTAATGTAGTAATTTTTTTTTCGTGTTTGCATTTTGAGATTAGTTCTGATTGTTTATTTAGCAGTTTGTTTTAATTTGTTTTGGTCTGGGAAGATAATTATGGCTATTTTTTTCCTCCAGGAACAGATTTTGGATTGATTGTTTTAGCTTGACGTTATATTTCTTATTTTCCATTATATTTTTGGTGTGATTATTTGGGGTTTTTAATCTTCTAAATATATTTAGAAGAGTTCAAATAACTGCTCTAATCACACACATTCGACTACAACACTCGATATTTCATTTCTGCTCCGAAACGTAATCTGTGTAAAAAAATGATAACCTATTATATGTAATGGATTAAATCCGACAAATATTTTAATATATTTTCTGCTTATTTGATTTATTTAATCCATTGCCTATAATATGTACTTACTGTTAACGTTAAGTTTCTGAGCAGAAATGAATTATTGAGAGGGGTCGACGAATGTGTGTCCCTATAAGAAGTAATTTAATCTAAACCGGGTGTCCTATGAGACTGAATGAATAATAGCACATCAAGGCAATTAAAGGTTTCCGTATAGGATACTGGTTCGATTCCTGCTTTCCTTATACTTCGTGCGGCTGCGTAATCACATCAACTTAAACCTCACATTTTCACCTTCGTCATCTATTTTCGTTAAATTTAATGTTCTGTTGAATGTTGAATCTGCCTGACATGAATCAGTTTTACGTACTGTAGAAGCATTATGTATGTATGGATGTGAAATTGGTACGACGCCAATTTAAATTTAGAGAATATCTAAAATTTTATTCTTTTTATTCATATCATATTCACATTTAAATTGCTTTTAATAATAATGCGAGTATTTTTAGAAATTTTTTATCAAATCTTTTATTTATATATACAGATAAGGGATATAAAGCTACACTCATTACACTCGTTTAGTTTCTGTTTTTAAATAAATTCTGTATTCTATCGTATATGAAATATTCGATTACTCTTCCTCAAATTTCTGGATTTTATTCAATCACTGTCCAAAATAGGTTTTGTTTCATAGAACACAAGTAATTTGAAAGAAGAGATTCCTAGTACAAAATCCTTGAGCCTTTGGTAATTCCAACAGCACTTTTCTCAGATTTATAATGAAAAAGTAATTTGAATCTAATACGCATTCTCATACACAGCCATGAATATATATATAGTTTCTGTACCGCAAACAATTTTTAGTAATCAATCAAGTTCCGAAAATCACACAGGCACGCACGCACGCACGCACGCACACACACACACACACACACACACACACACACACACACACACACACACACACACACACACACACACATTTTATGAGCGGCAGACGCCTTCAGGAACTTTCATTACGGATAGAAGCTGCAACGAGGAACAATCGTTTATTTATTTCATTAAAAGAATTTAGAAATAGGAACGATTAATTAGCTTATCTTCATACCCTGCCTGGTGGCAAACGCTGCTTGTAGCGATAGGTGTGGCGGTCCTGCCATAACCACCGAAAACGTGATATCACCCCTGGTCGGCGGCTGATGGAGACAGGGTATCGCACGTGTCATTATACGTTGTATGTTATATATATATATATATATATATATATATATATATATATATATACATTATATATATGAATATATGTGTATATATATATATATCTGTATATATATATATATATATATATATATATATATATATATATATATGTGTGTGTGTGTGTGTGTGTGTGTGTGTGTGTGTGTGTGTGTGTGTGTGTGTGTGTGTGTGTGTGTGTGTGTGTGTAATATACTTAAATCATGAGATGTGCGTCGTGTTGTACTGAATCACATCTCGGAAGAGAAATCGTACAGCCGAGTTCAAATTCCAGTCGGGTTCGTTACATTCACTGAGGCACAAATACTTTTCTCCACACCAACCATGCCGGGAATAGCGGAACAGACTGTATACTATAGCCTTGGTTGGTAGCCAGTCTACAGCAGAAAGAAACGGCAGCCTTCTTCTGCTTAGTCAGTCATAAATCGAAAGTGTAGCACTTGTGTTGTAATCCAGAAAGTGTTACTGAATGAGGAATAACCAAAGCGGAGTCTGAAAATGAAATGATAATCTTTATAGCTTCAACAAAATAAAATACTTGCCAGCGGCGTGAGGTAGGTAAACCACTACTAGTGGTGCACTACTTAGACAGCATATTACCCATAGTGTCCAACGTATTTATGGGGATTGCGACATACACATTAGTGTTCATAGGTACGGTATATAGCAACCTGACTGAAGGATTTTTATCTAATTTCAACTATTCTTAATTCTATTTCTAAATAATACAAATACACATTGCAATAATGAAACTGTCGCATATAAAAAACTGTGATAAAATATAAAACTATTAGAACAATTAAAAAAGTGTTGCAAACATAAAATGTAATCTACAAAAAAATGAGTACTGGGATATTTCAGACAAATTGGTAATTTTGTTTCTTTGTCAAAGTGACGCCCAAGTAAACTAATTCAATTTTCATCAAATGATATTTCTCGTTTTAATTTCTACCCCATGCTGTTTAATTAAAATTAATTTGCTACAGAGTAATGTATAATAAGTAGAATGTTGTGATACAAAAGCAATAAAAATAATTGGACATTTTATGATTGCTGTGTTCCTCTCGGGTTACTTCCTTGAAATTCTTCACCATCACCAGAACGTTTCTCAAACCTATAAGACAAGATTTACTGTTTTATAGGCGATGTCAGACATCCTACTTCCAATCAGGTGAAGCCAATGAAATCAGGAAAACAATTAAATCCAACATTCGACAAAGTGTAATACTTCCATAAATTCTGGTCGATAAATCAATTCCTTTTCTTAGTAAGAACAGATCTCAGAGAAATATGCTTATTGCCGACGGTAATGGCTCAAAGTAAGATGATTATTTATTCATATTAATAATGGTTAATAGCTAGCGCGCTTGCCGTTACGCGGGGTTTCGGAAGCTAAATCTGCACAACAATTAACTAATCTTGTAACTTCGACAACTGCTATGGCGATATTTTGGATTAAACTTCGTATATATATTTCAGACATAATTTTGTGATTTAGGTAGATACATCACATCTCAGGTGTGTTATTTATTGTTCTGACCTCAGTAAAATCATAGAATTTCCGATGATGATTTTCAAAACGTTATAATATCCTTTGCAACAATAATCATTTTACTAAATAAACTAACTCTCCGGCATATCTATTCAAATGCAGAATTGTCAGCAAAATATATCCCTCCTGTATTTTTTTTAATTTAGAATTTATATTGTGTTTATCTACGCAATAACTGTGATGTTTTATCGACAATTTACAAAGCAACATATCTGTCCCCTGACTCCTCTGAAAGTGAATTGGGAAATTTGAATTTGATTCTTTAATATAAAATTCAATATGATTATTGGCCAAGCAATCTGATATTATCATATATATATATATATATATACTTTTTTTTTGTCATCCACAGACAGACTGTTTCGCAGCTCATCAGTGTGGCTAAACGTCCGGTTGCTAGGATCGAAACACGACCGAATTTGTGTCAGTCGGAACTTCTACCAGTAAGCTGTCGGCGCACGGCAGGGATGAAGGTGCATTTTAGCGTGTTTATTTTTAGATTTAGATAAACATACAGTGACTGTCAGTGACTCAATTCTGCCGAAGAGTCGTGCAATATTAGCTTAAATAGTCACTGTTTACAAACTCACACCTCAAACCAAAGAGCTCAACCGAAATTAATTTTTCAGGAGCCAATATATTTTTTATATCATATATATATATATATATATATATATATATATATATATATATATATATATATATATATATATATATATATATATGAAGAAATATAGTCTTAAGATGTGCTATATTTATGGGATAAAGTGCTTAATATCAGAGACAGAGCGTGTGTAAATATAAAAGTGAACATAGAAGTCAACACTTAGAGGCGACAGTCTGTTTCATGCTAGATGCAGTCGTGGCCTGACGATTGCATCTAGCATGAATCAGACTGTTGCCTCTAAGTGTTGACTTCTATGTTCACTTTTATATATATATATATATATATATATATATATATATATATATATATATATATATATATATATATATATATATATATATATATATATATATATTCAATGAAAACGGACATATTTAAGGGTCCAGTGGTTATAATTTATTTCCCCAGTGAATTCCTTTTTCCCTGGCTCATCAGACACTTCCAAGGGTGAAAAAATTAATCTAAATTTACAGATATTTTTATACACTTTTGAGGGGTAGTATTAAGTTGATGTAAGGTGATATTGAGAGTGAGGAGAGATGGTGACAGGCATGTCGAAATTAGTGAGGGAGGGAGAGATAGGAATGATTTTAAATTTATTTTATTACAATATTAATAGTAATGAAGTGGGGGTTAAACCAGACATTGACCTATTTAATAGGTCATCTCACGGGAAACGATACAGAGAGAAAAAAGAGAAGTCAAGATGTAAGAAATAAGAGGTGAAATTAGGGTTTTAAGGAAAGAAAGGGGAATAGAGATTTGGAAAGGGAAATTAAGAGAATTAATGTATGTGGGCATATAGCGGCTAATTTGGAAAACTCAGATTTATATTTTTCCGTTAACGTTTGATAGAAATTTAAGAGTTTGAATTTTTCAATAAATTAAAATAGGAAATAAATATAATTTGAATATAACATCAATAAACAAACAATATTACTATTATTGTTTTTAATATTGTGAATAACATTTAAGGTGTAATATTTCCTAATTAAAGTCAAATCTTCAAATCTAATTTGAAAATTATTTCGAAATGAAACAAGATTTAAAGTTAATAATATATATATATATATATTACAAAGAGTCAATCATACCTTGAATTAATCAGGAATTTGAATGCGATTATTGACGAAATCACTTCGCTAATTGACAAATATAAGCATTCCACGACTGATAATCCTCCGAATGATGAGATCCTCAGAAATAAATCCAATGGATGTGGTGTATTTTTAATTTTTTATTTCAGCTAGTATACTTTCAATGCATCTTTCATCATCATCAGGCTTTATTATACCCATCGGAATCAAAACTAGGAGACAATTTTTGTGTTAATCCGACCGAAAGATGTTTTTAAGTATGAGCTATTTGTTAACTGTTATATGACACCACATCCATTGTATTTATTTATGAGGATCTCGTCATTCGGAGGATTATCAGTCGTGGAATGCTCATATTTGTCAATTAGCGAAGTTATTTCGTCAATAATCGCATTCAGCTTGCTGATTAATTCAAGGTATGATTGACTCTTTGTAATGTAAATATATGCTGCCTATTATATATATATATATATATATATATATATATATATATATATATATATATATATACATATACATATATATATATATATATATATATATATATATATATATATATATATATATATATATATATATATATATATATATATATATTGTCTGTGTGCGTGTGAGAGAGATGAGATATTATGATTAGTTGCATTATTTACATTATTCAGGCCGTTATCCCCATCTTCACTGTCATATTCACAAAGTTTTAGCCATTGTAAGTTCCGGCCTTCTTCAGATGACTGGGATTTCGAACCGATGCATTTATTTCATCCACAAGTATAGATTGTTCTAATTCTATGTGCCATGACTCTTCCGGAATAACTTAGACATCCAGAAGTGGCATGGGGCGTGAAACTAGAACAATCTCCTCTGGGGAACGAAATAAAGTGTTCTGTTTCGAATCACCTGAAATAGCCGAGGTGTACAAATACTGAAACGTTGTGAATATGGCAATGATGATTAGGGTAACAATCCGAATAATGTAAATAATGTAAGTATCTATCTATCTATCTATCTATCTATCTATCTATCTATCTATCTATCTATCTATCTATATTATTTACATTATTCGGACTATTGTCCTCGTCTTTGTCGTCGTATGAGGACAATAGTCCGAATAATGTAAATAATGTACATAATACCTCATCTCAGAAATATAGACAGCTATCTTTCTATCTATCTATCTATCTATCTATCTATCTATCTATACATACATGCATGCACACATACTATGTTTCTCCCAATAAACGGCCCAAGATCCACTTAATGGATACCGATTGAGATTATTTTAAGGACTTAAAGGTAGGAGTAGGAGGGAGAAGTATGTCTTATAAGGATATGTATATTTCAAAACAGTTGATAAATATATGAAGTGGTTAATATTGTAGCATATACACTCGGAGGCCTATCCGAAAAGTGAAAATTGTGGAGAAGTAGCTCCTTAAAAAACGAATATGAATGCAATGAGGGTCATACAATGCTGTCTACGTGTCATGGCGTGTCATCGCTGTGAAGGTCTTAACTGGTTAATCTCAGCAATGTTGGGAGGAGATTAACTTTTCAGCAGTTGAAATGAGTTTCAGGTTGGAATATAATTCATCACGTACAATGTCGCGTAACCACTTTTAACTTCTATCAGAGCTGGACAGTGTCGACTAGGCTGCAACAGTCCAGATATGGCAGCAATGGCCTATTCCATGAACAGTTGAAATACCTCGGTATCAAAAAGCAAGGATACATCATGTTACTATAGATAAATGGGATGAAGTTTCTATTGTATTTTTTTTTTAGATTTCAATTTAAGATTATATTTTTTCTGATTTGAAAGTAGAATTATTTCGTGCATGCGAAAAAGGACTGAAGTACATCTTATATCTTAATTTAAACAAGGAGAAATGAATTCCAAACACAGTTCATAATTACGTAAATATTGCCATCAATATTTATTGTCTGGATAAACAGATTACAAGATATTTATCAAATATACTTCGGTAAGAATATTTCTATAGGAATATTACAACCCTGCGTTCTTGGAGAAATCACAAATTGTTTGGGTAGAATAAATAGAAAGGAATCTTATTTTAGTCTCAACGTATGCCTTCGAGCTACCTGGAATGAAAAGAGTATACGATGCAATAATAATGAATATGTATCTGTTAAAATCGCTAGTAAACACATGGAAAAACGTTGAGTAAACTTGACATGAAGTTTATAAACTCTCCTTGGATTGTGTAAACATAATGGAAAGGATGTTTAAGAAAATCTGCTTGACGTTCAAGGGAAAAATGTTTCGACTGTTTGGGTGAGTGAGGGTTAGGGTTGTAAGCTGACCGGCAACCCGGGGAAAACACATTTGATTTATTTTCACAGTGAGCACTCATTTATCTTTACCTGCAACCACACCCTGCACAGTGGGACACTCAAACTATAGACGAAGCTTGATTCTGCCTCTCATACCCTCTCTCGCTTTTATATATATATATATATATATATATATATATATATATATATATATATATATATATATATATATATATATTCACACACAAATAAATAAAAAGAACAGATAGATTAAACATCTAATGTTGGTTTTTACTTACTTTTTTAAAAACGTTCTCAATATAACGTACAGTATATATATTCATACATATATGTGTGTGTGTGTGTGTATATATATATATATATATATATATATATATATATATATATATATATATATATATATATATATATATATATATATATATATGTATGTATGTGTGTGTGTGTGTGTGTGTATTTTTCTTTTATTGAGGATAGTGTAACCACTATCAAGACGGGAAAGATTATCAAAGACTTGGATTTAAACACCCGCTTCCTCTGGTGGTTTTAGTTTCGTACATGTTCCCTTAAGAAAGGAATATTTCCACCTCATCTCCCCGAGAGCTATGGAATAAATAACATGGTGGCAGATAGCCAAAATGAGAAAACCGAATTCGTGGAGCAGGCAACGAGCAACTTTTTTAAATCTTTCATTAAGTCATAAGAATTTATAATCAAAGACAAAGAAGTTGTGTAAATGATATGCTAGTAAAGGATATTGTCACAGAGAATGGGATTGGTAGGTTGAGTTCTAATTCTGGTCTAGTTTATTGATTTCCCTTTCACACTAGTATTCTAGTCTATTGCATTATCTTTTCC
Source organism: Acanthosepion esculentum (assembly GCA_964036315.1). Lineage (NCBI taxonomy): Eukaryota > Metazoa > Mollusca > Cephalopoda > Sepiida > Sepiidae > Acanthosepion > Acanthosepion esculentum. The sequence goes on along the minus strand of OZ038484.1, from coordinate 9,200,372 downwards.
CAATAATTCCACTACCCACTATTTCGCTATTCTTATGAAATAAATGTTTCAAATGTCTCCTTCTACCGGATAACTAATAGGGTTGACGGTATTATTTAGCCTTGGTTGGCAACCATTATAAGAGATTATAAATCCAAATCTAAAAACTATGGAAATAGCTAAGGGAAAATAATCCTCTGTCTTAAGAATGCAATGGAATTCACATTTAATAAAGAAATTAAATCATCCGAGAATCATCATCACCTACGTCCTCATCATCATCACCTACATATACATGTGTACGTGCATGTGTGTGTGTGTTTGTGCGTGTGAAATTGATGTGTTCATTCATGTAACGCTGAAAATCATTAAATTTATAGAATTGTTTTAAAATGTTTCATACCTTAATTCACATATAAACATTTTCTCACGTTGTTTCCATATTGATATGCGTGAAGGCTTCCTACAAAAGAGATTGGAATGTAGTAGTAACATTCTTGTCTTCATAGATCTGTCCAGTGTAACTATCTCAACCACGAGGCAGACATCTGCCCCTGGTTTTGTTTCTTTGTCTCTTACCTTTGTTTCCCGTTTCTTTTTCAGTTTACTTGACTCTGCTGAATTTTCATCTGATTTGCCCGCACAAATTCAGGGTGTGTCATGTTATCATTTCTTCCGAATGAGGAATCTTTCGATTAAATAATATTAAATACAACTGTGAACGTATGTTCTCTTTGTTTGGTGAGCAAAAGATTTCTGTAAATAGACCAAGCATTGAATCGTTAAATACTCTATATTTCAGCGGCTTACTTTTGTCCTCCATCAAAACTTTGCTTTACAAAATTATTTTCCAACATTGTGTTCTTTTTTCGCCATAGAAAATAAACAGAAGTTAATGGAAAATAGAATTTCTTATTTTTTTAAGCTAAACAAAATAATAATTATTAATCTGTTACATTGAGAAATATGAATGTGGGTGAACATATAATAGATATATATTTTCATCAAGTAATGTATGCTATTTTCCTAGACCCCCATTAATATCTGTTTTAATATAACCAGAGTATTGATACTAATAATGTTATAATATTAATAGTCGTGTGAATGATAATGGTTACTTATATTCAAACAGTTTTCTTCCAACTTTTAAATTTATGTCATCTCAATAATATTTTAATACTAAAAATGGCTAACTGAGAAATCAGAGCGATATTTCCTTAAAATATATGACAGGAAAAGAAAGAAAAATTGCATGCTAAAATTCTAATTGTTTTACTTTAAAATATAAGTAAACCATTCTCACCAATAACTCAGTTATGCAAACCTCGAAGTTATGATAATTCCTCAGATGATAAAACACCGATCTTGATCAAGTCGGGTTTTCTATTTTAGAGTAACTTCTCTTTTGTGGCGCCTTTAGCTACTGTAAATCAGATTCTCGCGCCTTTTACTACTTATTATATCACAAATTGATAGATGCTGATTTACAGGAGCTAAATGCACAGAAAATTGGTAGTAATATCTGCAAACGAGTTAATCTGGCAAATCTGATCACGTCATCACAACGTTTCAATTTGACTTTCTATTTATCCAGTATATTTTTTATACGCATTTTTGGCTTTTGGTTTTGTCGACTACACAGGATGCTAGAGTTAGTTGGACCCCGTTTGTTAAAAAAAAAAGAACACCATGACGCAATTCATTCCGCCAGAAATTTGGAAACGCCACGCTGTACTGCTTGGCATTCGCACCGGAATCTCCAATACCAATATTTCAGAGTGTTTGTGTGTCAATCTTAGGAGAGTGCAGAGGATTCGGAAATAGTTGGATGAGTCTAGTCGTGATTACGAAGGTGTTTGGAGTGATCATTTGTGATGGGCACTTCAAGCTTCTATTCATCTTCCCACAGGGACTCAAACTCTATACGGAGCGTTACATCAAGTGGGTTGCGGAGGTAGTGCTGCCCTAGGTCAAGAATGTGGCTGGTGGAATAATTCTATGTCTGGCAACAAGACTCATCACCATGCCACAGAAGCAGAAGGACCCAGTCACGCCTGTCAGGAAATGTATTCGACTGCATCACCCCTTACATCTATTTACGTAACTCCCCATACTGTAAACCCTTGATTATAATGTGTAGGGTGCAGTTGAACGAGAGGCGAACAGAACAACTTGTAACAACATAGATGAATTGAAAATAAGGATTCTGAACTGAAGCAGCATTCACCAACATAAACCAAGAGACCATCCAGAAGAGTTGCCGATTTCGAAGTTGTCTGGAGGCCGTGGTTGAAGCCACTGGCGATTTGATTAAATAAATGTACTCAGTATTTATTGTATAGACATACAATTATGGCCTAAAAATAAGGAATGGGTTAAGGCTGGTCTTCACTGACTATCTTATACCTAGCTAATCCGATTCACGACCCATTCACTAATTATAATTCGCACATTCACCATAAGAACTTATCCGTCATCAATCAATCCTCCATATAACATAATGCCACATCCTCTCAGGGGAACCTACATAAACGCACCCCGGGATATAATAATGTGATGACAATAAAAGTTCCATACATAAAAATATAATGATTGATAATGAGAGGGGAGGGGGATGAACCCCAAAAAAAGCTAAATATCAAATCAAAGTAAAAACTGATGTTAGTAGGACCCGTCCAATCTTCAAATATGAGAGGCCGCTGTATTCTTCCCTAAAACAGAATCGCTAACGGAAAGGGAAAAAAAACATAGAAGGACATGACAAATGAATAAAGCTGAACCAGTCGAGATGAAAGGGGGCCAAAAACAAACTGGGGAGGTTGGGAATGTCAACTTGGATCTTAACCAAAGATGTGGCCGGGAACAACACTTACAATAACTAGGTACACAAAGCTTGTCTAGTCTAACAAGGGCAGGGCTCCACCGGAAGCCACACATAGATAGACCTAAAAGAAAAAAATCAAGGCTAGCCCCGTTCACACGAACCAAGCTCGACTCAATCACCCACCTTTCGCTGAAGACTATCTGAAAAGAGCTTTTCAGGAGCGATACAAGCATTCAACTCGCCAACATGGTCCCATAGGGGGAGAACCCGAGGACAATGGTAGAAGGCGTGCGGAATCGTTTCCTCTAAGCCAAGTTAACATCGATAACAGACTGGCAAATCCGTCAAGCCCCATATGAAGGCCTTGTCATTGAAAGGCAGTCGCCAGGTAAGCGAAAACAGGGTTACTGATATAATCCACCGCTAGCGCCCAAGACAAGACAGAGCGAATCTCTTCCTCCGACAAGTTGAGCCACTCACGTAGAGGATCCTGCGCGACCCCTTCCACTAGATAACTATAGAAGACCTTCCAAGCCCGAGAAATGTCACTGGACAGAGGAATGATCGACAAGGCATATCGACATTTGCGAAGGAAATCCGATTGATCCCGGGGTTTACGACATCGCTCAATCCGCGAGATGGGGGGATTGAGAGTATGTAAAGGGAATTCGTCCCTTACAATCGCCGCCATAATCGAATCTTCTATCAACGAGCGGCGTAGGAAAGCCAACCTCGAGGCGAGCATGTGACTCGCCAAGTGTGGCATTCCGAGACCCCCCCCCTACATGACACGGACGTTTTGCTGAGACATCTCTGTCGACCTGATGCTTGCGTCCCCTCCATAAAATGAGGATACCGAGCGCTCGATCGGCTTCTTATGATCTCTACGGAGAGAAAGTACGGACAAGCGATAAAGAACATCTAACCGCAAGCCGGAACAATTGTCGTGGTTAATCTTGGCCCCTGTCACATTTTCGTACCGATCAAGCGACTTCAGTACCACTTCAATGTCCCTGCGGGAAGACACGAACGTAGTTACGACATCGGCGGACGCAGAAATCCTTAGTCGAGCCCCTCAAGGGACAGCAATTCCACGTAGAGCCGGACTGCAAACCCTGTCCATCGACAAAGCGTAAAGTAAGGGCGACAGTGGACAACCCTGCCAAACCGACCTAGACAGTGCAAATGCGCCCGACAGCTTCTCGTTCACCTGTACCACAGCACTGGTAGAGCGATAAAGGAGGCTAATCCACCAACAAAACTCGGATTCGAATCCGGCGGCCTGCAAGACAGTCAAATGCCTTGTACTAATCTAAATTGATCAGCGCGACATCATCGTCGTCTTTTACACCCTCTATGATCGTGCGGCTCAGATACAAGTTGCTCTGAATTGTTCGGCCTCTCACGGCGCAAGTCTGATCAGGACACAACAGCGATTCGGCAACTGACTGCAAACGCTCCTACAGGATCTTTGCCAAAATCTTTAACTCTGTCTTTAGCAGAGTTATGGGACTATCATCATCTAACTACCGCCTAACAACCTCGCTCTCTTTCAACAGCGTGATCACACACCTGGTGAAACGGTCGCGGATGGACCCCTGCCGGAAACAGTTGTTGAACACGACAGTCAAAATCGGGACAAAGATGTGCGACAGTCTCAAAAAAAATTTAAAATGGCAAAACATTCCAGACCGGGCAGCTTGCATCTGCCGACTTTCTTCAATGCCGCGTAGTCTTCGCCGTCCCTGTTCTATCCCTCGCAGTTAGGCGCTTCTGTCGGCGAAAGCCGAGGAAAGACAGCCAAATAGCTACGAATCTCCTCGTCACGGATACCAGACTCCTTGGTAAATCGGCTCTTGAAATGCCGCCGAAATGCCTCGCACATGTCGTCAGTGGCCCGAAGAGTATGCCCCTCAATGGTTTTGACTTCACGAATGTAAAGACTGGAACCTCGACGGATTTTTCCTTGCGCAATTCTGCGCCCATATTCAAAGCAAAATAAAATAAATGTACTCTTTCGAATTTCAAGATTATTTTTTGTGTAAATTAGGTAAATATATCTGTTAAAATGAGACGTCAGTGTTATTTTCATTTTATGTGTAATTTAGTCGCTAATTTATCCATCGCTCTCTCTCTCTCTCTCTCTCTCTCTCTCTCTCTCTCTATATATATATATATATATATATATATATATATATATATATATATATATATATATATACTCAACTCTCCCGTCGAATTCGACGGATGAGAGTCAAGCAGATCAGTTCATCGGAAACCGACAGCCCGACAACAGCACATGAGATTTGATTATAGTGGTGAAGGTTTCGTGCAGGACCATCCTCACTTTTTGAAAGGCCGAATAGAGAGACATGGTGCACTAAGTACCACAAGGTCCCCAACCGACCCTACGCAGGTTTTGAATTCAGAGTTGTCCTTCTCCTAGACCAGTTGCCATTTAAGGCTATAGAACCCAGTCTGTCCTGCTATTTACATATAGCTGGAGGGAGAAGAGGAGGATTCACACCTTTCCCAAGGGTATTAGTACGTCAGCGAATGTAATGGATTCGACTGGAATTCGAACTCAATTCCTCAATCCAATCCACTATCCATTACTCCAACGGGCCTCCTATATATATCACAGACACGCACGCACACACACACACACACACACACACACACACACACACACACACACACACACACACACACACACACGCACACACACGCACACGCACGCACAGACAAATACACACACACACACACACACGCACACACAGACACACACGTGTGCGTGCGTGTGTGTGTGTGTGTGGGGGTTAATGTTTGTGGAGGAAGAGTGTTCAAAAGCGGAAACAAATTCAACACTGCATGGTAACTGTCACCGTAATACCTCAGGCGGTTTTAAACAATGAGCCACTACTTTTTTTCACGCTTATTATAAATAGGATATGGTAAACTAACGAGAAATGGGGGAAAAGTTTGAGACTGGCCCATTTCAAATTTCAGTATGAATACTTTAGCTTACTTATTTGATTATTACTTAATTTATTTATCATTTCGCACTTCATACACTACCAAAACTTTTTATCTATCTATCAATCTATCTATTGATTTCTCTCTCTTTCTCTCTATCAAGCTGTCTATTTGTCTGTCTCTCTCTCCATACACACACACACACACACACACACACACACACACACACATACATATATATATATATATATATATATATATATATATATGAAGAAATATAGTCTGAAATTGTGCTATCTATGGGATAAATTGCTCAATATCAGAGATAGAGCGTGTGTAATTGCATCTAGCATGAAACAGACTGTCGCCTCTAAGTGTTGATTTCTATGTTCACTTTATATAAATATATATATATATATATATATATATATATATATATATATATATATATATGTGTGTGTGTGTGTGTGTGTGTGTATATATATATATATATATATATATATATATATATATATATATATATATATATATATATATATATATATTATTGAGGCATGTGTTGTTATAAAAATGCGGACTTTTCCGTTTAATAATTTTTTCTTCTCGCAACTTTTTTTCTTTATATTGGGGTCTAAGATTCAGAAAAAAAAGACCCTAGTCTTTGATGTTTTGCCAAGCGCTTTCGTTTGCGTTCAACCGTCATAATGGCTTTATGTTTCTATTTGAAGTAGATTGTTTATTATTTTATTTTATAGATAATATTTGACTATTTAGGTAGTGTTGTTCGATTAGTTCATTAACAATTGGGAGGGGGGTGGTATTTATTATTTTGAAGATTACTTGTTAAATATGCTTAAGATGTTTCTATCGGTATTAAATTCTATATTATTTATGCTGTTTTTTTGTTTTAAATTATGATGCCTCAATAATGACATGATGCTAATATATATATATATATATATATATATATATATATATATATATATATATATATATATATATATATATATATATGT
>OZ038484.1:9166077-9188577 GCA_964036315.1 Acanthosepion esculentum | reverse complement strand
ATTTTAAAAAATAATGTTAAATAAATAAATTTTAAAGTAGATAGATAATTGTCTTTTTGTCTCAATCTCAACGAAGCTTTAATAAAAGTGAAACATTATATATGTTTCCTATATGTTCTTTATCTTATCATCCTGTCGCATTCCGATCCAATATTTGATCGGCATTCGATCTTTAACTCATAGATAGATGTGAAAACGCATTCCAAAAAAAAAATGAAAGAAAAACGAAAAGAAGCAAGTAAAAGAAAGAGAGAAATTGATAATAATGAAGATCCAGAATGAGAAAACCATCAACAAATGAATTAATTGACAAGAAAGCCATAATTTTATTATAAAATATTTGGTATTCAAATAAGCAGTGGAAATAAGCAGAAGACGCGAAAATAAAAAAATTAGAAACAATGGAAAATGGAATGAAGTGTTAATGTAAGAAAAATTGAAACTCGAGAAACAAAAACAATTTATGAAAAAGAAACAAAAACAATTTATGAAAAAGAAACAAAAAACGATGCAATGTGCTAAGAAAATCTGAAGGGAAAATATAACAATCTGATGACTGATTATTTGATGAAAGTAATTATTTTAATATCGGGAAATACTCGGACAATTTAGTTAGGAATGTAAATACATAAGAAAAATAATTTAAAAAATTTGGTTAAAAACCAATATCACAAATATAATCACATCGTCATTAACAATGATTGTTGCCTAAAAACAGATTTCAGCTCTATCAAAATAAAGAATAAATGACACGATGCTTCTGCGTCATAGAATGTATCAGCAAAATCAATCTTATGCTTGCTTGGCCGTTTGCTTAAAGTTTGGACAATTACTTAAACTGAAACTTTTTAGTGCCCCTCCACCTAGACCGGGAAATAATATTTTCCTATCTTTTATTACTTGGCGTAGAATCTGGAAGACGTTATTCGACGTGAAAATTGGCTTTCGGGTTTCTATGTCACATCTGCATCGTCTATTACTTTCATTTTCATTATTCGAACTATTGTCCTCATCTTTGTCGTCATATTTATTACAACGTTTCGGCGGTTGTACGCTCCGGCCTTCTTCAGATTGTTGGAACGTCGAAGGACACATGGCACAGTAGAAAATGACCTTAGGTAGAGCCAGTGACAGGACCCAAAGATGTGAGTTCATTAGCAGGCTAAGGCAGCGGAGAACTTTCAGAGGGAAATTAACAGGAGATAACTGATAAATGACATCCATTAAACATGGCACGTGAAACTAGAACAGTCTAACCCAGAGAGCGAAATAAAGGGTTCAGTTCGACATTCGAACCACCTGAAGAAGGCCGGAGCGTACAACAGCCGAAACGTTGTCCTAAATATGGCGACAAAGATGAGGACAATAGTCCGAATAATTTAAATAGTATAAAGGGTTCAATTCGACATTCCAACCACCTGAAGAAGGCTGGAGCGTACAACAGCCGAAACGTTGTCCTAAATATGGCGACAAAGATGAGGACAATTTACTGATCATCATACATTTTGACTTACCACTTGTATTTGTCTACTTCTTCTTCCCCTTCCTTTTTGAATTCGTTTTTCCTAAATCATTTCACCCCCCCCCAAAGCAAAAAGGTCACTAAGACGCCAGGGATCAGTGAGTTTGAATTATTATGAGGAAAAGATAAACATTATTAACCCCTTCTCCGCCAGGTAATTTGGGGAAAAAATTTTCATTTTCTGACAGTTATTTTAATTTCTTTTAAATATAGTAACTAAGACACAGAGGCACATCGATGTAACCGAGCGGTGGTTAACACCTGTCCCTGACGTATGAGTTGACAACTGCATTCGTTTTAAGCTCAGAGGTGCATAAAAAGAAACAAGATCGATGTATAAACACATTTACAATTTGTTTTTGAACGCTATATTTTGAACGTCTTTATTCGTCTGTAACTGAAAAAGTCACTTTCAGTAAAAATCTATATAGAAGTCTACGCCGGGGAAAGGTTTAAATTTACGATTGGCATTGCAGTTAAATTTTTAATGATCAAACTTTACTTGAAAGCAAGAAACCGGAAGTGTTTTACACAAGGGAGAAGTGCTAGAAAATAAACTATGAACTTATATCTAGCCATATGAACTGTAAAATAGTGCGATCTTGCCTTCAATTTAGTACTAAACTTAAAGTCATACAATAGAGAAGAGTTCATCAGACCAATTACCATGAAAGTATTTATCATATAGTCACTGGGAAGCTACATTACGTCGGTGGGAAAGTGACTTAAGCCAAGATGCCAATTCATGACCATTAACATTGCAGATAATTCTTGGGATTTTATCAAAGATCTCTAAACATATATGTCAGCTGCACCAGACCATATATGGTAGCAATACTCTGAGACACATATTAGACATATATGTAAGATAAATTCGGACGATAAAAATCCTCTAGCACATCGTGGAAAACCAACTATTACTGTAGGAAACCTGTCAATTGATTCAATATAATCTTTCCATTTATGTTAGCTGAAAACGTGAGCCAGAGAAGACGCAAAGATTCGCTCAATATCAACAGGACCTCTTGGTAGAATTCGTCTGTGTGGACACAAATGAAAATGTGATTTACACAATAAACGAGTGCAATTAAGTTCAGAACCTGTGTCAAAGAATAAGTGACTGTGTTGATACAGTCGGCATCAGACATACGAAACAAATTTGAAGATGCATTTTTAGTGTGTCGACATAAGTTTTCAAGAAAATAATCAGGACCAGAAACAGAGATCTTTTGAATTTAAGGAAAACCTCTCTAACAATTTAATGACACGTCCAGCATCCCCAATTCCAGAAAATTAAAGAATATGACATTTAAGAAAAAAAACGTCCTTACAAAAATGAATTTATGAATATTTAGATGGCGGAGCATTATTCGTAAACTTGAAACATTTGCAGGAAAACATGCAAAGTACAAGAAAACCGAGAGATAATTTAAACTCTGAAGCACTGGCATTAATACATTCGGGAAAACAATCGGCACTAGTAATGAAATGTTGAATAGACTTTCTGTTGCTTAATGCCCAGTAAGAACCACCTATCACTTATGGTGGTGATAACGGAAGGAATGATTGTATGAAAAGTAAAAACCTTATGATTACATAAGCTATCAACGCGCATAAAGCTATAAATTACAACTGAACTAGACCTAGTGTACAGCAATCTTTGATATGACGATAAACTACATCCACCAGCAGCAGGAAGACATCTGATTGGAAGTTTGGAGGTTTTGAGGAGAGTGGAGCCACGTCTTAATTGCTTTTGGTTCCAGGACCACCCTAACCGTGGGTAGTAGCACCTGTCATAGCCTCTGCTATAGAACAATAGTGAACCCCATGCAAATCACTATGAAAGTATACAGATATAATTTTATAGTAAAAGTACCAGCAATACATTATATAAAAATTGCCAACATTACATTTTCATAGCAAAATTACCAACAATTTTATCTGTCGGTGAAATCATACATTTACGTTAAAAATATATTTAGATGAAGCTATAAAATTCTGTTCAAATGTTTAGATTTCGGCATTAGATGTCCATATGCTGCTAAATAAAATCACCCAACCGATTGTTCGTTTGAGTCCGTTTGCCAATAGAGTCTTCATTACTGTGATATTGCTAATATTCTAAAGTGGGTACCTCCACTTTGTCTGCATAAAACTTCGATACCTAAGGTTTAAATTGAATTTTTTAAAATGAAAAAAATAACATTCTTGAAGATGTCATTTTTGCTTTAATTGAAAGCTAAAAGATTACATTTATTATTTCCAGTAAGTAAAATATTCTGGTGTATTTCAGATAGAAATTATATAGATTGGAATGTCTAATTTAATTTCAATTTCTTAAAATTTTCTTAAAAGCGGCCATTTTCTTAATTTTAAGAAATTTGTAAGCAAAACAAATTTATCGATTTTAAAACTCTCCCAGAAATAATTATACGTTTCTGTCACGTTACTTGAGTAAAATTAGAAAATTTAAATTTAAATTAATCTGATTTGAAAGAAATATTACTTATAGCATAAGAATAATCTACAACCGTTTGTTAATAATTGGTTCTGTTTATCTGATGCGATGATTGATGGACGATTGAGTGACAAAGCGAACGCATCTAGTATGGCTGACTAGAGTTGACATAAAATTTACGAAATCTAAGTGAACACATTTTTCTGGTTTTTAACTTGCTAGTAATTTTTACAAATGAACTTGTTTTCCGCAATTATCTAATAATTTATTGACTTTTATTTACCTTTCGAAGATGCTTTATGCAAAAATGAAAATTAATCAAATACTATAAAATTTTCTCAAATTCATTTCTCCGTAACTCTACAAACCTCTTATATCACGTGACCTTTTAAAATAGACTAGTTTAACTAGATTTATTAATCTTTTCAGTTTTTGGGTTCGACCATTTCGTTACTGTATCACATCCAGGAAATAGTCCAATACAGAATTTTACGCGATTTTAAACTGTTATAAATTATTATAATTAAATTTTTTAAAAAATGAAAAAAATTTTGTAAAAATTCCTTATTCTTCGAAAAAAAAAGTTGTTTTTTTAGACAATAGTGTCCTTAATATAACATATTTACAAAAGCCATTGAAACGTTTTCTAATTAAATAATATCATAGTCTTATTGCATTCATTATTTTTCAATTCAGAATAGATTTTCAGTTAGAATAGTACAAATTTAAAACAAAAATTACATCATTTACAGTCTCCAAGAAATCGTACTTTTAACGAATAAAAAAAATCAGGAAATAAAAAGTTTTTTTGCGAAATTTCATGAAATTTAGTGGGCGGGGGGTAGGTAACATATGTAAAAAAATATTGCCATAAATTGTTTTAAAATATACAAAAATAATTTAATTCATTTGTGAATAAGTCCTAAAATCGGACAATTATTTGATTTTTACAAGTATTTCCAAATTATTATGCCACCCTGATAACGTAAACAAAACAACATTTTAACCAAAACTTCGAATGTGTTAGGTAGGATTAAAAACTTTCAAAAAATAATAAAAGAATATTTTTGTCTTTCATCTTAATAATAACATAAGTATTTCGATGATATTTACAAAAGCCATTGAAACGTTTTCTAATTAAATAATATCATAGTCTTATTGCATTCATTATTTTTCAATTCAGAATAGATTTTCAGTTAGAATAGTACAAATTTAAAACAAAAATTACATCATTTACAGTCTCCAAGAAATCCTACTTTTAACGAATAAAAAAAATCAGGAAATAAAAAGTTTTTTTGCGAAATTTCATGAAATTTAGTGGGCGGGGGGTAGGTAACATATGTAAAAAAATATTGCCATAAATTGTTTTAAAATATACAAAAATAATTTAATTTATTTGTGAATAAGTCCTAAAATCGGACAATTATTTGATTTTTACAAGTATTTCCAAATTATTATGCCACCCTGATAACGTAAACAAAACAACATTTTAACCAAAACTTCGAATGTGTTAGGTAGGATTAAAAACTTTCAAAAAATAATAAAAGAATATTTTTGTCTTTCATCTTAATAATAACATAAGTATTTCGATGATAAGCCTTTCCTTTTCTTAAGTTTGTTTCCTTTTTTATTACGCTATGCTGTTTTCTGCGAAAACGTTGAGGTACCTAACGTCTGCCAATCCATGGAATAATTTCTACTCGCAGGTTAAAACTTGCGTAATGTCAATCCTCATTGTGTGATTCTCTTTGGGTTTATTTTTCCAGATAATATTATATCCACAGAGTATAATATCTTAATTTTTTAGGATATACTGGTAGTGAAACGGATATTGACTTGTGAAGTAAATTTGGAAAACTGAACTCTAATTCCAGCCTAGTTTGATGTCTCCATTTCCGCTCTAATGTCATTTTGAAAGGCATAAATAAATCTATCTCTTCCCCCCTAGTTATGGTTTAAATAGTAGGGTAGACTTGAGTGGCAACTATCTAAGTCAAGGAAAACTCTGAATTCGAGAGCGTGCAAAATTCAACGGGAAATACATTCTGATATACATGCAGATAATTCATGTAATAATTTTATTTCACGATGTTAGGTAAAATGTAAAAGTGTCTTTGTGTTAGTCGAATGTTTCAATTTTAAATCTATTTAATTAATGTTGTTTTCTTTCACGTGTTTTGGAGACATGCCCGCATAGAATATAATCAGGAGTCTAAAAGATAAAATCTTCAATTAAGCGCGCCTCTGTTGCTGGGGATAAAATATGAATGAAAATATATCTTGCCGAATATTATTATGATAAAAGGGGAAAAATCAGATTTTACATATAAAAAAAACAATACAAAAATCTGTCACATTTCTCATGTTTTAATTGTCTTAATACAGTCGAAAAGAGAATTGGTTTCCCATTTCGTCGTACATATTAGTTTTTCTGCGCGGATAACAGGACAGTCGCCGCTGACAAAGCGTTGAACGCGCCAACAGAGGTCAACTTAACAGAATTGGGTCAAGTCAAGAGAATTTGGGTCGTGTCATTTGTTGTGTGGCTTTCACGCGCTGGCTAAAGGAAAACAAATGGCTTGGGGAGTGGAGATAAAGAAAAACAAATGTATCGGGGTTGTTGAAAACGGGGAATATAAGACATAATATAAAATGAATCCGAACAGCAAATGCGGATATTCGTGATGGGGGTGGCAGGGTCATCCTCCACCCTGACCAAAGATAGCTATAGACAGCAGGGATCGTACGCCCGGTGGATTGTAACAAAAGGGTTACTATAGAACGTTTACCAAGATATGAAACCAGATATCTTAGGGCTGTCGCAAGGCAGGGTAATGACATTGGTAATCATAGCGGGGTTCGAACGATTTGAGAGGGTCGGTTGGTATATGTTAATATTATATCAAATATTCATGTTAGCCTACGCTTTACACATTTCCATTGTCTCTTCCCCTGTTTACACCCGCTTTTAGTCCACAGAAAACAATGATATATTTGTGTCTATATGTGTTTGTAAGACATCATGAAAAGAAACAAAATAACACGATGAGAAATGGTGTTTATTATATGTGAATACTAAATGATCACGTACACTGTATTAGCTCTTTAGGGCACCCTAACAATTATGAATTAGTGAAGATCAACAGGGGTTCTTGTAATGGCAGAAAAAGCGGTGAGTCGGACATGATTGGACAAAAGAGAGATTTCTTTTCCCAGCTTGCTTGAAAATTAATATCCAAAAGAAAAAAAAAAGGATTTTGGGGGGGAATGTAAATAAATCAAATTCTGAAAAATAAAAGAAATAATTTACCGTATCACCATGAAGATGTTAAGAAACCAGCTTCATAGAGAATTACTACTGTCCTGATTTCGATTCTCACTAGGAAGCTCACATTTATGGCTTTGTAATGAAGCAAAAGTTACGAATCATCTAAACATAACGCAATAGAGTAGTTTCCTTTGATCCGCAGTATCCCAGCAATCAGGTAAAACGTGGACAGTTTTTCTTTTTCAGTAGTTATGGGTCAAGTATTGTGGATATCAACATCAAGGGGGCACAAAAAATTAATTTATCAAAGGTGGTGTAGTAACTGATAACAGAAAATCTCACACATAAATCAGAAGGTAAGGAGTAGCGAAAGTTGCCTTTCAGAAATTTAAAAAACAAACAATTATGCATAGGAAAACTTCAGTTAAAACAAATGGAATTTTGTTCAACTACGATGCGATATTTCACATCCACTGTGCCAATGAATGTTAGACTCTCTTCTCCCAAGTGAATAAAATATTGAAATTTTGGTTGTTTTTTTGGTTGTTTAACGGAAAATTAAGTCCTAATTGGTCATTTAATGACGAAATTAAATTTCCTTGTGAGATTTGACATAATAAATATATAATATATGTTATTCTGCTTTCATAATTGAATACAATGTAGATATTACTCAACTTTTGTAGAAATACTTATTTGTGGTATCATAATTAATAGAGGTGATATGTGTGTTTTATGTTCAAGTTTTTAGGTAAACTTTGGAATACAGTTTGATTTTTTTCCGAAATTTTAGGATATATATGGATTAATTTCATGATAAAATTATTTTAATTTAGTTGTTTGCATGATTGTGTCTAGTGGCATATTAACCTCCATGGGTTATTTAATACTGAAATCTAAATATTTCGAACGTAGTTGCATGCCTTCAACTAGAGATAAAAATATAGTGCTGGTCATTTTGTTATGAATATATATTTTTCTTCTCTCATCATGTTTTGTTTTTTATTTGGGGGTTGACTATTTGGCCATATCTGGAACGCCAGGACAGGTGAATTTAGACGTATATATTTTTAGACAAACACACCTGTGACCGGCGAACTCGATTCGTCTTAACGAAGAGTTTTGCATCAGCAGCAGTAATAATCACTGTTGGTAAATTCTTTTTATCTCTCTCTCTCTCTCTCTCTCTCTCTCTCTCTCTCTCTCTCTCTCTATATATATATATATATATATATATATATATATATATATATATATATATGTGTGTGTGTGTGTGTGTGTGTGTGTGTGTGTTTCGTAAAATATCGGATATTATCTTTCTAAGCACTGGAAAATAATTGGGTTTAATTGCGACTCAACTTGCGGATAAGCTACACAAATATATATATATATATATACATTTGCATGGATTTATCTCTATTCAACCCAATTTATGGGTAGACGCAAGGACAGATTGTGTCCTATAAACTTGGGTCGCAACTTGACCACTATAATCACATCATATGTAAAGGACTTCTGGCTGTTTGTTTCTCAGAATTGAGTTGCTGAATGATAAAGTTAAAGACGAGAGAGCGCCCTGTATCTTTCTCTCTGTATATGGATACTGATGAGCTGCGATGACGATACACACACACACACACACACACACACACACACACACACACACACATATATATATATGTTTAATATAATTTTATCATATAGACACAACCATTTTAATTACTACAAAGATGCAACTTCGTTTCAGTGCATTTCAAATGCACTTCGATGGGTGAGAATCGAAAATGATTATGAACAATCTTGCTTGTTTTGTCTGTATGATAAAATTCTAATAAATAAATAATTATCGCTGTACTATCGGTATAGAGCCCTCTTTTGGATTAATGCTG
The DNA here is from genome assembly GCA_964036315.1 of Acanthosepion esculentum. Taxonomy (NCBI): domain Eukaryota; kingdom Metazoa; phylum Mollusca; class Cephalopoda; order Sepiida; family Sepiidae; genus Acanthosepion; species Acanthosepion esculentum. The sequence continues at coordinate 9,179,437 of OZ038484.1, read as the reverse complement.
AACGTTGGAATTTACATATTTCCTTCCTTTTCATCACATCGGATATATATATATATATATATATATATATATAATTAAACATATAACGTTTGCTATATACAAACTAATTTAAAAACATTAGCAAATATACTATTAACCAATTAAAATTTTAAAAAAATCAACAAACTTATCACAGCTAAAGAAGCAAGGGCGGATAACTTAAAAATTCCAAAATTAGTTGGGGATTATAAACAGAGATATATGTATGGTACTATAAAAAGACATAAACCTAACTCCCGTCTCAATCTATCATATTCCATATCCTCACCTCTGTTTACCAACTAACCAAAGTTTTTAATCAACTAAGTTCACCTTACATTCCAAATAGTTACAGCATAAATTAAACAAAAAAATTCATACCCCCCCCCAAAAAAAAACAATGAAAATTTAGCCTTAGTCGACGGTGGAAGTTTATTCACCAACGCGTCCCAGTCAGGGAAACAACAGATATAGTCATAAACAATATCTAGAATAATCCATCCTCCCTCCATTAAAACTTCGTCGTAATATTAAAAAAAAAATACTTTTGTTGTGCACCACAGAAGTTAATTTTTATGACCACAACAATAACATATACGTGCAATGCAATGGTGCCTCTATGGGTTCCGTACTTGGATCAACATTTGGCAAATTCTACATGAATAATTTAGAAAATGACGTACTTAATACCACAAAAATACCTTCCATTTAACTATGATATGTAGATAACATTCTCATTTTAGTCAAATACACAGACGAAGTACATGAACTACAAGAATACATTATAACAAATTCAGTACTACACATATGAACTTAACAAGAACAAAAAATCCCGTTTCTTGATGTATTGATAGTAAAATATATACTACCTCTCATTATATATAAAAAACTATTATAAACTCGTGTACTCTCAACTATAAAAGTGAATGCGCTAATCATTACAAAATAGCTATTATATGAAACTTATTGAAAAAATTAAATTCATCAACCTATAAATATGTTCTACTCTGAATTAAAAAAAATTTAAACAAACCCTCATTAATAATGACTTTCCCAATTACATTGTTGATAAAAAATTTCGACCAGCTCTTAGCAATATAAACATAAATATAAATGAATATTGTATTCATTGTTTTCATCATAAAATAACTCTAAATTTGATTTACGGTATAGTAATTAGATACTAAATTGCATTTGATTACGGTATAGTAATTACTATACCGCAATCAAATGCATTCCAACTATATGCAGGAGGAAAAATTCGAAAAAGACACATAAAATTGTAATATATCCACGACTGATCTAAGTAAAAAACGTAAAATTAATTATATAGTATACTAAATTTAATAGAAACAAAGTTGTCCAAAACAATTCTTCTCCGTCAAGTAGAACCTTACACAAGGCCAACATTGTAAATTATTTTAAATGTCATTTGGGAGATTGTATCACTGATAAAATGTTAATATGTCGGTTTTACTACGACGATGTGAGCAACAAGGCTTACATTCCATTTGAATGAGCAGAGTTCAATCTCGCAGCATTTAAAGGAACACTCATGTCCTCACTCACAGTTTAAACATACATTAAACATTTGTCTATACTTCTGAGATAAGGTGTTATGTAGACTATTTACATCATTCGGACTATTGTCCCCATCTTTGTCGCCATATTCATTACAACGTTTCCGCCGTTGAACGCTCCGAAATAAAGGGTTCAGTTCGACATTCCAACCACCTGAAGAAGGCCGGAGCGTACAACGCCCGAAAAAGTTGTAATAGATATGGTGACAAAGATGAGGACAATAGTCCGAATAATGTAAATAGTGTAGATATTAAATATATATATATATATATATATATATATATATATATATATATATATATATATATATATATATATAGAGAGAGAGAGAGAGAGAGAGAGAGAGAGAGAGAAAGAGATAGATAGATAGATAGATAGATAGATAGATAGATAGATAGATAGATAGATAGATAGATAGATAGATAGATAGATAGCGTGAGAGACAGAGAAATACAGATAGACAGAGAGAGAGAGAGAGGGGGGATATAGAGATATAAAGATACAGCGAAAGAGATGTGTGTGAGTGTATCGTCTACTTCTTACATTGTTAGCATCTTTATATTTTAAAGTTATACAAAAATGATTACTGGACAAGTGCAGAGACATTAGTTGAATATCCTAAAGGAAACTAATTATGCATTATATTATATTGCATTATATTATATTAACTTCTCTTGTAGTCATTCCTTTCTTTTCTTTAGGTCTTTTTTTACGCTTGGTCAAAAAGGTAGGTTTGGTTCTAGAGTAAAATAATATCATTTTTGGACAGCCACTCGTTTCAACATTTCCCATTGTCTCGCAGGTCCTCCTCTGTCCATCTTTTTTATATTCATTTTGGCACATTTTATTTCCTTCAGTTATAATATGGCTTTCAACTTGCCTTGTTATACCTGTCAATACTTTTCCACACAGTGACCATTCATTCCAGCATTTACAAGTAGATTCACGTTTGAATGACAGCATGTCTTCGAAATACATCAACATTTCTCTCACGATTCTTGCTACTTCTATTGCACGTGATGTCTAAATGGTTCAATTTATTCGATTAATTTCCAGTTCTTTCAAGCAATTCGAAATTATTTCTAACCCTAACCCATTGTCACTTACATGTTCAAAGACTTGTTCCAATTCCATCAGGCAATGTCAACACAAATTATCTATCTCTGCATTTCCTTTCAAATATGTCTGCCGGAACACCAAAATCCATGTTATTTCCGTGTTTACTAATTACATTTTGGATCTTCTCGCTTGTACTGAATGATTCCTTCTTTCAGACAGATAATGGTCTATCGACAAAACAATTATTTGTACGTATAACATTATTGTTAACGATAAACCAGCGACATTTCAACTCTTAAAATTCATAAAAGTAATTACATTTAGAAATTATTAACATCCCACCTTAGGGGACTTAAAAATGACAGGATAGTTCCAGGTAATTTATACTAAAATATTTGATTAAATTCTTTTTCTAATTAATCAATTGACGGAATATTCATGCTGAACACGATCCCTATGATGTAGCACACGTTTCAGTTGCAGTCTATTCACGCTGTTTGTGTTTCGTTCGCTTTCTCGCGTTGATTACCAGGACAACGTTTTCTCTCATGACAAGATTTCTATTACTTTTTATATCTTTTCTACTCGTATGCGTTTCCTAATAATAACTTGAAGTCAGGCATACAATCGAATATTGTTAACATTGTTAAAAAATCTTTTTGTTTTCTTTTTCTTTTCATAATTTTTACTTTTTTGTAACTCTTGCAAAATATTTCACGAGTTGCATCAATCATTTTATATTATTATTGTTATTATTTTTATTATTATTATTATTATTATTATTATTATTATTTTAATTGCTTGGGTTTCTTTAAGGCAGGAGCTACTGGTAATCACTTTCTATCGAAACCTTTTCCAATCTATCAGAGGGCTTCAACCACAACTGAAAATATTGAAGTTCACATGTCCTACATTTTTGAGATTTCGTTTTAAAGGTCCTTGTATTTTGATACTTTTATAACAATATCCAGTGATACATTACAATCTACAGGGATTGCCATGTCAATAAGAATGCACAGTCTGTTTATGTGGTCTCTGATCACGTTCAGTTGAGCGACTAGTTTTGATATCAACTTCTGCCAGTAAAGATGATATCACGAGTTTCATAATCGAAATTATTCAAGATCTTCGACGAAATACTTCACAGTTCATTTCTATCTATAGGTCATTTTATGTCGTTCCCAGTGTCGTTTTATTATTTTTTTTAAGTCCGAAAGGATAAGATATTTCTCTTTCTTCGTCAGATCTAACTCAGGTTCCAATTTAAATTTTCACACACGCAATGTGGTTATTAATGTGTTTTCGAAATGATGAAAATCTTTAAAATATCTAGTTTGTTTACATTTGCACAGTACGAATATCTGTCTATCCAACCGCACAGATATTTCAACAGCTATTTGAAACATTTCAGCCTAAAAATTAATATATTAATTATTTTCTTTTCTTTTCCACTTTTAATAATTATAGAAAGAAAGAAATGAATGATATTTGAAAAAATATCTTTTGGATTTCAAGATATGATGGAAAAATTAAGAAAATGGAAAAAATAAATCTGTTTACAGAATTGAATTAATCCTTATATTATCTCTTTCATAACGCATTAATCTCTCTTTATTTACATTCATCCTTATTTCCAGGTCTTATTATTAGCGATTCAAGATAGGCAGACAGTGCAATCATGGATTACCCCTTGATCCCAAAGAAAAGATTAGTTCCATTTGTGTTAAAAGATCAACCTCATTTCAAAACCCAATCACGAATCCATGTCATCAGTACACAAATGCATGTTTTCAGTGAACATAAGTAATGGCCTAAAAAATGACATCGCTGATAATACCTGATACTTTCAGATGAGAACAGAGAAATTTAAATGAAAATAACAGTAGGGAAACACTTAGCTTACAATTATTTAAATTTCATTTGGTAATAGGACAATTGGAAAATAGAAAACTGTCATCGTCATATGAAGAAGGATTATTATTTTATCCAATTAATGTCTCCACCTGATTAGAACATTTTAATTACGTTGAATCATTAATAATTTCTGTTTTGGTTTCTCAATTTATTCTTCAATATATCAAACTTGGTTACCGGAAACGAAAATTACTTATAATATACGCTAATAATAATCTTGGATATTTGAGTTTTTACTAAATGTTGTGATTCAATTATTATAAAGTAAGCAGATTTTAAAAATAAGAATAATTCAGTGCGCATTATCTTTAAAATTATGTCACCACAACATTTAATACGAGTGGTAACAATATCCACATAAACAGCAATAACTGAGACATTCGACCGTACTGAAGATGGTCCTGACAATTGAATAGATAAATGACCAGTCCGTACCTTTAATAAACAAAGTCTACAGAAGAGGCCTTTTTTTCAATTTTAATCTGTACTTTAATCTAAATCTTAATAATTTATTTCTGTCGGACATTCTATAAAAATCTTGTCTTTCTCTATGCGAATTATCAAAGAGAAAGTCGAGATTTGTACAAATTTTATTAATTGTTAAAATTTGAGTTTAATTATCGAATTTTTCCTTACTGCAACAAATATTTTATTTCTTGTCAAGGAATGTTATAACAGTAATTCATGAATAGATTGCCTTGGTTAAAGTCAATGGGAAAAGTTAAAATAGCTAAAACCTTACATAAGGTTCAACAATAGACGTTAAAATGAACTCTCGTTATTACACATTTTTGCCCAGTATATTTTTATCTCTCTTTTTATTGCTTTTTATCTCCACTCTGATATCGTTATCTTCCGATCACTTCAAGTAAAAATTATTAATATAAATAAAGAAGAGCACATACAATTTTTGTATGAATTAGTGTCCTCATCTTGATTGCTAATATCACAAGGTTCTCTGACTTCTTAAGGTGTCTAGATTTGGTAAACTTTCACCATTTTAAATCGATCAATTTATTCCATACGAGATGGGTAGATTGTTCGCATTCTCATGCTAAAGGCTATTTAGCAACGCGTTAATTCAATCTTGTGATCGTTTTTTTCTCTTCCGTTGAACTAGAATACATGACGTCTTTGTAATACCGAATAGTGATTGAAATTACAATAAACAGATGAAGGTAAACCCTTCACTAATGCATTCATCGATCGGAACATGCGTTCCTAAGTACAATTTTATCGGAAGGATTCTGACATTTTAGCGTCATGTATCTTTTCTCCTTCTAAAGTAGAATCTCTCTATCGTTTACATTACGTTTAATGTGATTAGTTATTGAGAGATTTCAGTCTTCACCCTAATTCTCTTTCTTTCCAAATTAGCATTCTCTGTATGTTGTTCCTCTTAAAACAGACAGTGCTCTGGGACACTGTATATCATTATGTCGTAATTCTTTTTTTAATTTGGTGGCTTTTCAAAACTACTTGGAAGAAGAAAAGTTACAAAACAACAATTGACATTTTTAGGGAGTTGTATTTTTTAGGGAGTTGTATTCTCGAAACATCCATATCTGCTCTGTTATGTAACCTAACATAAATGAAGATACATCCGATATTTTTCTGAGAAGATTTCACGAATATTCAGACCGGTAAATATAATAAAATAAAAATATTGTTTAAGTAAATGAACAGAGCATTTACTCGAATAGGATATTCATCTAAATTAACGTTTAAGCAAAATAAATTAAAATATGCCGGATTTATTTTTAGTGTATGCTGTATTTATGTGTTCAATAAAACGGATTATGTGCTTTAAAATATTCATTATTTAGAGGGGTGATATTTTAAATATTGGAGATAAAGTTTTATGGATTTATAGACTTGGTCTCCTGATGGAAGTAAATCGTAAATTTGAACAAGGATAATTTCTCTGCTCTCACTGTATTTCTGCACCCTCTCACTCCTTCTCTCTTTCTCTCTCTCCATCTCTCTCTCTCTCTCTCTCTCTCTCTCTCTATATATATATATATATATATATATATATATATATACATACATACATACATACATACATACATACATATATATATATATATATATATATATATATATATATATATATATATATATATATATATATATATATATATATATATATACATTCTCAGTAGAAGATTGGGATTACTGGATATTAAATGTGTCTGATAATTTTCCACAAAATATGGCGACACTTACAATTTTTACACGTTTTTTTTTCCTACGATTTTTATACGTTTTTTTCTTAAGATTTTTACCCGTTTTTCAACGCCATTTAATCTGATGTAGAATTTTATTGCTTTATTATATTTTTCTTATGTGTATTACGCCTTCAGTTCAATTTAATTATTGAATTTTATGGGCGAGTCACTGCATAAAACCTCATCAGTACAGAAACTTATACCATTCATACGGCTTTAAGTGCAAATGTATTTGGTTATTTACGACTTTTAATTTTGCCTGGAAAATCTCAGCTCTGTAATTTCCTAACTGCAAGCAAATCTAGATAAATCTATTTTAATGTAGGTATTTACGAAGTATTCGTTTTTTTCGGTCCAACAACACAAGTGTCTTGCACCCAGTAGAAACTAACTCAGTGCATTAGTAAAGTTTTACGAGATAAAATAACAAATTCTATTCCCGAGTATGACATACGTTAGAAAGCTAAACATTGATATATATACACACAGAGACACACAAACAAAAGATATGGTACACTATTTGAATTATTCAGACTATTGTCCTCATCTTTGTCGCCATATTTATTATACGTTGGAATAAATATGGCGACAAAGATGAGAACAATACTCCGAATAATGTAAATAGTGTACATAATACCTCATCTGATGGTGGTGAAAGGTTTTCTCTTCGACCTAGAATGTATGATTCACCTGATGTATTATTTACTCAGATTTTGGAATAGAGTTGAGCATAAAAGATTCCAGCAATACCTCTCTCTCTCACACACTCATATTCTCTCTCTCTCTTTTACAGACACACACAGTCATGCAAACACTCATACACACATGCATGCCATTACACACATGTAGGCACATATACAAGTACAAAAATGAGAACATGAAAAAAAAAGACAGAAACATCGAAAGACAATACAAATACAACAAATAAAAAAGAAACAAATCAATTTTCAGGAATAATCATTTTCGGTGAAGAATGTAATGTTCTTAAAATTTAGGTATACATAAAAATCATTAACAAAAATATTAACGAAGAAATGAAAAGAAACATAAAAATATTTTAAACCACTACATGGATCGTATAAAAAACTATATACAGGTTACGATGGGTAAATTGTTGCCATTTTAAATATTTAATTTCACGCATGCGGGTTGTTTGTTTATATTTTGTCAACTGCACAGTATAATTGTTCCGTTGGCTAATATCTGTGAGAAAAAGAGCACCAAGACTCAATTCCTTCCGCCAGATACTTCGAAACAGCATTTCCTTGGCATTCGCACCGGAAGCTCCAATATGATCATTTCAGAGTATTTAATATCTCGTCACAGTGTTTAACAAGGAGGCCATGTGGTCATTTAAAATGGCATATACCTTAACATCATCCATGAATAACTGTTGTTTCCTGGGTATTTACTGATCCTCCGAAAGCTATTCTATTTCCGTTTTTATTTCAGTTTCTGATAATTTCCTTCATATAAACATCGGTATTCATTTAATGATGAATATCAGTTGTGTTTTAAATGCAAACTTCTTGTATTTTCTACTTCTAGAGACATTATTTATTATTATTATTTAAATAATATATTTTTGACCTGCATTTATTATTCAATCACATGCCAGGTCATAACAATTGACCTAAGTCAAGCGAAGGCAGCTGATAGAAAATATACTTAAATGGATAAAAATCTATATGCAGGGCATCAGTTGTGTTTGCTAGAACTGTTTTTTTGGCGGGGTGGGGATCCCCTGGTGAGATGGTGCACTAGGGATCTTGTTGATTTGTACTTTAAGTCCTTTCTTTACCAGACACAAAACTCCAACCACAAAAGAAACGTTTTATATGTCACACACTTTCTATTTCCATCTTCAGGTTTTTGTGTTTGCTCATGGAATTATTTATATCAATTTATTATTATTATTATTATTATTATTATTATTATTATTATTATTACAATACTCATATTGAAATAACGTTAAACATTAAACATTGCTAAACACTGTCTTTTCTTTTCTTAAATTGCCTTATTTTCTAAGTGCTTCAAAATATTGGATGATTTACATCAATTATTATTATTATTGTTGTTATTGTTTCCTTTGATTTCTGTTGCAAAACTCACTTCCTTCTGTTTCCCATCCAGAGACCTAAGGTCAGAAATGGCAATATGACATTTTCCTCTGAACAGTTTTGGAAATAAATAAAAATAAAACAACCGAAGGTCACACACATTTTATATAGATAAGACTTTCGTAATGTGTGTGCCGTACTATTATTATTATTATTATTATTATTATTATTATTATTATTATTATTATTATTATTATTATTATTATTATTATTAATATAATAATAATAATAATAACAACGTTTCTTCCTTTTTTCTGCTTTCCTCTTACATCAGCTTTGCTTGGCTGACGCATTTGTTTTAATTAATGCGAACTTTTTCTCAGTGTAGCAGGAGATAGAAACAGTCATTAAATTGATTAGCAGACAGTTTACGAGCGGGGTGGGGGGATTCCAACCGCACCCAATTTCCACGTTGCTTTTACTGTTGATTTCTTTATTTTATAACATTTATTTCGTCATCTTCTTTTTCATTGTAGCCGTATTTTTTATTGATATTATCACACCATAGTATTATTTTTCATTTGTAGTAAAGTTCTTTGTATATTTTTTTGCATGTCTGTATTTGGATTATATTCATTTTTTTTTTCTGTTATTTCTATTAATATTTACTTACTGAATGTTTTTTTTCTATATTTTTCTTGGTTTATACTGTTACTAAAATTACACATGTCCGAATAGAGACAGATACCCGGATAGATAGATTTATGATATAAAAGTATCTGTTTTACATGTGTTTTTACAAGGTGTCTGTGGTGAATATAAATGCCGTAGAACTTTGTGTAGTGAATGTTTTCAATTATAACTTAATATTATATCGAAGGTTATGAAGTTATTGACGCAATCTTCTCGGTGATTCTATATAAAGATATAGGTGAAATAGCGTAAAATTGGTTTATTTCCTTTCTAGAATGACTAAAATTTAAAGACCCTCTAAGTATCGATTTTCCAAGCGTAGCTTAGATGTGGCACAAGGCCGAAAGTATGAGGCACCCAGCGAGAATCGAACTCACTACTCAGTCGTAATTGTTCTAGCGAGACAAGCTAGCTAACAATTACACCACCTCGAGGTGCCCTAATTTTCCAAGCGTAGCTTAGATGTGGCACAAGGGCGAAAGTATGAGGCACCCAGTGAGGATCGAACTCACTACTCAGTCGTAATTGTTCTAGCGAGACAAGCTTGCTACCGATTACACCACATCGAGGTGCCCTAATTTTCCAAGCGTAGCTTAGATGTGGCACAAGGCCGAAAGTATGAGGCACCAAGTGAGGATCGAACTCACTACTCAGTCGTAATTGTTCTAGCGAGACAAGCTTGCTAACCATTACACGACGCCGAGGTGCCCAAAGACCCGCCGAAGTAGGCGAACATTTTATCGACATTTTGCGCACGTGTAAACATTTACTCGTCCCTTATTTCTTTTGCTGCGTTTTTTTTTACTCTTTGATAATCATAAAATGGCAAAAGATGTTTTAATTTTAAATTAATATTAATTCCATTACACAATAAATCATTATGGGGAAAAATGCTTTCAAATAAAACTTGTGTCATAAAAAATAGCCTTACCACAACTAACTACATTTAGACGTAACGCAGCAATAATATAATATCATTGAGGATGTTATATAAAAGACAAATAAACCATTAACTACCGTTTTCAGCAGATTTTATTTTGACAAACACTGAAGTGTGGACGGGTTTGCTTCATTCCTTATTATAGTTTGATATACCAAATAAAATGTGGGGCGCTTTTAGTAATATCTGCTTATGTACAAATATGTGCTTATACATTTATATAAACAAATAAAAATGGCTAAGGCGAATTTTGAAAAACGTGATATATTTCCTTTTCTAGAAAGGGAACATGCTAACTGAGTGCAGAAAGGTGTTCCATGCCTTCTATCCAACCCTGAAATGGAAAGCTAGTGCATACTAAAAATATGTCTTTAATACAATACAGTACGCTATGTTGTAAGAGGTCTCATGTCATCACAGTCTCTACCCAAAATAATGCCCTCACTACTGACGTGGCTTCACAGACTGGTCCTTAAATGTTGCGTGATCGTCCAGGCGTGGTGCATGCTAAGAATAAAATAAACCTAATATTATTAAGATATACTGAAGCATGGCAAATTTCTAGATATTGAATTAAAATTACCGTCTATATATGCCGGGTACAGATTCTGCAAAAATACCAATATTCAGAAATAATTATGAAGTTTCAGATATTTTTGTAGGCCAGCGTTAACTCAGCTTTGTGATGTCAGTTACTTGGTGTATAAACTTACATATATATCATAATAAAATGAAAAATTATCCTATTTTATGAAGGAATAAGTGTTATAAATGTACAATTTTGGGGGAAGAAAAGTTGGCAATGTAATACATCTTTCATTTCAGAAATAGTAAATGTTTATATTTTTAGTGTTTCAAAGGTAAATTCGTCAAGGATCTGATTTAATTTTGATTCCTAACAAAAATCAGTAATTATAGAGCTTATTTAATAAAAGAAGCCAGATAATTGTTAACTATATATCTACCACTGGCATTAAATAGTTGTTAACGAAACATTTTCAAACGAATAACTTTTTTCAGTGTGTTATTTCTCATATGTCATTCTTTTAAAAAAGGTGTGGTAATTTAGTCGAAAATTTTTTATAAATGTGTAGTTTTGTAGGAAAATTAATGGGAAATTTAATATATATTTCATTTCGAAAATTGTAAGAAAATGTATATTCTTAATCTCTCAAGAGTAAACTGCTACCAGATTGGATTTTGATACTTCCTTTGGTAATAAGCATTTTTATTAAACATTCCTTAAACATTTTCTTGTGGACTACATTTTGCTCAGAGAAGTTAGGGTGTCAACGGAATAATAAGGATGTAGTGAGTATTGTCAATGTTTCCAACCCGCTGCGTATCATTTAAAACACGACGGGTGTCGACATCTTTGATTTATTGCTTCAGACACATGAAAACTTTGAAAAATGTTTTCAAATCCTTGGGAGCATAGATTTTAAGCAGCCGTATCATTTTATACTGAATACTTTCTGTTTTCGTAAATATAATACTTATCTTCAGAAGAGTGGGAAAGATGTCTGCATTATCTACAGCAGTGTTTCTCAACGTGGTCCAAGTGGACCACCGTTTATCAACATAGCATTTCTAGTGGTCTACAGAGAATTTGTAGCCATAAAATATTGTAGCCATTTTACAAAAATGTGTCTAAATTATTCACATTTGAAGAATTGAAAAATGTAATATTTTGTTTAATTACACACATGTCCATTATATTTGAAAATTTGAAAATTACGTAAGTATTAGGAAGTCCTATAAAGGAGTTTTTGCCTACATATCAATAAAGTAATCACACCCAAATATTTTTCAACATGTAGAAGCAAGCATCATGACTTTCCCTGTCACATGGATGGTAAAATTTGGATTTTCGGCTGTTGTGGATGTTTTCAGTAGAAAAAAGAAACAAATTAGATCTCAGCAGCTGAGGAACTATCAGACTGATACTGAATGACACGATCAAATTGATTATATCTTGTTTCAGAAACACCATGATAAAGGTAGTCACTAGCTGAATGAACTATGACTGAATGATATCATCAAAATTGATTTTGATATTCTGTGTTTCGCCTTGTTTACTAAAATAAAATTTAAAGTGTAAATAGACTACTTTGTCTTTTCACTGAGTATTTCAGTGTGAAAATTAAACAGCCTAAGAGTAAAAATAGGCGTGGTCCATTTGAATTCTTTGAAGAAAAAATAGTCCATGGGCTGAAAAAGGTCGAGAAGCACTGATCTATAGTTATGGATGATTTTCATCCATAGCTATAGATCAGTGATGATAGAAGCAAGATGGCGTGAAAAATGTTGTCTCTGTATTATTGACTGAAGTCATTTTGTCGGCGGTTTTCGCTTTTATGTTTATCGTCTTAATTCTCTGATTTAAGCAAGCCACGTCAAGACAAAACAGAAAAAAATAGTACTTAAGGGATTTAACAAATCAAGTGGATTAATTGGCTAATATTTCTCAAACTGATGTGTTTATTTTACATTAGGACTAATGTCATTTTTTCTTATTCTTACAACGTTATTGTGTACTTCTGTCTTTTTAAGTGTCAGTTGATCCGCGTCAACCTATCCTTTTTTAAATTATGGGGTGGGTAGTTATTTCTCTTTCCACCGTCTCTGATGAAGCATATCTCATATTGTTCTTTTTTCAGTATTGCTTAATTATTACGTAGCTTGGTAGATTAATGCAATTGTTTGTAAATTTGGTTGCATAGTCATGATGAGTTCAATCCCTGGTCCTGGTAGTAGAGACTCAGACTCAGTGAGAACAGTATGTAGAATAAGTGAGCAAAACGAAAATAGGACAAGAAGAGACATACCTAGCCCTGAACTGATGAACAAGACAATCTATT
>OZ038484.1:9136077-9161077 GCA_964036315.1 Acanthosepion esculentum | reverse complement strand
GTTATCCATTCATTTGACCATTCATTCTTGGTCAATATCTTTCTTATCCACACACTTGTTGATAGTTTTTTTGCATTATTTACTTGTTTAAGCGAAGTTATATTTCCTTAAACATGTTACATATGTAAATGCGATTGAACCGGAAATATTATTGTCCATGTCAGTTCGAAGTCCTAACCAATGGGAAAAGCCGGCTGTCTCGAATTTATTGCTTGAAAAGCATTGTGTCTAAATCTCAATAATAGGCGGCTCCGACCTATGCAACACTACGTACCCAAATCAAGAAAAATGATTATTATGTAACCAAAGGCGAACTTTGATGCTTTTTTACGATGCTTAGCTCTTTCGTAGAGAAGATGTGATTATTTTAATGTTCAAAATAGAACGAGAAAGATGGATTTAAAAGGACGTAAAAGAAGCGGAAAAGAAAGTACGATAGAAAACTTGATGGAAAGTTTAGCTCTGGGTAGTAACTGATAAAATAATTTTGGTTCAACCCGCATCATATATTTTGTCTGTAATCTTTTAATATTTGTAAAATTTTCCTATAGTTATCTCTATTGTACTAGTGATTTGTTTACATATTTATATATGCAGACGTCCCTTCGGAGTCTATCTTTGGATGCACATTGATTCTTTCTTTCATCAAAGATTTTCCCGACGTAATCAATTCCCAATACGTATTTATGCTGATGACGCAAAAACTTACTCTTGTGTTAATAGTAAGTCCGATAAGCTGCTCACGAAAATGACCTTCAATCAGTTGTTTACTGGAGCAATTAAAGGCTTGCAAATATTAATGCCTCCAAAACGATACTGCCATCGTTTAATCAGCATAGATAACTTTTTTTCGTTCTATCAGTATGGCTGATGCTAACCTCGAGGAGCAACACAATGCGCATACTTGGATCCACATTTTTCTCTTGCGGGAGTGGAGTGATTATATTGATTCAATTGATAGGTCTGCTGTTAGAAAATTTGGTTTACTGTAACTTACCGAACACTTTTTTCCTGTCAGAATCCATTTTAAATATTTATATATATATATATCTTTCGACTGGGTACTGAGTTTTGCTGCCATATCTGGTCTGATGCGCCTGCAGTATATCTCGATATTCCCGACAAAGTCCAAAGGAGCGTTAGTAATGTAATCGGCCCAGACCTGACATCTAGACTTCAGGTCCATTCCCAGCGCCGAGAACTGGTTTTCTATAAATATTTCTATGGCAATTGTTTTGAGCGTTCCCGTTTGTTACCTCAACCTCATGGATTTAAAACTATTACAAGATATTAATGGCAGCAAATTCTCAGCGTTTTACTGTGGAATTATTTAGATGTAACCGTAAGTTCTGTTCCAAAAGTTTCTTTTCTCACACCTCTTGTCTGTGGAAATCTCTTCCGGTTTTTTGCTACGATCTATAAAAATTAAATGCAACCTCCATCGCCATATTGCAATGTATTCTTTTATCGCCCTTTCTCGTGATTAGATATCACATTTTCTTTCGGTCCCTTTGGCATTATCGCCTTTCTTGGGGTGAAATGAAAAATAAATGTAGATACGCGTGAAAACGTAATATGTGGAACATGTCGTCAATTTTCCGGCGTAGTATGCTACTAAACACTCACGCAAATACACACATACACACAAACACACATTCGCTTCTCACGTTCAGTGCTTTCTGCATTCCGTTAAGGATTCTTGTTCTAGAGTCGATGAATTATTATATGAAATTATTCAAGAATCCCCAAAATTTATGTATATATATATATTACTTAATTTATATGTATATCTATCTATCTATCTATCTATCTATCTATCTATCTATCTATCTATCTATATATATATATATATATATATATATATATATATATATATATATATATATATATTAATAATAAATTACGCCTGACGGTTGCATCTAGCATGAAACAGCCTGTCGCTTCTGAATGTTGACTTCAGTGTTCACTTTTATATTTATATTTACATACGCTCTATCGCTGATATTGAGCATTTTCCCCATAAATATAGCACATCTTAAAACTTATATATATATATATATATATATATATATATATGTATGTATATATATATATATATATATATATATATATATATATATATATATATATATATATATATATTCTTTAAAGAGTGCTCAATACAGAGTAGAGCAGATATAATTATTTATTTGAATATTACAACATAAATATGTTATAAAATCACGACAAAATCGTGATTTTATAACATATTTATGTTGTAATATTCAAATAAATAATTATATATATATATATATATATATATATATATATAGAGAGAGAGAGAGAGAGATAGATAGATAGATAGATAGAAGTTAAATTTTGTCACTTAGCAGATTAATGTTATGTTCAATATTCCGACTCCAGAGTTTCGTAGGCAGCCCTGTCCTTCCACTTTCAGCGGTTATCAGCGATATATATATATATATATATATATATATATATATATATATATATATATATATATATATATATATATATATATATGTAAATGTGTGTGTTTGTGTATGTTCAGATGTGGGTGTCTGTATTCATGTGCATGTGTATATCACTGCAAAGAAAAAACTCAAATTTTCAAAGGAAGACTCTAATTTCTAGAAACCATTTTAATACACAATTACATTTCAATAAATATCTTTCGCTACATATCGTACTTATATTCGATACCTGATTTTTTCTTTGACTATTACAAACATCGTCTCTTCTAAAGATTCCAATTACAATTCAGTCAATCTAAAAGACACAGAGTTAAGTTTTGAATATATTACTTACCATTATACCAACCTTCAGATCTAAGCAATGACCATTATAGTAGAAAACACATGACTATAACTGAAGAAACATGACATTTTGATAATTTATTCATGACTTCAATTCCGTTAAACAGCAAATAATTCAGACACTGGAAAGATTAAATAAAATACGGAATAGACACATAGTTTCGGTGAAATTTAATCAAACATGTTTGAATGATTTCTTGCTGGCAAAGTAAATCATACATAAACAATCTAATATGGATAGAAATTAAAGGAATTCAATAGATAGATAGATAGATAGATAGATAGATAGAGAGATAGATGGATAGATAGATAGATAGATAAAATCAAGCTCAGATAGATAGATAGATAGATAGATAGATAGATAGATAGATAGATAGATAGATAGATATTGAGTGGGATATAGAGATACATAATAGATATAAAGATGGAACGATAGGCAAACAGATTAAGTGATATATATAAAATCACAAATTGATAGATACAGAGTGAGGTAGGCAAATACATACATATGTACACTCATACACACACACAGACACACACACAATATATATATATATATATATATATATATATATATATATATATATATATATACAAACAGCGATGATCTTGGATTATTTTGATTATGACAATCGACTGAGAGAGGGTTGTTTGCAGATTTTCGGAAGCTCTTGTTTAAAGCTCCGGTCTTCTTGTATCGTTGCCAGTTCAAAATCGAGTCAGATCAAACACTGTCTATGCAATTATTTCCATGCTCATGTCAAAGAAAGATATGCATCAGAGCTAACAAGCGTCGCTTTGTATTATCGGATAGAAGTCAGAGAGAAAGGAGCGGCTCCTATCATCTTACCGCGTTGTAAACGTGCTTCTAGAAATACTTTCTTTTATCTTATAATTAAGGCTTTCAGATAAACTAGGAAGACTTCTAGTTTAGAAGGGATTTGTTAGAATCAAGTCGATAAAATTTGTTGGCTATTATCAGCCTAGGATTACCCTCCTTGCAATTGAAGTCATTGCCATAAAGAATAATTCTCAGATATAACACCAGGATTTTTAATATTTTTTGAAAATATTTCTCATTAATATGATTAAAATTTATATTAGCTTAAATTAATTATTTACATTTGAAATTCCATTATTTCTTTCAAAAAGAAAATAATAATTCTTAATAAAAATAATGTATGTCCGTAATAAGATTTTCTATCATTTTAATATTAATTCAATATTCTGACATTCCTCCAAAATAAATTCAACATAAATTGTACATATTTTATTGTTTAATTTTCAAGAATTAAAATTAACTTTAAAATTATTTTAATAGTTCTTGAGAAATAAATTACAATTCTATGTAATTTTTAAGACGTTAAAATCAATCATAATATGGGCAAATTTTTCCAGAGTTTTTCTTTTATGTTTAGTCTATTAGTATTCCCAAAATAATAGAAACTATTATCACACATTTGATAATTTATCTTGAATATCTGAAATGACTCACCTTAAGCATTGCATTAGAAATTAAACATAACGAGTAAATATATAAGAACGAAAATTATCATCTTATAAAATGATATATTTAATAGCAGACTTAATTGTAATTTTGTCCCAAAATTAATCAGCCAAAATAGCATAAAACGACTTACTTAACAGCATTTTACCTTAGTCTATAGTTTTTTAATAAAATAAGTTCTTTAAGTCATAAACTTAATTTCCATAGATAAAAAAGAGTAGATAGGTTCGCCTATATACCTAAAGTAAATGTTTAACCCTTGTTTCTTGATTAGGATGCGGTTTTCGGTTCCTTCTAAAGTCTACTTCTATTCTATACTTCTAACGTCACTCTTTGAACTCTAATATTTTATTAATTTATTTTGTTCTCTACTTAGTTCGTCTTTTGAATAGGAATAGAGATTTATCCCTTTTTTCCTTCATAGGATCGGGTTTATTGTTCCTTCATTCTCTTATACTCACACTAAACCTTTGTGTTTTATTGTCATTCTCACCTTGCTTGCAGCGAATCGTTGCAAAAAGTAATTAGATAAAATAGCGCGCTCAGAACTGAAATTCTAGAAGAGCAATGGTAAATTTGCTTATAGTTAGGCTAATTTAGCATCTAACTTATAGGCCGGAGGGTTTCATCCGTTTCGACCAGCCTTTCCTATAACAACTACCGATGTGTAGACGTTCGACTCGCAAAAAATGATACATTGGCATATTTGACTGCTTCAAATAAGCAGTTTTATTTCCTCCTTTTTACTTCAAATCAAAGACAAGAAAGAGAGATATATATATATACAGTGGTTAGGGAGTGATTACAGATGAGCAATATTCCTTGAAGATGGACGAAGGAAGGTTTAGAAAATAGATGCAATGTGGGTCGGGGCATGGCTTGGTATGGATGACACTTTCTATATCCTCCCGGATAAAGACACCTGAAGAAAGAATTCTTTCTGAATGTCAAAACTGCAATGCTAAATATTATAATTTCTAATTTAGGAGAAATCTTCAAACAGCATTGCCTACTGCTGTGGGTGAATAGATAAGACTTCGGGCACTAGAGCATAAGTAGAATATAGGTAATGTTGTATAAATATCTCAGTGAACAATCATTGACTAAAGGGCTCGTCCATAAAGTTAAATTGGTATGACATTACCCAGGTTTTTGAACCATCTTGTGAAACGAAAATTTCAAATATTTAGCATTTCTAAATACAAGTTATTTATTAAAAGAATGGCGAACGATGGAGAAAGGTAGGTGAGTAGTAAAACAATGACCGATACCGAGAAAATGGGTAAAGTAAATAGTAACAACTGGGTCTGAAACAGCAAGGAAGAAAGAGAGAGTATCCAAGTGATGCGTCAGGAAGCAATGAATAATTTTCTTTGTCTAGAATTTCAATAGAAGCAAGGGCACTTTGAGAGAATTCCTCATCATCTATATCTAGGCGCTACTGATCCGCCTTGGAGATAGTTTGACCGGAGGCTAGAGTTCGTTAAAATGTTAAAACATAAAAGGTTTTTATTAGTATCTATTGATGTCCAATGCACGCTTATTGTGCGTACAAGTCCCACACTGGATTGAACGACTTACACAATTAATGATCTAAATCCTTTATACTTACATGAATGATTAAGAAGCTACTCCAAGATGCGAAAATAAAACAATATAAAGGAATTTTTTTTACGTTCTTTGCTAACGTGATTTTCCAACAGATTCGAATAGCCAGATTCAAAATAAATACCCAGCGCAGGGAGAGATGGACATTTTCTTTGTTAAACATTTGAAAGAGGTTTGCGTTTGATATAGATCAAAGTAGAGATTTAGGGCTCACGAGAACATGATATTTTAAACTAATGACATCTGAAAATTTCTCATTTAGAATTAAAAACAATTATTTAATTCAAAAGACAAGAAATTCTATCATTTTGCTGCGCACTTATCTACAAATATATGATACTTCAGTATCCCATTCACGCCCAGTGGTAGAAGATTGAATTTACTAACAACAAAGAGCAAGAGAAGTTGATATGTGATGACGCCAGAATGTACTGGCTCAACCTAGATAATCTGCAAATAAATCTGCATTAATTATCACCGATGAGCATTAGAGAAGTCAGATGCATCTACAGGTAATGTAATATGTGTTCTCCTAGCAATCGGGTGTAAATTGACCTCTCAGAATATGTCACAACATAGTTGATTTCATCGGCGCTTAGAATTACAGGAAGGTATTTAAGACCAAGACGAAAAAAACTAGATTCTCTAATATCCTCGTGAGAAAGTGATCCAAGTTGATCCACGGGCAAACCCGATGCTATTATTTGAAAACAGATCGAATTGTATGAACAATAATTGTCAACAATAATTTTATAGCAAGTTAATAATAATAATAATAATAATAATAATAATAATAATTAAGTGCCTCCTTATTGATATGACAGTCCCTGCAGACTGCAATGTATCTTTGAAGATATTCAAAAAGCTGTCAAAATACAAGGACCTTGAAACTGGAATCTCAAAAATGTGGCACATGGGAACATCAACAATCCCTATTGGAGCCCTATAATTGATTGGAAAAGATTCATGTAGACTAACTGAAGGGATTCCTGGAAGTCGATGCCTCAAAGAGATACACAAAATTGTTCTGACAAGTATAGCCCACACTTTACGAATGTCTTTATCTATGTATTTTTTTTGCAGTAGAAAGCGTCATGATGTCCTTTCTAACCTTAGGTCTCTGGGCGGGACCCGGAAGAAATGTGTAAACGCCAGAAATCAAAGTAAATAATAAACCAGAATAGCCCTCCCAAGTTTTCATTTAATTTATACCAAAAATAATGATACAGGAAACCTTAAAAAGTAATGACTTCTCTCTTTTTTGTCAACATAATGTTAACTTTCATATTAATTGAAAGAACATACAGACCTCTGTAAGAACGCAAAATGTATTAGTAAACAAAAACGTTGGCGCCGGAGCTTCTATTGATGTAAAGATGCTTATAAACAGAATGATTATTGAGAACATAAACAAAGCAAGAAAAAATCAGTTTAGCACCGACAGACGACGAAATGGCCTTCGACAGCATCCCAAACTCTTGGATCATGAAGACTCTTGAAGTATAAAAATCCACCCACACTTGTGAATTTTTAACGACATAAAATAGAATTCTTCAAAAAGAAATCTGTTTCTCTCGTATTCTAATGGTCAGCTTCTAAGTAAAGACATGAAATTTAAATGTGAAATTTTTCATGTAAATTCTTTATCTCCTTTTATTCCTGACATTACTTCCTTCATCATAATTGTTACATAATGTAAGACACGGGTAGAGTTTGATGAAAGATAAAGGGTAAATCGTCTATTTTATATGGATGACTTGAAATTATATCAAAGAAATTCTGATTCATTGGAAGGTCTTTTAAAGACTGTGCAATGTTTCAGAGAGATTATATATGCAGTGAATTTAGGCTAGAAACATGTGAAAAGGTCAACTTTAAGCAAGAAAAGATCATGAAAGACGATAATATAATTCTTGATATAGATACGATCATTAAGGGACACGACCAGGAAGTTACTTACAAGTATCTGGCTGCGAATAAAGGCAATGGAATACAGCATTCGAAGAGTAAAGAAACACCAGAATGCAGTGCACCAGGAGAATGGGAATAATAATGGAAAGTGAAGTCGAAAAATATCATAACGGACATTAACACTATTGCTATCCTAGGTGGCACGTATAAATTCAAGATAATAAAGTGGAACTTAAAAGAACTCAAGTATGCATCATTTCGAAGCAATCTCAAATGCAATAGAAAGCACAACCCTAAGGCATATGTTGCCGCTCTTTTTCTTCCAAGATGCAATGGGACGTAGGGCTAACTTTTCAATTGGAATTGTCTTGAAATATCTCTTCAGTAGAATTCCATAAGAATCATGCATCTATACAGTTATGGATTTCTCATAATGGATCATTGAAAAAGTAAATATATTTAAATAGATTTATCTTGTATCAAAAGAACCCCATAAATATACACTCGGGTTAAATCTGGAAAATTACAGTGTAGTAGACATATCAACCAGAAAATCAGCAATAACCAAAAAAACAAGAAGGAAAAATATAGGTCAAAAGCAAATCGAAGAAATCTGGAACCAAAAGACTCTATATAGCTATTTCCTTCTACGAAGCACGAATGCTTGTGTAAATCAAGTTGCATCCCAGCAATAGCTAGATTAAAAGGATTATTCATACTGCACAGGAACAGAGTCTACTTACACGCAACTTCTAAGTTAATATCTTGCATAATATTACGGACCAAAAATGTAGGTTTTGTTACCAACACACAGAAACTATTGAACACTCTATCTCAGGATGCTCCATATTCAGACGCAATAAATACACAAACATTCATGGCATTCATCTGCATTTGATGATCTCTCATCTCTACTGGATAAAAACGGCTGCAAACTAGTAGGAACATCATACAGAGTCTCTAGTGGAAGGAGCAGATGTTACCAGCCTCTGGGATTTTTCTAGCAACATTGATCGAGCAATACAAAAAAAAACAGCCAGACATTATTAACAAAGACAGTAAAGGGAAAGTGACAGAAAAATCAGTGTGAAGGTTTTTGAAAAAAAGATCATATACAAGAATAGTACCTCTGATCCTTGGGGCTGATCGTATAATCTGAAGATTATAATCGAAGATCATAATCAAGGTTATTCCGTGAGTGTCACATGAAAGTTATATTTACATATGCAAAAGGAATCTGGAGAAATTTGTAGTTACGAATTTCATAGTAAACGCAACAGCTTATGACTGGTCTGAAAAATCATGGGAAATGAAAGTAGCTTAATGCTGGCTACTTTTAAACCAAACCTAACGTAAATAATGGGATTGAAGGCTTCCTTTATTCCTGCTTATAGAATTTTTGGATGTTTTCAGAGTGCTACAATCAATAAGGATAATAATCTAAATCTAATTTCTAACAGATTCTTCAATTCTCAGTCGATGACTTGGTATTTTCCAACTTATAATCTGATTTAAGATTCATTTATTTTCAGTACTTTGCAAAAACACTAGTAATATGAGAGCTCCCTATTTCCATGGCTTTATCCCTTTGTCTGTTTTGTTTGCTTTGTCTAACTCAGAAAATTTAAATCATTTTATTAATATAGGAATTTTCAAGGTAATGCCATTGATTGAACATAAAACTTTAGAAAATTCGCATTTAATAGCCATTCCTATTCTGTTGTACCTGCTTTTATATAATCATTAGTCAAATTTGTTTTGTACCATGAGATGGTAATTGACGGATGACAGTATGTAGAATAAAATCATTGTACCGAGTTCAAAATATTGTTAGGACGAATTTACGTTCAATTCACAATAATATTTCTGGATAAGCAGGTATCCGCTTCCTTACTGAGTTATGGTTTCGAATACTTCAACAATTTAATAGAACCTTAAGTGTTTCTATTGAAATCTTATCCAATCAATTTGCGGGCTCTAACTACAACTGGAATTGTTAATGACCTCATGCGACACATTTTTGAGATTTCGATTTCAAGGTCCTTGTAGTTTGATCTTAAAAATACATTGTAGTCTGCAAGGACTGCCATGTCGATAAGGAGGCACATTTTGACTATGATGTTTCTAATCACGACGTCAGGGATATTAGCTTTGATTGTTCAATCTGTGTATATTGTAAAATCCCATAAAATTGTTACAACTCATATATACTTAATCGGATCTGGGTGGTGTTCATACCAAATTTTTTCAGCTTCCTTTCCGTATGTCTTGCAGATCTTCCAGTCCAGATATCGGTTCACTCTGTCGTGCCGTGTGTGATAATTAGTGGGAGTCAATACCAAGAAAACCGATACAAGATGATCAAATGTTTCTGGATATTTTTCACAGAATCTGCATTTTGGACTAACAGAATTTTTCACTATGTGTTCCAAGTAAATTATGGCTAGCAAGAATTGCTCCTGTACAGCAAGAATTAAACCATGAGTTCCAGTTATTAACCCTGCACTACATAGCCCCCGATGGATACGGTGTTTATCTATATCAACTTGTTTGGTACGGGCAGAGTATTGAGCGTGAAGCGGTTCATCTTACCATCGTTTCTGTATTTGCTTTTTTAAAAAGTATTTTGAAGCTTCAGTCGGTGTAGTGTGTTTACGCGTATTTCTACACCCATTTGAAACTCCATTTTGAAATTAATAGCTGCCTTTATATTTTAATAAAGTTGCTTACTACTTTTATGTTCTTTGACACAGATCATCATCAGGTCTTCTGTAGTTGCTAGGTATCTTTGAAGGCTGATTTTTGTAGTTTTGTAAGACATTTCTAGTTGAACTAATCCTCTTCTTCCTTCGGATCTGGGCACATACAGACGATTATCATCACCCTTGAAATGATGCATCTAGTTTTGGCGTATATTCGCTTCATGTCATCTATGGCCCTGTTAATAATGTTGAAACTGTATCGCACCAGGGACAGCCAAGGCGGTTATGGCTGATATTCTGCTTTTAGAATTTAGCTTGGTATTCATTACCGGACGCACAGGCCTGTAATTTCTCCTTCTTTTGGGTATGCTGTATTCCAACTCCTCGCTGATTTATTGGCACGTACGGGCTTCTACCTGTTAATGTTCGGTAATATTTCTGCCAAAATCTAAATCTATTGAGTGTGTTTCCGTAATTCTCCCTTTCTTGAATGTTACTTTTGCACATTTATCTAATCCAAAATCCATTCCTCTGTCGTCACTGAAACATTTTACTGTATTGAGGTGACCCTTCAACTCATTGTCGTCTTTTTGGCAAAGAAGTTCGAAATCATTCATGTAGAGTAGGTGATTGAGTAATTTCTTATTTAGTTTCTAAACATAGCTTTTATTGTCTCGTTCATGCGTAAGGGGGATTAAGGATATACAAAACAGAAGGAGTGGCAGGGAGTCTCCTTGAAAGTTTCCTCGTCGGATAGGAAGTCGGTAGGAGATGGCAGTGCCTCTGGCGTGATTTAGGTATAACGTGGTTTTCCTCATTCCCATGGCCTGTTTAAAGGAATTTACTATAGCAGGAGAGACTTTGTACATTTCCAAATTTTTAAATATCCAGTGTGAGGCACGCTATCAAAGGCTTTATTATAATCTGTCCATGCTGTGCTATGCTCTCTACATCGTCTCCTGCAATTTTCCAGGATCATTTTGTTTATCAGTAGCGGATCTTTGCAACCATATGAACCTCTCCAGTATCAGGTTGCAAAGATAGATTATTATTAATATTGTTATTATTATTATTATTATTATTATTATTATTATTGAAAGCTACCTCCAAGAAAATATATAAAATATTAAAAGACAAGAAAGTTTCGTTGGAAATATAGAAAATAATGCTGGATTAATTTGCAATATCGATTCATCTCTAAGGCAGTGGATGTTGGACAATATTTTCATGGCGGAAACATAGACATAAAGCAATAGAGGTGTGGCTCTAACGTTGGACAGCGAGAATAACCGAGATTAACATTTATCGTGCGTATGGGCAGCGAATCAATTTTAAAGGATAAAGGAATTAAAAGAAAACTTAGAAAGAGAAAGGGTTGATATTTCTTCGAAAATAATGAGGATAGGTCAGTCAGTTATGTGCCATGCGGATACATGACTGCCATTTCTTTCTGGGGTAGACCAGTTGACATCTAAGGTTTTATAGATCTCGGTCTGTCCTGCTATTTACCCATAGCTGCGGGGAGAAGAAGAGGATTCTTCACATTCCCAAGGGTATAACCTCATAATTTACACACAGAAAGACTATCTTCAACATAATGTATTTACCGGAATTGATGGCAGAACAGAGAGAAAAAGGGATGGTAATTTTTCAAAAGTTACTGAGAGCAAAAACCCTACAGAAACAAAAAGTGACGCAGAGCGATGATGGCCAAGGGTCGACATGGACACGACTCAAAAAAGAACCTACGCAATTTAATTTTCAAGAAATGGCCAAAATGATCGGCGCAGAAAATTAAACAGAATAAATTATCACCGATAGTCATCAGTGCATGTGTTAATGACAAGCAATATATATTTTTATAATAACTATTATTTTAGCTACCACTGTAGTTATTATGATGTTGTTGATGCAACTGCAGTGGCTCTAATCAATACACAATGATTAGATGCAGCTGCTATTGCTACCAAAGACCCATGTTTAAACATTCTTTTCGTCCATCTACCTGATCTTATCTTTTGGGTCCCTGCTTGGCCATAACTTTGGGCTCAGTTAAACATGGCTATATTTCTTTATTTCCCTCCATATCAGCCAGCAATAAAAGTCTTCATTAACTGATTAACAGCAAAAAAAGAAAATACAAAAAAAAAATTACCAAAACAAAATATGAGAGAAAAAGGAGAAGCAACAAACAAAGAGCGCTGAATTACGAAATGCCATTTCCGAATCTCACGAGACGAGGGAATAACCGTGAAATTATTCTCGCAGCCCAATGTTTCTCCTGCCTTACCAACTCTACCCAACCGTTTGGCTAATCCCCCAGTGGTCTAAAATGTCCTGGACGCCTGCTCAGAAAACAATACTGAATTGTTTTCTCTTCCACCATCAACACCCGTCAACTGTTAAATGGTCGTAAAATTAACAAAATAAAAGGATGATAAACAGACGAAATTACTTTGATTAGAGATGCTCTGTAGCAGAGAATTTTTGATCATCTCTCTTCGCAATGTGAGTTTGGGTTGAAAAAAAAAACAGTAAAGGAGACGAGAAATTACACTGACTTGAACAATAGGTGTGGGAGTTCCGGTCCAACTCTTTTCTATATTGGTCTTGTCGTTTAAAGAAATTGTCTAATGACTAATCATTTTTCTTTCTTTTGTCTGCATGTGTCCTGAATTGGCACGATTCAGTTATCATTACACACCACCTATCATTTACGACACGGACACGAATACTTCTCGAGAGACTCGTTATTGTCGAGAAAAGAGGAGATAACTACGGGTGGTTTTGAAGAATGGATCCAGTGGCTAGTGAAATGAAAGGGCTTAAGTGCTCAATAAAATACAGAGGTGTCAGAAAATAGTGATCAAAATAAAATGTTTGGAAAGCAATTTTAATTACCAATGCGAAAGATTTAAGAGTAAATATAATTTAATTTGTTTTTTTAATTTAAAAATTGTCCAGATTTCTAAAATTCTGTAAATAAAAGTGAACCGAATGAGATTTCATAGTGAAGCCACATCTCTCGCTCTGTCTGTCTGTCTGTCTCTCTCTCTCTCTCTCTCTCACCAGGTAAATTCAGGATAAGTCTCTCAATACAAATTTCAGTAACCGTTTTATGCGTGTTATTATATTATGCGATAGTTATCTAAATAACTAGATCACTATTGCTTGATTATCTAATTTTATAATATATATATATATATATATATATATATATATATATATGTTATTCGAATTTTAGAATATATATATATATATATAAGTTGTTCAAATTTTATATTATACATATATATATGTTATTCTAATTTTATTATATATATATGTTATTTGAATTTTATAATATATATATGTTATTCGAATTTTAATATATATATATATATAATTATTCATTCGAAAATTATAACATAAATATGTTATAAAATCACTACAAAAATAGCCATTTTGTTTCAACACCTCTGGTCTCCTCAACATCTTCACTTAATAAGACACCAGAGGTGTTGAAACAAAATGGCTATTTTTGTAGTGATTTTATGACATATTTATGTTATAATTTTCGAATGAATAATTATATTTGCTCTACTCTGTATTGAGCACTATATAAAGAATAGTATTTTGTGGTTATTGGAATTTATTCCGGATACGCCAATCATATACTTATGCATATATATATATATATATATATATATATATATATATATATATATATATATATATCTGTCTATATATTTGAGATGAGGTATTATGTACACTATTTACAATATTCGGACTATTGTCCTCATCTTAGTCGACATGTTTATCACAACGTTTCGGACGTTGTACGCTCCGGCCTTCTTCAGGTGGTTGGAATTTCGAACTAATATCTTCACTTCGCTCACTGGGGTAGACTCTTCTACTTCCACGTGCCATGTGCCCTCAAGGACACATGGCACAGTTGTTAAAGGCGTTAGTTAGATCCACTGACAGGACCCAAAGAGTGTGAGGTCAATACCTGGTTAACACAGTGGAGAACTTTCAGAGGGTAATTAACAGGAGATAACTGATATCCATTAGACATAGCACGTGAGACTAGAACAGTCCAGTGAGCGAATAAAGGGTTCAGTTCGACATTCCACCACCTGAAGAAGGCCGGAGCATACAACAGCCGAAACGTTGTGATAAACATGGTGACAAATTTGACGACAATAGTCCGATTAATGTAAATATTACAACACACACACACACACACACACACACACACACACACACACACGCACACACACACACACACACACAAATATATATACACACACACACACACACACACACACACACATATATATATATATATTCGAATTGCCGCTTTGTATCTGGCCTTAAGATGTCTCAAAAACTTTTCATTTATTGGTAGATAATTTTGCTTTTTTTTTGTTCAAAAGCATTCTTATCCCAGCTATGAATATCACCATTAGTCCTCATATGTTGTTCTCGGGCAGGAAAGCAGGATCGCCGTATTTTAATAATAGATTCATTTGGGATTTAAGATGTCGTATGAAATGCTTATTTGATCCGCACACATCTTTTCCCACCTGTGACTTTATATATGCAGGGAGTAGTCTAGGGATATATAAAATGGATTGAGATTCTCATTTACTCGTGATGAGATTTGAACGCATTGTGGTCTTGGCCAGATTCATATGACTTCGTAGGCGGATATAGTTCTCCTATTTTTTTTAAGCATTCAACCCCAAGCAAGGCGGAAAGCCACTAGCACGCAAGGGGTCACAGAGAGTTGGAGCGAGAGCAAAGAAGAGTGATAGAGGAAAGGACGAGAAGAAGGTTAGGGGATAGATCAGGTCATCTGGAGACGTCGATTTACGTTACGTTTGAATAGTTGGCGATTATAGCTATCAGGGAAACCGGAAAAGAGGAGGTAGTTCCACAGGCGAGAGGTGCGAGACACGAAGCTATTGGATTACGTCTAGACATTCAGTTACATTTTGGACTGTGGTTATTTATGAATTAGAAGAGAAGTCCTCGATTGATGTGGTCATCAGTTTTTATGAAATCGATATAGCAGATATAGAGATTTCGATTTGTGTGATTTCTTTTTCAATGTATGAGAGTTTGTACTCCTCAAAGGATCAGTGGCTTTCAAAAATAGTTGAGGTAGCATTAAAATCTTCATTAATGCACAAATTCCTGTTTAGTTTCTTCTAGTAAAGTTTATTTAAACCAGTATGGAACTTCCCTTTTTCGAAGACAACCGTTTTTATAGATAGATCATAGACTGATTTCTCTCTAATATTACACCTACGAGAACCAAGTGATGCCGGTATGCACTTGCTTCCGTTTATACATCGATGATTTTCTAGCAGCATAGGGACATTTTTAAGTATTCATAGTTTAACTTTAGCTTCCGCTTGATTAATTTCAACGAGTCAGCATACCCACCTTCATCATAAAAATCTCCTGAGCCGACCAAGCATAGAAATTAATACAATATGGGAACCAGTAATTAGGAGTGACAGAGAAAAGCGATAATAACAATATAGTTGCAATATGAGCTCTGGTAAAAACATGAATAATAACAGCAAAAAAATTGCAATATGAGCACTGGTAAACATGGTTGCTAAATAATTGGTTTATAATACCAAAAAATTCATAGAGAGTTGTCCTCAATGACACATGGCACAGTGGATAAAGGCGTTGATTAGATTCAGTTACAGGACCCAAAGATTGTGAGTTCAATACCCGGCAGTGGGAAATTAACAGGTGATAACTGATAACTGACTTCCATTAAACATGGCACGTGGAACTAGAAAAGTCTACCCAGTGAGCGAAGACCGGAAACGTTGTGATAAACATGGCGAGAAAGATGAGGACAATAGTCCGAATAAAGTAAACAATGAATCTTAAACAGTTGCTTAAGATGTTGTTTTTTTTTGTAATTTCAATTTTATTTTCGGTATGTTTTATTTTGTTATATTTTAATTTTCTATGTTTTGAGAGAGTTAGCCTATTTAAATATTTTATTGTTAAATGAAGTTTTCTGTGTAGCTTCTCTGTATACAGGACGTTCTCTTATTCCTATATATTTCTACTTGGTTTTGGATTTATCATACTGTAGCTTGCTATATTAAGTTAGTTTGTGGCAGTAACCATTTAGTGGGCATTCGAATGTTGTTCATCAGGAAAAGATGGGATTAGTAGGTGCATGTGTTATACTGTGGATTTTTTTATAATTTTTTTGGATGCAGATCTAAGTTTTAGAGAATTTCTGTTGATTTTTTTTTGCATTTATCTTCAGTTGAGTATTGAATTGCATCTGAATTTGAAAAATATTTTACCTATACTTATTTTTACCTGATTATTGTGAAAAACACATGGCGATCCTTCTGTTATAGAATTTTTCATTCTGTTAGTTATACATGTTTTGCCTAATCACGAGTGTCTTTTAGAGCAATTTCGTACTAGTATTTGGCATCGTTGAAATACATACATACATACAAACACACGCACACACACTGACAGAGGGAGAAAGATAAACACACACACATGCACACCACACGCATACATATATACATATATATATATATATATATATACATACATATATATATACACATATAAATATATATATATACATACATATATATATATACATATAAATATATATATACATACATATATATATATACATATAAATATATATATATACATACATATATATATATATACATATAAATATATATATACATACATATATATATATATATATATAAATATATATACATACATATATATATACATATAAATATATATATACATATAAATATATATATACATATAAATATATATACATACATATATATATATACATATAAATATATATATACATACACATATATATATACATACATATAAATATATATATATACATACATATATATATATATACATATAAATATATACATACATATATATATATACATACATATATATATATACATACATATATATATATATACATACATATATATATACATACATATATATATACATACATATACATATATATACATACATATATATATATATACATATAAATATATATACATACATATATACATACATACATATATACATATATACATTTATATATACATACACACACACACACACACACATATATATATATATATATATATATATATATATATATATATATATATATATATATATATATATATATATATAACAGTTTATGTTTTTTCTGTTTCGTTTAAATAGAAATTGTATGTTATGGGGCGCATTTCATGTATGTTTACGTTCATGAAAATATTATATTATCTATTATTTTATTCAAATATCTAGATGCCATTTCGTTAATTTGAGAATAAATAGCTTGAATTAACCAACAAATAGACATGGCAATATGAAGATGCTTGATAAATCGCTACTTCCGCCTCAGTCCTAACCGTAAGAGTAGCAAAGCTCAATATCTAGGAAAACCTCATTTTTCATATCATATCAGTGTTTAGAATCTCCATCCAATTCTCTGAATTTTCCGCCTTCGCTCTTCATCCTTTAATAGAAAAATGATTTCTGCATTTTATGGCCTCAAACCAGTTAATTACAATTAGATTCCAGATAGCGATATTCGGAAGTTTCCGCATTTATAAGAGAGATTCACTGATTATAATTTTGATGCTATTTTTTTTTTATTTTATTTTTAGCATCATAAATCAAAACAGATATTTGTGTAGATGTTTTATTGTGTGCGGGAAAATACAACAGAAATTAACTCTTCTTTCTATTGGTCATTTTATTGCATTTCGAGCAAGATGTTTATACGATGCCTCCGGAAATTTCTCATGGGTTAAACTGTATTTTCATAATTAGTCTTTGAAGGTTATGTCGAAATCGTTTTGATTGATTTTTAACAATTAGCACAAGCACAGTATACTTCGGTCTGAATGGACGTTGCTCATCAACGCTATTTTTTCTTATGACCTTTCTATTCCCCCCAATGAATATGTTCGTATTCAATGTATCCCTTCCCTATATATCTATTTAGGATTGGTGAGATCATAAAATCACAACATATAATCCTTAGTAACTATAAGCCACTTTTTGCCATCACTGCTTGCTTCCGCTGACACGCCCGCATTGTGCAATTTGATCGCTGGTCGTTTTTCTATTTAGATTCTTCTAACTACGTCCTGCGACTATTAAGTTTACACAGTCGTATTTCACTATAATGCATCACAGATATTTCAGCAAGCATTTTCTCATATTCTTTATGATTATTTTCCTCTTCCTTTCTTATATAGAACTTCCGCGATCATTACACTTTCTGTATATTGTATTTTCAACATCTGTCTATGAATCTATATAATCGTTTTCTTAATATATCGGGTGATGTTCTCATGTTTATCTGTCTATTCATTCTCTCTCAGTTTACATCATTTTATATTAAAGTTCACCCGGTACAAGGCTTGAGTTTCAGGGTTGCGTTAAGCTGGATAAGAGGGAAAGATTACGGTTAACACTAGACAAAAACAGGTTAAGATTGTAGTGATCGGGCAAACATCCTCTCGATAATTTTTTCTATAGTGCAGTGGTTCGCGGGAAAAAAAGCTTTTTGAGTGGAACGTACTTCTTGACGATGGAATACGGAGGGAATATCTGTGGTTTGCTACTATGCACATGTCTGTCTGCCTTTCTCTATATTTGTGGTCTGAGGAAAATGCGATTTTCTAACAACTATAATGTAAGATGAAAATCTCCACCTTAGTCTGGATTGTACGACACTTGAATTTCAAAACTTCATATTCTTTTAGATTGATATTTTTACGATATCACTTATGTTTGTGTATACATTATTGCCTTGCAGTTCAAAATCCCTCTCATTTTTACAATTCCTAGATATTACCCAATCCTACGATTGATTTATCTTAGCATTCTATTGTCTATTATATAAATTGTTTAGGTATAAGTAATTTCAATACCCCTCCTGGGTATGACGATAAACTACATCCGCGTCCTGGGTAAGACGATAAACTACGTCCAGCAGCAATGTCTCTGATCAGGAGGTTTTCAGGAGTGTGGAACCACCTCTTAATTGCTGGTGTTCCCAGGTTCGCCCTGACGCGGGGTGGTAGCACCAGTTAGGGTCCCAACTATGGGCTAATAGTTAACCCCGAAACTGGGGTAAAAATACTATGAAAGTGTAAAAATACCTTTTAATACCAGAAATAGATTGTAAAAAATGATTACCAGCAATAAAATTTTGAAGAAAAAAATCTATTAGCAGCAATACATTTTTTTTTAGAATATTACCAACAATGTTTTTAACAAATAAATATTACTAGTAATACATTTTTCAAAAAATTACCAGATATACATTTCTGAGGAAAACTATTTCCGGCAATACATTTTGAAAAATTATTATCAGCAATACATTTTTGGAGGAAAAATATTACCAGAAATAGTTTTTGACAAAGAAAATATTATCAGCAATAAAAAATGTTGTTGGCATTAAATAAGCCAATGAGGTTGATACAGCGTAAAAGAAACCAAACCAAACCAAATTAATTGCAATATATAGCAGTGCCATCTGTAAGGTCTATATAGGTGTTTCCCAACCTATAGCCACATAGGCAAAATGGACCATGGAAAATTTCAGATACGCCACGGAAATTTTATTTTTAACTGGGCCACCATTAAGTATATACAGGATACATATTATGGAACACAAAATGGAAGTCACTTTTTACACTATAATAATTTCATGGGTCGAAGAAAAATTCTGGATTCAAAGTAGGACATGAGTTAAAAAAAGTTTAGGAATCACTGGTCTATATCATCCCCAAACTCTTCAGAACTATACAAATAACAAACCACTTAATTCTTTCAGTTGACATATCACCGGACCAAACATTGTTTCCATCGATTGTGTCTAATTGTCGCGTCGAAGCTGATATGGATCTTGACGAATTAGTTGCGGCTTTCCTCATAAAATCCCCATTACGCATTCCTCTTCGATTTCTCTCTAGCGTTAAGAGTTTTTAAATTATCTTTCTCATCTGGCGTAAATTAGAGTTTTCTCATTTGAACCCGGAGATGGTTACAACCCTAACCCTATCGCCAAACCGAAGTAATCACCATTTTGGCACAGATGTGATACGTAGACTTTGATAAAAATGTTGTAACTCTGATTGCTGCTTAACTTCCAGTCCAATCCTAGCCCAACCGAATGTAGCATCTGGCCAACAACTCGACATTGGCGATCCTTACAAGCGCAGTTCGACAGTCATTTTTTGCTGTGTCTTTCGTCTTATTTTTTATGTCATCTACTTCAGGACATAGGCGACCATGGTACTTCACATATACTTTATTTACAATGAGTTTCATTCTGTAGAAGGCCCAGGAGCCACTCGAGCTTATTATACTAAGAGGAAATATATGCGGATAGGAATGTGAGATAACCTTTAACCATAGGCTTGAACAGGTTAAGATTTTTGTGATCGGGGAATCATTCTCTTTCTTGGTAGTTGTTTGCAGAGACGTGGTTCACGGGAAGAAGCTGTTCGAATGGAACTTACTTCACACCAATGGAATACGGTGAGAATGTGGGTGGTTTGCTAAGATGTGAGTGGCCTAGCTGGTCCTGGCAGTGAAGGATAGATTTTGTGGAAGTAACGAATGCCTTTTGTCCGAGACAGATGAAGGTTATGATTTCAACGTACACCAATGAATTTTGTTAATCAAGAACTTGTTCACATGCTTGCAGGACGCTGCGTCATCGTATCTCATGTTAAGCATCCTAACATCCTCCATACCTTCCCAAATCGCATGCTTCTCACTTAGACAACCGTTACATCTCTCGCTTTTTGCTGGCGGACACACGCGCTTTGCTAATAAATTCACACTCGACTGTGCGTTCTGGTTTACCAACTTGAGTATGAAGCAGAAATATGTGAAAGTCTGACTTCTTGCTCGAGCCGCTATCTTTATAGCACCTATTCATACAAAACTCTCTCTCACACACACGCGCGCACACACACACACACACACACACACACACACACACACACACACACACACACACATATATATATATATATATATATATATATATATATATATAATTGTGATTTGTGCAGAAAACATTCTTTAAATTCATATTTTGTTGAAGATACATTTTTATTCTATTTTTATTGCAAGCTAACAATAACTTAATGAATGAAGAAGATGTCCAAAAGTTTGGATATACAGAACATTTTCGATTAATGTAGTAATCATTTCTAAGGTCTTAAGCTATATTAATGTAATAAATGCTGAGTAGTTTTATCCTACGCAGTCTAATAGCTGCAGAAAATTAGACATCAACTTAATTTAATCGACTTAATTTAAATTAGACATCGACTTAATTTAATCGACTTTAATATAGACGTGTGCAGAATATATTTTAGATTTATTATTTGTTTTAATAATGAAAGTTTGCATCAATTTAAACGTTTTTTTAAAGCTGTATGTGCATATCACATTTTTTCTTCTCATCGTGTTGAATATCGAGTTTTGTACAATTCCATGCTGGTTGAAATGTGTTCTTATTGAACTCTGTTCAGAGATGTCTAGGGTCAGACGTCTTGACAGGCGTGTGTTGGGCTGTCCAACATAATTATTTCGGAATTTATTTTCCTCGGGAATGCCAGTCCCTATGGGGAATTTATGCTCATAAATAATGTTGATCTTATATAATTTTGATGTAACCGGCAAGCTGAGCTGTTGATATTATGGGTGGAGGTGTTTCATTTTTTTTATAATAGATAGAAATTTAATATTTTTATTTTGTTCAAATGGAATGTTAAATTTTTATATTTCTTAAAGATAATTACTCCAGTTTCCTGATTGTTGTGTTAGGCACACACGCAGAGAAACACATACTCTCTCTCTCTCTCAAACACACATATGTACGTATGTATGTGTGTATATATATATATATATATAATTATCTATAAAAGGCAGGATGTTTGTGTGTGTGTGTGTGTGTGTGTCTGTGTGTGTGTGTCTGTGTGTCTGTGTATGTGTTTAACGAATGCACGGCGGTAAATTTCGACGGATTTGCACCAAAATTTACAGGCACATGCTCTAAGTAGGTGTAAAGGCCATGACCGACTGTGCATTTCCTAACTCCCATCGATAGTGGAAATAATCGAATTTTCATGCTTTTACGACAGTTTTCATGTAGTTTGCGGCCAGTTTCTACTGGCCAGAGTGAGACCTTATAGCTGGCTGCCACGAATAGACAGGAAGATTCTATTGGCCAGCGTGAGAGCCAACAGCTGACTGACACGAATGTTAACTAGCATACTAGCATAAAACAAAATAATTTCCATGCCTGACGATGACTGTGTGTATAGTTGAAAGTACAAGCAGATTAAAAAAGACCTTATACAGCTTGTAGTTATTAAAAATAAGGATCATAACATTCCTCGTGTGGTTCGGAGGTTAATGCAACTTTAAAATTTTGTTTGCGAAGAGTTTTCGCCATTTTATATCATTAACTTTACTAATCTACTTTTTGTCTGAATATATATATATATATATATATATATATATATATGTGTGTGTGTGTGTGTGTGTGTGTGTGTGTGTGTGTGTGTGTGTGTGTGTGTACACTGGTACACTGGTTCGAATCTCACCATGCTCCATTTAACAGGAAGGCGACTTCCTCATGTCATCGGACTGGATCGAGGCCGAGCCCAGTACACGGCATCTTTGGAAAGTGCTTGAAAAACCATCCTACGTGTCGACCCAAGCCTTGTGAGTGAAATTGGATAGACGGGACTCTTGTGGTCCATCTATATCTGTGTTAGCATGGTGATACAATCATCGTGACCGTGGGCTTGAATGTGCTGGCCTTGTTCAAATTGTTGATCACGCTAGATAACACGCTCTCTTCCAGAAACTGTAACTAAGGTCTGCTCAGTATAGTTGCAGTATAAACCACAGGAGGGCTCCGTGGGTGTTGAGCAAACACAAATGTACTCAGCAAGCATCTGCTATAGGGATTAGCTAATTTTGATATCTGATTTTTATTAGACATGTTCACAATGCGTTCGTTGGTGGTGTGCGATTTTATTAAGTTCACTCGATGGGAATCATCATATTGCAAGTAATTATACATAATAATTTATTTATGGACAATTATTATTTTCTTTAAATTTCAGAAATATAAAATCACATAATTGAAATATGATGCTCTAAAGATATTGAGAAACGGAAGCACAATTTTGTGAATTTCCAAAAATGTTAAACGAAATTCACAAAGTAATTACACAAAGCATTAATATTAATTATGCTATAACAAGAGACTTGAAAAAAATGAGTAATAAACAAGAACTAAAACTGACCAGCAATTAAATAATTGAAGAAGTTATTGTGGTTACTGTAAACAGACTAAGAATATTGCAAATGTTGACTAAAGTTATAAAAGCAGACAAATTAGACAGAAAATATAACCAAGAGGAAAATTTACCTTTGGCTGAAATTTCAATTTCAATTTTAAATGATGAATGTAGAGCTATATTGGTTGGATCTACGTTTGGGATGGAATTCGGAGCTTTTATGGAAATAAATAGGTACAATTATAAAATGTTAACTTAAGTTTCATTTCTTGAAAGAGACAATTGATTTTTGTTTAAGATCCTTCTTATTCCTACTATGAATACTTATGCCATCAGTATAACCATACCCACATCATCAGTACATTGGCCTCTGTAGCGAAATGATAATTGTTTTCTCTTAGTAGATTAGTTTGTGATGTAATATTGAATGCTCAAATGTCCAGTGCCCATGTCTTCACTACTTTGCTTCTATATGCGCAGAGCATACTCTAGGAAAGATTAAACTGTCTAGGTCATTCATTTCTTCCTTATCGTATATCTGATGAGGTAGGGAATTTTTCCGTATTAGTGGCGTCGCTAGACATAAAGGATTTTGTGAAATAGTTCCTATATCAGATCTAGACGTTCATTTTAGTCAGAGTTTGGTGACATATAGACCATCATTTTTCCACTTACAAGGACAAACACAAAAATAGGTTGAGAGAATTTTACTTAACGACGAGAGCCGTCTAGTTAGAACCATGTTAATTAGTACATTTACCATAATACTTTTTGCCATAATCAAATTGAGATACCTCTGTGTGTGTGTGTGTGTGTGTGTTTTGAGGACGACATTTTTATCTCCATAATGCATAAATGCTTGATAAACCCCACTTTTAAGGATGCGTTTCAGAATCCAGGTTTCATTTATGATATTTAGAAAGTTGTTATTGAATTCGAGAAGATATTTTCAAAACTTCAGCCTCAAGTTATTTTTTATAATTATTTAGTTTTTATATAGATTTTTAAACCTCCACATCCATAGGTTCATTATTGTTTATGTTTGGAAATATTTTGTAA
>OZ038484.1:8991077-9131077 GCA_964036315.1 Acanthosepion esculentum | reverse complement strand
TGCTCTACTCTGTATTGAGCACTCTTTAAAGAATATTAATTGTTAGTTATTGGATCTCACTCCGTATATACCAATCCTAAACTTGGGTATATATATATATATATATATATATATATATATATATATATATATATATATATATATATATATATATGATAAAAAGGCTTAAACACTAATATCCCATGGTAATAATTTATTCCATTGGAATCGTAGATACGATCCAATTCATCAGACCTACTAATTCAAAAAGAAAAAACAACTCCGGGAACAAAAAATAAAATTTATTGAGATTGTATGTATGAGAGTGTGGGGCAAATGCTAGAGTAAATGAAAGCTATAGGGAGGGGTAACAGACGAGAGAAGGACAGGAAGGTCTAAAGATGAAGGGGGGATTAAAATTTAACAGAGAGATGTTTTAAAGCCTTTTTATTATATCCTTACTCTGTCTTGGACATTGAGTTCTATCTGGATTCTATCCTCTTGGAATTATTATTATTATTATTATTATTATTATTATATATATATATATATATATATATATATATATATATATATATATATATATATATATAAAATAATTCCAAGAGGAATGTATATATATATATATATATATATATATATATATATATATATATATATATATATATATATATATATATATATATATATATGTATGTGTATGTATGTATATATTTTTATATATTTTAGATATATGATTGCATATGTATGTGTATAT
Source organism: Acanthosepion esculentum (assembly GCA_964036315.1). Taxonomy (NCBI): domain Eukaryota; kingdom Metazoa; phylum Mollusca; class Cephalopoda; order Sepiida; family Sepiidae; genus Acanthosepion; species Acanthosepion esculentum. The sequence goes on along the minus strand of OZ038484.1, from coordinate 9,130,341 downwards.
TTACCATTAATATTATATATACACACACACATATACATATATATATATATATATATATATATATATATATATATATATATATATATATATATCTATATTGTGTTTGGATACTCGTTTTCAGAGCACACGCATCTGCTATTGTCGTAAACCAATACATGTTGTAGACGCATGAAATCTCAAGCACATTTATGCTTGTTCAACACCCACATAGCCGACCTATGACACATACTGCAACTATTTTGAGGGGGATAACGCCGTGTTCGGAATGATCAGCAGTTTGAAGAACTGAAGTACGCTCACATATGCTAACTTTCGAAAAGTTTCATATGTCCAATGTCACTCACAAGGTTAGGGTGTTCAGTCATTTTCTAATTTTACCATACGCTTTGATCGCTTCGCTAGATTGATAACATAAATTCACATTACTGTCATAATGTGATTCGAACCTGATCTCTAACCATTTAGCCACACACCGACATACATTCGTTTATGTATGCAAATTCAAGTGAGTATCAGACAAGATAACACATTCTAAATATAGTAAAATTATTTATGATGTGCAAACAACATATTTTTTACTTGCATGTGTTAATTTCACTTAGGCATCCTCGGCGAGAATTGTCCAAAAATAACAGAGAATAATAAAGATTTGACTCGACCATGAAGTATATTCCGTTGTGTGCACTAAACGCCAATGTACAGGTAGAAAAAAAAAACAAAATTTAAATATTTTGCATCCATTTTAAAAACACATTCTTACATGTTTGTATTAAGGCGATAATGATGTAACCATGTTTATATACCAGAACAATGATATGAAAATTAATGTCTTCATTAAGAAGGTTAAAATCGAATTTTGCATGTTATCATTTCTCACGAAATGTATTTATGTTATCAGGAAATATCAGAACAATGATTGTATGTGGAGGAAGACGCGAAACATTCATCTAAAGAATTCTATTACTCGTATATTAGTCATGTGCATTTATTAGAACACAAGCGATTTTGATAAATCACACTCATTCAAAACAGCTAAAGAATTAAAGTACATCGATACGCAGACATGCATGAAGAGATGGATTCTAAGCACAAATGACCACTGCCTAGTCTGGTGAATGAAAAAAAGAACATTTTTGTTCCATTATAATGGTATCATTCATGTTCAAATATGACGTGGTTGCAGTTGAATCAATTGAATTATTTTATAGAGAATACATTTGTTGCTTGAATGAAGATTTATTTAGGAAACGATTTGAAAACGTTGTCCTGTTTTGGAAAAAGGTAACGACCGTGGAGAAATATTTGTATATATAAATATCTTCATTATATATAAATACAATATTTGTGTTGTATTTTCTTTTCTTTTTTTGGCTTTTTTACAACAGTTCGTTTTTCTCGTTCAAGGAGGAGACATGAGCGGCGTGAAAATGTGAAAGCAAATGCTAAAGCTGAGAAGACAACGCAGGAAGCAGAGCAATGATAGAACTGTATTCGACTTTCTAGCCTCGTATGTCATGCTTGCAGAAATGTGTGCCATGCAAAGCTTACACTGTTAAGACACTGCAACCGCTGTTTACAAAAGGACATCATTTTGCCTAGAGGGGGTGCTGCCATCATTACGTAAGAAAAAGCTGTTCATACTTAAATTATTACCATATTACGGCCAACAAATTTAATAAAATATTTAGATTAATCAGTGAATTAACGTATAAAATTCACTCTTAAAACAGGTCGGCTAAATCTAAAATGAAAATGAAAATTTTGATGTTGAATACCGTATATGACAAGTTAACAAGCCACTAATTAAAATATTTATACCGTTTGACATCTCAGACTAATTCAGCTAACAGGTGTGTTTTTGAAAGATACATGTCCTGCCCAGGGCAGATGGGCCAGATGCCGTGTCGCCTCAATGATTTTGGATGTGGCTGTCTTCAAGTCTACGATGATTTTTGTGACACACTGTATGGACATTGATAATTATTCTTGTTGAAGAAGCGTAGATGTCACATGTATATGATCCCATTTTTCATCAAATAAAAATGGCTATATATTTTGAAGAATTAATAGAATTATTTTGTTTCTTACAGAGTTCCTTGTTGCGAAAATTAACGTCAGAGGATATGATATATCCAATTTAGTGTCACTTAGCATTGTTTAGAGGTGTGTCACATATGACATTTTGAAGTATGGCTCTCAAGACGGAGTCTATTGTTTTTCAATAAACCATCACTACTTATGGAATTCACTACTAAATATTTAGCCTAGAAGTTATCAATAAAAGAATATTAAACGAACATGTTTCTATCGTTACAAAATGCGTCAGATAGTATTTGAAATGAGTGACTTCACAATACAATTTGTATTAAAAAATCGATACTTTTAAAAATTGCAGGTTTATAATACTGTATGAAAACTGACATTGACACAGTAATTTTTATTACTGACGACTTTATAACTGTATAACTTTAATGTATATCTATATACTTATAGCTCGTCTTCATATTAGAACCTTTCTGAAAAAGTCAAACAAAATGACTTAACAGATATTTGCGTGAAGTGGGACAAGTGTCTGGGTAAGTATTTTAATTATTAAAAGTATTTAATTCCGAATTGAAAGATGAAGTTCCAGAGGTAATACTGAGGGTAAAGGTAAGTTTTTGTTGAAGTAATTTTGGGGCTGGTCAAGAAGATTTAAGTTTAAGAAAATATTCAGACAATCCTTCATATTCTGGCAAGGTGACTGTTGTTCACCTCTGAAAATGGGTTTCATAGAAATGGAAGGCCCCCAAAATTATTCAGATATAAATCATATAATGGAAGGCCCCCATAATTATTCAGATATAAATCATATAATATCTTCTGGTTCATGATAAAAAGGAGTATATGCTAGAATAGAAAACATGGCAAATAAAAGTTATCTGAAACATAATAAAGACAGTTGCATATAATGTTAAAATTGGAGAATGTTAGGGAACTTTTATTGCCATGAAAAATAGTAACAAATATTATTTATTCCAATGTATTGTATATTGTTTTAATCAAATATATGCGCGCCTGGTTTATGTTTTGTATATACTTTTGAATTAATTTGTTTACATAATAACAACCACAAAATAAGTTCCAATGAATATTTCTAATAAGTATAGTTATACGTAACAAATCAAATGTTGGCGGCTTTATGCTTTAAATATATTCAAATTCTGATACGAATATTTTCATTCATAATAGATTATTCTGTGTGCGGTTTTATGAGCCCAAAGTTCGAAGGGCAAATCAGAGATTCCAAAATCAAACAAGTACGGAAATTTGAATATCTGGGAAGTGTTTTAACAGAGGGCGAAAAGCGTGACATAGAAATCCGAAGACATATTGGCATAGCCAAGAAAGTATTCCAAAAGCTGAGTACTAAAAAAGAGAAAACTAAACAAGAAAAAGAGTACTAAACTGCTACGTAATATTTCTCTTCTTGTACGACAGGGAGTGCCCTCACAGATCAAAAGGAGACTTGAAGCAACATAAATGTGTTTCTAAAGAAGGAATATTGTAAACCGAACATGTGAGCAACAACAGGGATTTGGAGAAAATAGAAACAAAAAGCAAATGTATACTTAACATCAAGAGGAGACAACTGAGTTTTCTGGGTAAATAATAAGGAAGGAGAGCTTGGCAAATCTGATACTCACGGAAAGGGCAAGAGGGATAGATGAAAACAACGCATAATATTATTATAGAGCTTGATTAAATGTAAGACAGATTAGGGAATTATAGGGCACATAATCAGGAAATAGGTGTTGGATAATATGTTTCACAAATGGCATAATGAACGCAAAAGTGTTAGACGAAAACAGCGCATAACCTACCTAACGAGTATGTGCAAATGGGTTTAGGAGAGAGATCAAAATCATTTGTTCTGAAGGGATATGGCTTATAAAATGAGAGTGTGTGAATGAATATAGAGATAAGTGAAGATACCAAACCTCAGCCAAAATAAAACTTGTTAAATGAATTCAAAATAAAGAATTCGGTCCTTGTAGCTATTAACACAATCTTCTCCAATTCTTCTTCTTGCCTGCATGTGTTATGTTTTATATCTGTGCGTATGTTCCCGTATCTATGCGTCTATGTTTATATGATGGGTTGGGTAGTGGTCCAATATATCACTATGGTTTTTGCGATATCTTTTATATACAGAGATAAAGAATCTCTTTCTTCGTCTTTATTTTATCTGTTCCTATACATACATACATATATATATATATATATATATATATATATATATATATATATATATATATATATATATATATATTGCTCCAAATATTGCATATTATAAAATAACCGACCCTCGTTGTGTGCTGAATTTATTTTATATAGCAGAGTCAGTGTCGCAAATGAATGTAATAAATAAACAAGCAAATATTTTTTTAGAATTACATCCCTATTGTTCGACCAGTATTGGTGTGTAATCATCCAACATGGCACCCCCTGTTAAGAAACCAGTGGAGCATTGCAGCCGTGGCCAGCAAAGCAGTACAGCCTATATAAATGGAAAGAAGAAGAATAACGAACAAGTAAAATTGGGTATTGCTATTCGTTTTTCGTTCTTTGCTAATTCTAGAATGAAATATTGTCGTATTAGAGACGAAATGAATCTAATTTGACTGAGTGCTGAGAGAAAGACATTAGACGCATTTTATGTTGGTCATATATCATTGTTTATTGAAGAAAGGGATGGATAAATTTCAATGTGACGACGAAATCACGGGTTAGAAGAAGGCGAGAAAGGGTGATAGAATGGGAGAAAATGAAAAAGAAAAAAAAGATGCAATGAATATTCGGTGGAGGGTAGGATAGATTCAAAAGAGAGAGAATGAAAATTAGTGAAAGATCGAAAGACGGATTGGAGAAAAGAGAAAATATGATAGTCTACATAAAAAAAGATGGCGAATAAAAGGAAAAAGAACATGCTTTATAAAAAGAAAGAAAAAAGAAGGAATTTGAGAAAAAGCGGAAGAATACACCCAGAGGGAAGAAGGAAAGAAGAACGACAAATGAGAATGAAGAAGGTATTAAAATGAAAAGAGAATGATTTTAATAGTTACAAATAGTGATTTTGAAAAAAATACACAGACACAGAAATGTATCTGAATATAAAATAGCCCTTGTTTAAATGCAGGGAAAAAGAAAAGTATAAGTAGATGAAAAGAAAAAAAAACAAGAACTAAAAGGAAAAAAAGGTAAATAGAGCATATTAAAAGAAAGGGGGAATTATCAAATTCATAAATGAATACAAAATGAGTAAAAGAGATGGAGTGGCTGAATAATATAACCCAGAGGGAAATAATGGCAGGTAAAGAAAACGAACCTAACGAAAAATTAAAAAATGACAGGGAGAAAGAAATAATTTAAATTGATGAATAACATTATTATTATTATTATTACTATTATTATTATTAATAATAATAATAATAATAATAATAATAATAATAATAATAATAATAATAATATTTAGAATGACGGATCATCCAGAGAAAGAAAGTATAAAAGAAGGAAGGAATTAGAAATATGAACGACAGATAATTGGTAAAAGGATAATATACATTAAAAAGAAAGGGAGCAGGAAATAAAGCAAAAATAAAGAAGATGAAAGAAAGACAGAAAGAAATATAGAAAGAGAGACACGGGATAGAAATAAAAATCAAATTTACCAAGGAAGTAAAAAAGAAATATAAACAGAGGCTCAAAACTTAAAATGATCAAGAAAGATGGCAGGAATAAAGCAATGAAGACGAGAAAGAGGAAACATGAATGAAATGTGGTGTTTCAATAAAAATCGAGAAAGAGTCAGAAAAGAAAGATAAGAAAAGCGTAGTAAAAAAACGTGAGAATGAGAATTGATTTAATAGAAAGAATAAAGTAAAGGCCCAAAGAAAGAAAGAAAGAAAGAAAGAAAGAAAGAAAGACAGAAGAGAAAAAGGATGTTTGATAAATAAGAACGAAAGATAATAGAAAATATTGGAATAAAATAAAGAAAACCGATGAGAAGAACCAGAATAACGCAAGTAGAATGACAGAAGAAAGAAAGGAATAAAGGAACGAACGAAAAAAAGAAAGATTAAAAAGAAAAAGAAAAGATTTTAGCATGCAAAAAATGTAAAACATCAAAAGAAAAGGAAAAAACAAGTATAAAAATGAAGAAGGCATCCGAAAAAAAAATTATTGATTCAATCGAAATAAAGAAAAAATAATTATGCAAAGAAAGAAAGGTTTTGTGATTCAAAGTTAGCAAAACAAAAAATGAATTCACACAATAAAAAATAACTATTACGAAGAAGAAAACTGCATTAGGTGGCAGAATTAGTAGGAAAGGATGAAGCCGTATGATTAACTGGCCTGAGTGCGGCTATTAATCTCACCGAAAGCAAGAGAATTGTGACAGAAAATTATAATAAAACAGAAAAATCAATTATGCTTCATCAAGTTAGAATAAAAGGCGAAACATACGTGGAATTACCCCCGGGGCACAGACAGTTTCTCCTTAGGTCTCTAAATGGACTCCCCCACCATCAACAATATTTCGGCGGAAATAGTGGGCATTGGCTTAGTGTCCTGCATTATTTCCTCATGTCCATTGCAATTGAACGGCCATTTATTTTGTTTCATTTTGAAGTTTCAATTTTGTTCCATTCTCTTCTTTTCCGTTGTGCAACAATGAATGTTTATTTATTGTTTGGTTCGAAAATGCTCTGAGTTAATTCGTACGAGGCGATGTGTTTTATTTGCTATTTTCTGTTGAAGTTGGGTCCTTTCTCTTTTATATCAAGTACAGAAAGCAATATTGAATAGTACTGTAATTAGAGGAGAAAGATATAAGCCTATTGGCAGGCACTTAAAACCAATGTTGACGGAGAATCTACCTTTGTTTGCAAAGGACAACAGAACCATTGTACAGTGCGATTAGCTCAAAAATGATACGGGGATAAACAGAAAAATCTAGGATAGATAGACAGTGTTCAAACATATTATATATACACATATATATACATATATATATAGAGAGAGAGATAGATGAATAAATAAATAGATAGATAGTGAACAGACTAAGATAGATATATATAGATAATGAAAAAACTGAGATCAATACATATATAGATAATAAACTGTCTGATACACACACACACACTCACACACACACATATATATATATATATATATATATATATATATATATATATATATATACACACATGTAGAGAGATAGATAGAGAGATAGATAGACCAGGAGAGACTCAGATAATCAGTGAACAGACTAAGATAGATATATATATTGAACAGAATAAATACATAGATACATGCATAGATACATGGGTAGAGACTGATATAGATAGATAGATAGATAGAAAGAAAGACAGACATACATACAGTGAACACATTAAATAGATACATACATACATGCATAGATAGATATGTAGAGACTAAGATATATATATAGATAGTAAACAGACTGATATATATATATATATATCTGATGCGATGAGAACGAAAGTAATATATAAATTCTAACGTTCGCAGCGTTAATTCAAAAAAGAGCTCGATACAGATAGTAGAGCGATAATTATTTATTTATTATAATTTTATCATAAACAAAACCATTTTACTCACAACAAAGATGCAACTTGGTTTCACTGCTTTTTAACTGCACCTCTACGGGTGAGGGTCTAAAATGTCTATGAACGATCCTGTTTGTAGGCAAGCCCGGATGTAAAACGTCACTTCCTATTTTCCATTTTTTGAGAAGAAAAAAACTTAGGACGCTTTTGAGTTGACGTACCTAAACTTTGACCGATGTTTATCAACGAAAAAATGTCCACACACAATTCAACATTAACTATCAGGTCCAACCAACACCAAACTGCTATCAACAACTACTATTGTTTCACTTAGATACTTTATGTATATTTTGTAAGTACATTTTTCTTCTCAAAAAATGGAAAATAGGAAGTGACGTTTTACATCCGGGCTTTCCTGTGTTTTGTTTGTTGCAGTTTCTTAAGATTATGAGACCGTCGTCCCTGTAGAGTCCTGTGTCATTTCTCTCTATTATTTTGCTTAGTTCGTGTAGTAAGTAAATACCTATGATTTCGCATGTCACAGCACCGTCAAAGCTTCCCATTGTAGTGTCAAATATCCCATCTTTCTTTATCCATGCTTCTTCATGGTGAAATAGTAATGATTTACGGGAGTGCTTAATGTTGTCGATTTCGTTTGGTCTTATTATTATTTGTTCCTGAGCTAAGTTGATGGCCTTATCTAACATGCGTTCTGTTATGGATGGGTAAAATTCTTTTATCTAATTGTAGTAAGTGGCAATTTTTCTTTGTTATTTATGCTGTGGAACCAGTCAATAGTTGCTTTTGTATTTTCCACTGGTTTACTCCTAACTTCTTCCTGAGTTCAGAATTATTTTTTCTAATATCGTTTTACTTATTTTACCTAGTTCGCTTTTGACTGTGTTTACGAGTCTGCATGCAGGATTGGTTTTAAAATTTTCTTTGTGGTCTTTTAGTGTAATAAAGGCTTGCGCCTTGCTGATGCAACTTATTCGGTCATGTAGGTCTAATTTTTGGGCGATTGCTTTAGCTTCTTTATTGATATCGTGTTCTATTGTTTTAGGTGCCTTTTTGTATGTTTTGGTTATGTTTTTCTTGAGTAGTTTATTGTACTTAGGAGGGTTTTGTTTGTATAAATTTCTTGTTTTGTCAGCAGCAAAAAATACATTTGTTGAATTGTTTATTTTAGTTGTATCTTTTAGTTTTTTTTTAAATGCATCTTGTTTTTTAAGGAATTTTGTTTCTAACTAGATCAGTTAAGTCTTTCTCGAAGTCGTCTAATTCTTTTTGTTGCGGGGGACATTTTTTTGTTTTGAAGGCGTATTTTCCTTGAGTGTATTTTTGTTGTGAAGGTCCTGGTTTAAAAAGTGGGCTTTCCATCTCATTCTTTTTACGAAACTTTCTGTTTTTTCAAATAATTTTAGCTTATATATGGAAGGGGATGGGATGGGTAGGTTTTTACGGAGTAGTCGAGGCTAAATTTTTCAATATCCATACTGTGTTATAAATGTAGCGAAAGTGCTCTACTGATGATCAGGAGCTGAATATGAAGAAATATAGTCTTAAAGTGTTCTATATTTATGGGATAAAGTGCTCAATATCAGAAACAGCGTGTGTAAATATAAAAGTGAACATAGAAGTCAACACTTAGAGGTGACAGTCTGTTTCATGCTATATGCAATCATCGGGCCACGAGTGCTGTTATTTTTCTCGGCTATTTATATATACGGGTCAGTGGTGCATTGTGGGTAGTCATTTTTGGCAGGTGTTTTACCGGAAGTCGTTTATGCAATAGGTGACTGATGTGTTGCTGCTCCGTGCTTACCGGAAGAGTGCCACCCGTTGATAATCGGTCAAGTTTTTTAATTCTGGAAATGTAAAATAGTGGTTGCGTTTTCACCGTAGGACTCGCTTCACATATCAGTCTCGGTGGTCGGCAAAGATGCTCTACTACAGTTTTGCACACGTTCACCTACCCGAGCCTACTTAAGTACGGCTTGCTTAGTCTTGTTGGAAAGCCCTTGACCTAGTGGTGAATTTGTGTCCATTCCTTTTTTTTTTGGCATAAGTTTTGAGTGTCCATTTATTGAACCGTGAATGATTTGACTTCATTTCCTATGTTAAGATGAAACCCTCCCACTTCAGGAAACTGAGCGGATGAACGCTCGTGACTAACCCGCACATACTCGGTAATTGTCGCGGCGCACGAACAGAGGTCATCATAGCTGCATGTAGGGGTCAATAGTTGTGTTAAGCGCAATGGTTTGTGAATTGGGAGTACTGGGAGTAGCTGTTGTTGTCGGTTTTACTGCGGATATTACGGTTTTGGGAACAACCTATAAAGGAATGGAGCTTGCAACGCAGCATTTGGCCTTCCGTAAAGTTTGAAGTGTTGTACCATAGAAGTTACTGGTAGACAGGGGTACAATGAAGCACCCACTCACTTCATAATAGACTCTGGCTCAATAATTAAGCGAAATTCACAGAATTTATTGCCGACTGGCCAGCACTCAGGTTTCAGCCTATTGAATCTACGCTTGAAGTAGCTGCAGAGAATAGTGGGAGCATTGTGCATCGCAGCTGAATGTACTAACCGTTTTGTCAACATCTACGCGTCACTGACCTCGTCGAATACCGCTCTGAATGCCCTGAACTGCGTGGCCCCGCTCAGCTTTACACCTCCAACCCTGTGAGCACATGCAATTGTATGATTCGGTGTTGAGTCTAAATCAGCGGGTAGTGCACACAGTAACGCAAGTAAGTTTCGCCTTAGCGCATCACAGTAAGATCCTGAGGTACCACCAGCAGCCAATTGTAGGTGACGGGAATATTGGAGTTGGAAATAAGTTAACCTCTAAGTATGTCTTGAATCATCTCTTTTTTAAATGCATTGACCTCCGTTTAACACACAAGCAGACAACGGTACGGGCAAAGAAAGATGCCGATGGCACTACTGCAAACAGGTCATCAGGTAGGTGTGTGAGAAGCACCGCGGAGACGGAATTAAATGGCTGGCCCCAGAAGGATTCCACGATACCAACTCCCTGCAGCAGACAAATTGTACGGGTGTAGATTAATTCAATAGGCGAAACCTGGCTAAGGCCAGTACAGAGATTCCAAACTAATCCCACAAAGGTGAAGAGTGATGTCTGTGATGCGTTTCATGTAGCACTGCCGGTGATCAACTATATGACGGAACTGAACACTGAAACCTATGGAAAGCGAATGTTATTGCAAGCTCCCTGTAGCGCTCATCTATTCAAAAATGTTGGGAATGGATGCATCATCAGCGATGCATTTGCCTGGGGGACGCTTAACACAATTATTGATACCTCCACAGCGTAAATGGTAGGTGGTGTAATGGAGATGACAGTGACAATAGACGGGAGGGTTTGACAGAAAACGCAATCAGCCACGCGAATACGCCTTAAGGCAGGTGGAAGGAAGTGTTTATCTGGCGCGGTGTAGTAACAATAGGAGACAAATTTCGCGGACGTCTGTAAGGCAGGTAGGCTGTGATGGTGTGGTAAGAGGGAAAACTGCTCTTGGGAATCGGAGCTTTGCGTGGCGGTTTGTACTGTCGCCGACGGTTTATACAGTCCTGAAAACTGCATAGAGGTATAATATCAGCTGCCGCCTACGTCACATCAACCTACAGAACCTCCTTGTGAACGAAATTTTTTGCAGAACCCCTGGGAGTGAAGACGGATACGTCCTCTCTTCTACCTACACGTGAACAGCCTACATAAAGCTGGCCGTGGGAAAAAACACTGCTCTCCAAGGCGAATTCCCGCCACACATAGTGTTTGGCCCTGTGATTTATTAATAGACATTAAAATGCAAAATCTGGCGGGAAACTGCGACTGGCGGAATATGAATGGCACATCTGAACCCGACGGAGATAGATGCATGCGTGGTTTGAATACAGTTTCACCCATTGCAACATACGTTTCCTTGGTGTATTCTCAAATTCCGATGAAGACATGATTGTATCGACTTCCCTCAGGTATTAGTTGGTCACAAAGGAGATCACTTGGCAAAGGTTTTTAATTGTCACGACTAAAGCCGATAAAGTTAATAAAAATCCCAAGCAAGTTGCGAAAAACATCGCCAAATTCAGGTAAACTCGATTTGAACGGGAAGTCAAAAGGGGCATAATTTCATCGATTTTTATCCGATAATTGAAACCGATACTGAAAACGAAAGTCAGCACCTCAATACTGTCGGTAAATATTATGCTCAACGAGAATTTTGCTGAAAATTCTTCGTCATTTGCGAATAATATAGCCAAAAATCAGCTAGACTGAACTTGAATATGATGTCCGAAAGTGTTCGCTTGTATCGAGTTTTTTCAGTAATTGATATCGATATTGAAAATGAATGTCAGCACCTCATAACTGTTGATAGAAACAATGCTCAACGTAATTTTGGTGGAAATTCTTCGCCATTTGCGAAACATATAGCCAAAAATCAGCCTGACTGGATTTGAATTGGAAGTCAAAAGTGGCATGATGTTATCGATTTTTTTCCGATAATTGATACCAATGTTCAGCCTTAGGCTTTCCCAATGGTTCTGCAAACGTCTGCATAAGTCATAATCCAAAGGTCAGGAGAATATGGCGGACGAAGCAAGTCTTCCCAAACGAGCTGAAGATGCTTAGTCAATTGTGCATTTACATTGCTCGGACTGTTGTTTTCATCTTTGTTCCTATATACACGATGTTTCGGTCGTTTTACTCTTCAGCCTCCTTCAGGTGAGTGAAATGTCGAATCGAACTCTTTATTTCGTCCGCCGGCGTAGATTGTTCTAGTTCCACGTGCCATGCCTGAAAAATGATAACAAACGAATTCTCTGGTACAAAAGGTGCAATCTGAGATATTAGGCCGATAAAACCCAAATATTAATTCACTGATATCCTTAAGGACACAGTAACCAGTGGATAAAAGCGTTCTTTGAACTAAACAAGTGTCTTGACCCAAAGACTTGTGAGTTCAATCCCTGGCTATAGCAGATGTGAACAATAACTTGGAGTGCTGAGTTAAACGCGGATATACGGAAAAGCATAACACGTGGAACTAGAAACAAAGTGTTTGAAACAAAGGGATGAAATAAAATATTCGGTTCGAAATTTCAATCAACTGAAGAAAGCCAGGTATACAACGGCCGAATCCTCGGGAATATGGCAACAAATATGAGAGCAAAAGCTCAAATAATACGAGACAGATCATATTTATTTCTCTTTTTTTTAGAATTGCTGGTTGGGATTCTGGTTTGATACTGACAGTAAGGAGAGTAATTGTGCGTTTTCCATATTCTTCACAAAGAACATGAAAGATTACTATGTTCCTTTCAAGCATTAGCAAACGTCATTGTCTAATTGCAAATTATCAAAGAATCATGGTGGTAGAACAATTCTGATTTCTGATTCGGAACGCACTTCGCGAGATCTTGTAATCTCTCTCAAATATGTATCTAGAGAAAAAGATTTCCTCCGTTTCACTCAAGATATTGTAATTGATATAGAGTCATCTATGGGTGACTGGAGGCGTGACCGTAGATATATACAAAATAGTCCCCAAGATTTGTTTAATCTGGGAAGTGTTGCACAATATCAAAACATCTCGAATGAATTTCAATTTTGAAATGACGAATCTTCTGAAAGGGTAAAAATCCTAATTTGAAAGATCCCCCAACAACAATACAGACGCATATATATATATATACACAGATATATCCATGCTCAGGTATGTATATATATATATATATATATATATATATATATATATATATATATATATATATATATATATATATATATATATATATATATATATATATATATAAAGACAAGTATTTTGCGTCGATTAATTTTAATGATACGCTTTTTCAATTTACGACTAATCCTTCTAAGAGAAAAGCTCATTCCCACAGATATTGTACGAAGTACATTTCGGAAGAAATATTGACCAAAATGTCGATTTTCTGAAGACATAATAACGTTAATTAGAGACAACTATTGATTTTCGTAGAAGTAGCGAGTGTTGTGACGTAGGCAAGGTAACATGTTTGTGGCTATTTTTTTATATATACATTTGAGGATGAGGGGACTTAAATTATATAATTGGTTTTATTTATAGAGTATTGTTTTTGTTGGATGAGTATTGCTTCAAGGATCATAAGTCTGCTTTTAATATTTGATTTTGCTAGTATTTTGGTATTGTTTGTGAGTAGCTAACTAATGTTGCTATAATAGTATTGATGCTTATTAATGTGCTGTCAGATATCACAAAATATAGTTGACCCTCCTTCAGAGTGTGGTTGTGGTATATCCTATGTAAGATGTTTTATATTACTTTTTAATTCTCTTTACTGAGAAACATTCTCCTGGAGGACAAATACACGATATTTGTTTTGTGTAAGTTGTTGGAATCTTGGTATATATATATATATATATATATATATATATATATATATATATATATATAGATAGATAGATAGATAGATAGATAGATAGATAGATAACATCAAATCCGCAAGTGTAAAGGATAATCCAAATAGGTATTTTTAATGTAAAATATTAAAAAGATGGATCCATAGAGAGAGCTCAATGCATAGCATAGAGAGCAATATGATATACGTCAAGGAAAAGTTTAACGCATCATAGAAAACACTGTTATATATATATATATATATATATATATCTGTTTCATGCTAGATGCAATCCTCAGTAACCGTTGCGTCTAACATGAAACAGTCTGTTGCCTCTGAGTGTTGACTTCAGTGTTCACTTATATATATATATATATATATATATATATATATATATATATATATATATATATATATATATATATTGTCATCCACAGACAGACTGTTTCGCTGTATCACAGCTCATCAGTGTGGCTAGACGTCCATTTGCCTCTAGCTAGGATCGAAACCCAATTGAATTAGTGTCAGTCGGGGATTCTACCACTAAGCCGTTGACGCACGGCAGGGATGAAGGAGAATTTAAGCGTATTTATTTTAGATAAACACACAGTGACAGAGAGAACTCGATTCAATTTACCGAAGAGTCTTGCATTATGAGCCGTAATAGTCACTGTTTACAAACCCTGACTTCCTCCCCAGAGAGCTCAACTGAAATAAATTTTTCAGGAGCCTATATATTGTCATCAGGAGCTTATATATTGTCATCAGGAGCCTATATATATATATATATATATATATATATATATATATATATATATATATATATATATATATATATATATATTACTGGTGATCGATCCGTTGATATATAATCCGGATGGATCCTATTAATATTAATTTTTAATTACAGAGAGCTCGATGTATTTTTTAATTTTTACAGCAAAAGAAAAGTAAAAAATAACTTGAATATGGGATAGTCTATTTCAAGCATTACTGTATGTGTACTGACATCCATTAGACGTGGCACGTGAAACTAGAACAGTCTACCCGGCGAGCCAAATAAAGGGTTCAGTTCGACATTCCAACCACCTGAAGAAGGCCGGAGCGTACAAAAGTCCGAATAATGTAAACAGTGTACATGATACATCATCTCAGAAATATAGACAGACAAATGAATTAATAATTTTTTTTAATGTGTAAAGCTATTAACTGTTTAGTTGAATGTTTAAATTAACAATCTATAGTTCATCACAATGAAATTACGTAGCTGATATATATGCACACATTTTCCACTAGCCTCCAGTCAGCGTAAAAAAGTGATTCAGAAATCATAACCTAAACTAACCATAAGAATTTGCCTTACTATTACACGTGATTATATATGTGAACGCATCTCTTAAATTTACACTCCTCTGACACAAGCGCCCTTAAGCATAGCACCTAGAGGCGTTCGAAATCGTTATATTAACTTACCTTAACTTAAATTATTAATTGATTAGAATAGAGTGATATTTGTAAGGTCGTTCGCAAATAGGGAATTAAGTATACTCTGCTTGCTCTAATACATTGTCATTGTGACAGAGTAATTCGAATTTATTACATAAGTTTCTAAACTCTCTTATATGCCATTCTTCCTCAAAATTGGAGTGCTTATGTTCAATTAGATGCATAAACAATAAAAGTCATAAATGCTTCAAGTCCAAATATATACCTAACAATCCGCAAACATCTTAACAGAACAGTAGTTTTCAAATGTATGTCTCTCTACCACTGGTGATTTGCTCGCAAACACCACCTTATTTCTTTCAGAAGGTTTTCTGAAAAGCTTTGTAGAACACGCTCGATGTTATGGAACAACATCAAACGAATAGTCAAGATTTTAAAAGAAGCATAGCAAATATAATTGAAATATTATTACATTATTTTTCCCTTTAAAGAAATAATAAAGGGTATTTTGGAATTTAGGTTTTAAAATTGTCAAATGAAATCGGTTTTTTATTTGAAATTATTTTCAAATGAACCCGGCAATGATTAAGGTCGATAGAACACAACAATAAAAGTGTAAATTCCCCGGTCCGCAACAAAATGAACTGACTGCTCTAAAAACACCCGCTCGAACGATTGGAGAAAATGCCAACTATTGTGTTGAACTCTTTTGTGAATAATACCAAAACGTAATTAAAATTTGAATCGGTAGCATTTTATGTTTTGGGTGCTGTTCCAGTTGACAACACTGATCGAAATATTGCTTTTAAAATG
Source organism: Acanthosepion esculentum (assembly GCA_964036315.1). NCBI lineage: Eukaryota > Metazoa > Mollusca > Cephalopoda > Sepiida > Sepiidae > Acanthosepion > Acanthosepion esculentum. Next base: position 9,114,039 of record OZ038484.1, on the reverse strand, counting down.
TTTTCTTTTGAATATTTCGCATCCAAAGGAAACATTGGTGTGAAATAGTAATATAACCTTCGATATCTCCCTACCTCACTCGCTCTAACATATTTCATTCATTCATTCATTCATTCATTCTTTCTTTCTTTATTTCCTTCTTTCTTTCCTTCTTTCTTTCTTTCTTTCAATATATATATATATATATATATATATATATATATATATATATATATATATATATATATATAGATAGATAGATAGATAGATAGATAGATATGAAGAATTATAGTTTTATGGTGTGCTATATTTGTGGGATAAAGTGCTCAATATCAGAGATAGAGCGTATGTAAATATAAAAGTAATAATCGAATCAAAACTCAGGGGCGACAGACTGTTTAATGCTATACGTAATCGTCAGGCATAACGATTTCGACTAGCATGAAACAGTGTGTTGCCTCTGAGTGCTGACTTCAATGTTCACTTTGATATATATATATATATATATATATATATATATATATATATATATATATATATATATATATATATATATATATATATTTAAAATGCAGGCGGTCAGTTGAATCCGCTAAGTTAACTAAAGAACGCCATATTATTATTTAAAAAAACAAAACAAACGCACGTCGACGTTGGGTGTTATAGAAATGGTGGAGAAGGATGTGAACAATAATAATAATAATGATGAATCGGCGAGGGTTAAATTAATTTTTATCCAGCCTCATATGTACTTAAGATAGATTTTCTGATAGCTAAGCAAGGACTTAAGACTTCGGCTTGCCGGTTTAAAAGACTTTTGGTTCCGGAAATGTCATAATCGCTAATTTTCCTGTTGGCGTGGATTATAAATATGGTTGTGATTGTTGTACAGTTTCACTTTTTTAAAATTTTCCACCTTACCACCGGATAAATGGTGTTTTTCTTTTAAATTCCACACATGGTTAGCTAGTTTGGCCGAGTACCTAAGATATGCTAGCTTAAACGACCCTATGATTGCACCATTTAAGTTTTAAATAACTTCCGTACTTCCTATATATGTTATATTTTGGCCATTAATATCGGTTACTTCTGCTTTCTTAATTATACTTTCTGATTTACAAGCTCCATTTAATGGGCATCTGTTATTATTTCTGCAGTTGCATCAATTACTCGTGTTATTTTGCTGCGCGTTAATTTTGAGAATTCTGGCGTTTTGTCTATTATTTATTGTTTCTAAAATACTAGTGCAACTGTAGCTTAATTTAACGGTTTTTTTTATTGAATAACTTATATAATTCTGAATTTTTTCGGAAGTGTTTTGTCAGCAACTTGAAAAATAATTTACCTATTTTAAATTTTACCTCTAAGTTAAAATGGGGTTAAAACAAATAATAGTGTATTTTTTTTCTCTAATTTTTCTTTGTATGTTGTTTAATTTGTTGAGGTTTAAATTCTAATTTGGTTTAGTGATCTTCTCACTTTAAGTTCTTCTCCTTTACTTAACCTTTTATTTATTATATATATATATATATATATATATATATATATATATATATATATATATATATATATATATATATATATATATATATATATATATATATACACACACACACACACACACATACATATATATATATATATATATATATATATATATATATATATATATATATATATATATATATATATATATATATATATATATATATATATATATATCGAGAATTGGGAAGAAGATGTGTGTTCAAAAACATTGTTCAGGTTTGCTTGGCTCAGGAGGTCATATGTGGCCATGTTGGTCTAAGGTATATCAGATCTAATGACAGTTTCCCCTAGAGGACGCAGTTTCGAATCCTTTCATAGGACGCTTATTTTTCTAACAAGATTTTTCGAATATTCAGGCTGGTAGATGTGTGTGTGTGTGTGTGTGTGTGTGTGTCCGTGTGCGTGCGTGCGTGTGTATGTGTGCAACGACGAGAAATTAGCAATCGGAGAACCGAGTTCGAATTCAAGCTTGGTTCGTTTACGCGCAAATGCATTTTGGAAAATACGAATCCTCCCCTCCCCAAGCTAAGGATTAATTAGTAGAATGTTTGTAAGTATTGCGATCGAACTTGTGGATAAACTATTTTGGTATTTTTGTTCAAGTACTTGTCGATTTCTTCAGTCATTATCCGATTCCTTTGCCTGTATCCTAGTTTGAAATTGGAAGCTGTGCGTTTGCAGTGGACTATCGTGGTGTTATGTAAAATCATTTCAAACATCCAGCTTCCCAAAGAATACCTTTTAAATCAAGCTGATTCAATATATATATATATATATATATATATATATATATATATATATATATATATATATATATATATATATTGAACAATGAAAAATATTTTTAAAATTTAATTTTGCAGACACATTGGGTTGTATATAATTAATTTTTGTTTTATTTTTTTCAAGCCCTTCTTGCTAGTAGCAGTGAACTACAGAAATGTGCGCCTGTTTCGGAAGAACGTGAAATTTATCTGTAGTTTTAATTTATATTTTTTTGTTTGTTTTTTATTGCTAATTCTGGTCAGTCCTTGTGTTGTTCAAACGGCCTCTTTCAAGTTGTTTTTTTAAGAAAGAGGATGGGAATTTCCTGACTTTAAATCTCCCTCCTTGGTCATTTTCACTGTTTTATTGGTTGCTGGGAATGGTATGTGTACGTTAAGTGTATGTTATCTTTTAGTTCTTTGCGAGTGTGATAGATGTGTCTATGTATATATGTTATTATGAGTGTGTGCATAAGTGTGAGACATCAACACCTCTGCAAGCATTTAAGTCTCGTGTGGGTGAGAAATATGTGTACGGCTTGATTTTTATGGGTTATATATTAAATCTGTCTATATTGTTACACTTGTGGTGGAACCCGTTTGTACGAAGTATTCGGAGGCGCAAAATCTATTTATCCATTTGTCGTTATGTTTCTCTTGTATTTTTCTAAGGTTATCATTTCTGTCCGTTTCTATAGTGAATTTAGCATGGCTTTTAAAATCATATTTTTCAAGGCGATAATGTTGTTCGTCAGGTAATAATCTTTCGTGGGGAAAGATTCCGATAATTATTAATTCTGTAGTGAAAGGGACATTCAAATTTTCCCAAATATTGTTTCGGGCATAGTGTGTATTCTAATAGGTAAATTATGTTATGAATTGTAAAATTAGAGGTGTGGTAGATTTTGAAAGTAGATTTAGTGACTGACCTAGTGAACGAATTGGTATGTTTCATGTGGTTACAACATAGACTTTTTTGTTGTTAGTAAAATCCTGTTCTTTCTTACTTTTGCTTTATTACGGGTTAAATTATATATATATATATATATATATATATATATATATATATATATATATATATATGTGTGTGTGTGTGTGTGTGTGGGTGTGTGTGTGTGTGTGTGGGTGTGTGTGTGTGTGTGTGTGTAATTTGGCAGCAACTTTTCTTTTAAACATGTTGTGTTGAATGTTAAAGACAACATCGTCCTGCATATTTTCATTTGAATTTTCTCATATTTTCTAATGGGACTTTTTATTTGAAAATGATATCAAAATATTGTCCGTACGATAACCTAGTACTTTCGAACATCATTCTTCATCTTCAGGGTCAACATATTTTTAGTCAAAATTTTTAAAAACATTTTCCAATTATCTTGTAGCGGAATCATGTTGCTACTTTTTTACAAACTAAATAAAAGTTAAAATCCTTCTAATTTCAAAAGACGCGATGATGTTATCACGTGCATGGCGAAGATTTTTAATCAGGTGACGTCGTGAAAAAGATTTTTTATTATACAAGCCAAAAGATCGAAGAATACGTTATATATATATATATATATATATATATATATATATATATATATATATATATATATATATATATATATATATATATGTGTATGTGTGTGCGTGTGTGTGTCTGTGAATATGTGTGTGTTTCTATGTTATATATGTCTCTGTGTTTGAGTGTCTGTGAATGTGTGTGTGTTTCTACGTTATATATATGTGTGTGAATGTTTCTGTGTTTCTTTCTTGATAACAATTTTGCCTAGTCTTTCATGTGTTCATTCTCAATTCTAATTTTTCTCATTTTCACCTGAATGTGTGTCTCTCTTCTCATCACTCACTTATTATAGTCTTTGTTTTTTTGCATCTATTTTGTCTTTTCTCTGTTTTAAAATTGTTCTTTCTACTCCCATCTAATTTATCTTCTCTTTTCCATTAGTACATTCCTTTCATTCCCTATCATTCACTTTCTATCAGCGCACTCTTTTGGCTGCCTAAAGCAGAATGTGATCGTTCAATATCAAGGATCAACCATTCCAATTTACGCTTCTTACAATCAATCACATCAGGGCAGTAACTAAACTTCAGCCGGATAAATATAATAAATTGTTAGCCAACCCCACAAAATTATGTAAATTGGATTCCCATTTCTCCGCCTTTTGACAATACACGGTGGCCTATATAAGGAACCTTGACCGAAAGTACCATATTAGTGTGTTAAGGCTGAAACAGAATAATAATGATACAATATCTATTTGTGCATTCTTTCTACCTTCGTAGTATTTACAGTACCTTTTATATATATTTATATATATATATATATATATATATATATATATATATATATATATGTGTGTGTGTGTGTGTGTGTGTGTGTGTGTGTGTGTTTCATTCTTAATAACAATTTTGCCAATTTTTTATATGTTCATTCTCAATTCTAATTTTTCTCTTTTTCACCTGAATCTGTCTCTCTCTTCTCATCGCTCACTTATTATAGTCTTGTTTTTTTTTCATCTATTTTGTCATTTCTCTTTTCAAAATTTTCCTTTCTTCTCTCAACTAATTTATCTTCTCTTTTCCCTTGGTACATTCAATTCATTCCCTATCATTCACTTTCTATCAGCGCGCTCTTTTGAATGCCTAAAGCAGAATATTCCCATGAAATCCTATTTGACGTAGTTGGTTTCGAACAAATCGAATTTTTTGTAATTCACATATTCTGTTTAGTAATTTACATACCCCCCATAATTATGCACCTTGTATTCCACTTGTAAATCCTCTGACATTTTACTCTTATTCTTCTTGTCTTTCTTGGATATTTCTCTGATTTATTTCTATATATGGTCGGTTAAGTTGTGAAAATGTCATTCAATTTATAAATTGTCCACAAGTTAACTCTTTCTTTATACGTATATAAACATACATATGCATAAGAAAATATTTACTCATATGTGTAAACATTATTATTATTATTACTATTATTATTCTTTATTCTTTATTCAATTTTACAAATCAAACACCAAATTTTTCTAAGGAAAATCATAAAATATTTATTCATTTAGATTGAAAATATAAGATTGTACAAAATCCGCGCTAGAAAACAAATCCACCCATTTATTTCGAAACAAACTAATATAAAAAAATCCTTATTTGAAAGTTGATATTTTTCACTTGCTTTGATTACATTTTCTTCTGCTCTTTTTTGTCACTTTCAGTTTATCTAACTTTCTCCTGTGCATTTATCCATCTCTCTTTTTTATTCTTTTTCTTTTCACATCTCTTGAGCAACTCGTTGAAATAACGCATATCTTCCTTTTCCTTCTGGCACACTCTCAGTATCTTTAAATGATGTCGACCAGTAGAAAAAAATGTTTGCACATTTTATATAAATGTGCACCTTCACTGACAATTATTTTACAAGTATGACACTCCTGTTATAATCAACAGCTAAAAAAATAGAATGCATGAGCAATCAACTAGAAATAAAATTTTCGCTCCAAGAAAAGAAGCAATTGTAGAAATTATAAAATGTAATTGTGTGAGCAAAACAAAACTTAACAAACAAGCATTATATATTTATTATGTACGAAAGATTAAGATTTTTTCTCAAATTCTTGGTATTATAAGTGTTTCTGTCTTGATATTCGATTTTAATAGTGTTTAAAGAAAGGTATTCGCATCTACACTTATATACTGGATACAGAAATATATTGACACAAGTCGATTTTTTGCATTTTTACCAAGACAAGTGAGTAATAGAATTAATTTATTAATACTGGGTATTAATGCAGGTGTACATTATACAAGTCAAAAACACAATTGAAAACCTTTGGGTGATAAAGGACAAACGTGCTCGTAATAGGAAAGTTAACACGGAAGAGGAACTTTGTCGCGAATTAAAGAAATGCTGGAAAGATCTGGCGAATGACGTTGACCAAGTAAAGAATTTAGTCTATAACATACCACAAAGAATTAAAGCTGTTTTTAAAGGGAAAAGGTTACCCAACAAAATACTAAATCTTTTTTTCACTTGTATAATGTACACCTGTATCAACACACTGCATTAATAAATTAATTCTGTTACTTTGTAAAAATACAAAAATCGTCTTTCTCTGAGTGCGTTCATATATATACGCGGTTTTTACATAAAGTAATCGTTTCTTGACAAATATTCCTTTCTGTAAAATGTACGATTTTTTAATTAACACTAGCGAACTAGATAGATTGTAATTAAATTGTTTCAAATTTTCGATATTTACAGGTTAAAGTATCCGTTTATGATCATCAAACTTTTCTAAATATTATACAGTGTATGCCTAGTCCGATGGGCGGCTACGGCGTGAAACTGTCAATTATTTTTTTCTCTCTCTCTCATATATATATATATATATATATATATATATATATATATAAAAAATATATATATATATTTCTCCTGATTTATTAATTAATATTGTATATGCTTTTAAGAAATAGTGTGTTATAAATATTTTGGTACACATTTTACCAATTTTCTCTATGTGTAATAAGAATTTTTATTTTTTTACTATTACAAAGGCTACATCATCCTCCCAATCTAAACAAATCAAATATTTATCCATTTAAAATGCACTGGGTTTGCCTATTTTTTTTTTACAGCTATAACACGGAAAACATTAAAAAGATGTTTACGCACAACAAAACCAATCCATCCATTTGATTCGAAAAATGTATTTCGAAACAATCCAATATGAAAAATATCCTTATTACGAACTTAAATGTGTTTGCTTGCTTTTCTTTCTTTTTCTCAACGCATTTTAAACAAAAGCAATTTTAATCTTTATGAAAAAATGTATTCATTGTTATCCTTTAATAAAGGCAAAATTTATGCGCAAACACAAATAAAAAATAATTAAAAAATCCAATTTAGTTTACAAAATTATAACACAAAATAAAGATAAGGATGCGATGATAGTTTCTTGTGATCGCTCTTCCATTGAAAGTCTCGTAATCCTCTCTGGTCACATAAGATATTCGACAAAGTGTTATCGACAGCAAGGCCGGCCATTTCTAGACAAGATAACAATTGTAAACTTTTCGAGTGTAAATTTCTTTATAGACCGTTTGAACGGTTCAGTGCTTTAAAAGAATTTAAATTTTCAGTACGTCTTCAGTCACATTGTTCTTGTCCCCTTGTTTGAAAATGTTTAGAGATCAAATATTTCTAATTTGAGAGGTCAGTGCTAACTAAACATAGCTGTGTATAGGGATTCAAATGAGGTATTACTTTTTGTTATAATATCCGTAGACAATTTTTCATAAAATCTCCCAAATATTTACGTTTCCTTGTACATATCTTCACCTCTCTTTTTTGTGGGTATCAAGCATTAAAAATGGTAATGTAAATATGAATACAAAGTAAATGTATTTCTTTTTTCTGACCGATAAAGAAGATTCTTCTTTGAGGAAATTATAATCTGACAATTCACACAATTAGCAATAGAGTAGTCCACTGATTGACAAATTTATTTTCTCTACGCCGCTTTTTCGGAATTAAAATTTGATCGTCAAATTTTATGTGATAAAATGTGCTTGTATATAGTGCACGATGGAGTAGTGGATAGCTGCTCAGACTGAGGAATTGGACAGTCGAGATTGAATTCCAATCAAATCCATTACATTCGCATAAGTGCTAATATCTTTTTTCTCCCTCCAGCTATGGGTAAATAGCAAGACAGACTGGGTTATATAACATTTGATGGCAACTGGTCTAGGACGATGTCTCTGTATTCATGTTTTGGGGTCATATGTCTGTATACGGCCCTTAAAAATGTGTGGTTGGTTTTGCACAAAGCATTCGCCATTTTAATCAAATCATTTGGAGTCTGGCTCTTGGTTCCTATGAACTGAACTCCTTGCCCCTCATACAGTAAACGACGGGAGAGTCCACCATAGTGAAATAGGAATGAGCTCCGCACTTTTTTCTTTTTTTATTAATTTTTATTTATTTTACAAACCCTTTTCTCAGTGACTGCAAGGTTTTCATTTATTGTTTCAAACCCTCGCTGTTTTGACACCAGTTTTTGATGCTAGCTTTTCGAAATTGAGGTTTCTGATGTAGATATTTAGTTATTATATTTGTTCATTTGTGCAGCATTGTGTGAATATTTAGAATTTAGGGTCTAAGCCGGAATTCTTTTTGTTGTTCGATTAGAATTTACTCGGAATAGTTGCTCTTCTTAATATTATAAGCATATTTTCTTTTTTAAATTTGATATTATTGTTTTCCTTTCTCTTAGGTAATAGACATTGTTTTGAATTCAGTTGTATTTTAGTTTCATTGATTTTAGTTTTGAATTAAGCAATATCAATATATAATTGTTATGTATATGGTGCATTTTTTAAGCATTTCACCACAAGCAAGGCGGGGGGTGCCACTAGCAGGCAAAGGGTTACAGAGTGGGGACGAGATTAAAGAGGCGTGATAGAGGAAAGGATGAATTGAAGAACAGGGAATAGATCAGGGTATCTGTCGATTGACATTACATTTGAATAGTTGGCGATTATAGCTATCAAGGAAACAAGTAATAGGAAGGGAAATCCACAGACGAGGGGTGCGAGACATGAAGCTATTGGAGTAGAAACGACGGCCATATTTAACCCTTTCGACAGTGAAAGGTTGGGACTGTGATGCCAGCCTAGTAGCATGATTAAATTCATGCAGTCTGGGAACTAGCGAAAGTCGCTCGTCGGAGCAGTTACCGTGAAAGTATTTGTAGAAATGACAGGATCAGGACAAATTACGTTGCATATTTGTCTCTGGATTTTGTCGAGTACCTTAAGGCGAGCAGCGGGGGCACCAGACAATATATGGCAGCAATATTCCATGCAAGGGCGATTGGTTGATTTATAGATTTGAAGGAAGGACTCGCGCGAGAAAAAACTACACAGGTAACCAACTTTCCTTTCGGCGGATGAATCAATTGATTCAATGTAATTGTTTCATCTCAGATCTGCGGACTGTATGTATGCAAGTTTTAATTTATATACATATATATATAAAATATAGATATCAGCTGGGTGCTAGAATGTTCCCTGTCCTACCAAAAAATAATTCTGTACGTTTGATCAATTTATTAGATTTTAACAATTAAATTTCATGCATTCAAATTACAGCCGAATTGCTACTTTTGACAGCCTTCAGTTTAAACCAGGGAGTAGATTGTTTCACCTATCGAACGGTCACACTCTTCTCCTGACTTTTGAATATAAGTAGTGGTTTGTTTTTTGTAAATATTTTGGGTTACTCTCATATTTTTCCGAATAAATCAAGTTTTCTTATAAACTTAAAAAGATGGTAAATGTTTGATTATTAAATAAATAATATGGAGATCGTTACCTACTATAAACTCTAATATTTTATAAAAGATATTTCGTTTGTGTTATGGGAATTTACCCATAATAGAAATGGACTATTCCGTACCTCACAAATCCTGCGCCTTAAGAGGAAGCAGCAGGAGTCAGTGTGAGTCAGTCACAGATAGAGTGGCGTCAGACGATTACTGTAAGACATTGGAATAGTGATACTTCGAGACAACATAGTTCTCTCTAACCTAACCTGATTGTTATTACTAACACTTCTACTTCTTTTGTACATATTCTGTTTGTAATATATCTGTGTTATTCCATACCGGTGTTAAAGTAATTCTTCATTGGTTCTACCTTGAACCATCACCGTGGTACAAGGAACCTGGACCATAACAGTTTGATATATGAAAACTTTTAATATATTATTTCACTGAAAATATGAAAAAAAATGATGAGATCTTTAGAAGTGTTTAATTTTGTTTATACACGATCTTTGTTTAAAATTGCATGGTATTCTTGTAATCAATTCACCCTAATCAATGTGATAATGACACTAAAACACAAAGAGTTACGAGTGATAAAAGAAAAAAGAAGACTTTAGAAAGAAACTGAAATCCAATCCTAAACAGGAAAGAAGATATAAACGGAATTGAGGAAGTAGATAAAAATCCAGAGATCCCATGAAAAGACAGTAGATTTTATTAAACCTTATATTGAGTGGCCTTAACAGAACTACGATGTAGCAATGGTGGATACAAACTGAATAAAATACGCAGGAGATATTTTGTTGATAACAGACACAGAAAAGACATTACGCGTTATTCTAGAAAAAGTAGTAAATGAAAGTGGGAAGAAAGGATTATCCATCAACTGTAAGAAGAGAGAATGCGTGTGTTTTCTTGTATTTTTTTTCTTTCGTTTTGTTTCTTTTTTTATCAAGGACAACAGAAGATGTGTGATCTGAATTAAGGAATTCAGAATCAAGCAAGTACAAAAATCTAACCATTTGCGCAATATTTTATTAGACGACGGGAAATAATAAACAGAAATCCAAAGGCACATTGCAGTTGGGAAACTAAACAAAGTATTGAAGTGAAGTACGTCCAACAAGCGGTCATGGTGGCTATTTGTAATTCTGTCATGGCGTATGTGCGAGACAAAGACTTAAATAAAAACTGTTGGTGATTTGCATGCACGAGCATGTAACTGATATAAACGAAGAGGACGTTTTTTTCGGGACGCAGTTATTTGAATTGGACGGAGTAGGTAATGGTTGCTCCAGTTAATGCTACGCAGCCACTACTTATTTAAGACAGTGCATACTGAGAAAGACAATATTCGGAAAATGTTATTGAACTTCCAACGTTATGATATTTTCAGTTGGAACTTTCAACTTGACTCGGAGCGAAAATCAAGAGCTGTTAGCGATGTACAAATTGGACGTTGTTTGCTTACAAGAGACAAAACTTGGACCTGGTCTGAACAGTAACATCGGCAAAAACAAACTATTTACTTTTGAAAGCAAGATGGAAACTTCTTGGACATATTTTGCCAATGGATCCATAATGCCCAGCTACCAAATTCATGGAGTGTCTTTGAAAAATCTGACTTGAAAAAAATTTAGACGTCATCCAAGAACCACCATAGTCACAACGCTGAACTGAGACATTCAAAGAACAAGGCAGAAAGATAGCACTTTTCCTTTTACAATCATGGAAGATCTGCAACAAATCCGCAAACTTGCAAAGGACAGAGAAGGCTTGTAAAATATTGTCGAACGCCGTCGTCGTCGTCGTGACATTGTATATATAATACAATGTCACTAAAGTGTCGTGACATTGTATATATAATACAATGTCACTAAAGATCAGAGAATAATATAATTCATGACCTCAAATCAAAACAGGTGTGATGATGTTGTTGATGATGATGATGACGACGACGACGACGGCGACGACGACGATGATGATGATGATGTTGACGACGACGACGACGACGACGACGACGACGACGACGACGATGATGATGATGATGTTGACGACGACGACGACGGCGACGACGACGACGATGATGATGAAGACGACAACGACGACGACGACGGCGACGATGATGATGATGATGATGATGATGATGATGATGATGATGATGATGATGATGATGACGTCGACGACGACGTCGACGACGACGACGATGATGACGGTTTGAAGGGCGCAGTGGATTGATAGCGGAAGGACATCTGCTGGGATTTTTTGATATTGGACGCACCATTCTTGATTGCAACATTTCCTTCTGCATCCCCACCTCCTTTGATTCTACAGTGTTTTTGATTAGGAAACAATTTCTCTCGCTTTGAACTTAGGTTTTACTGCCCTTTGATTATTAAACAGTTTTTCTTGCTTTGAACTTGAAATATTACTTCAAATCAACTACAAGTATTAAGAATCAGAAAAGAAAGTTCGAAACACAGAAGATCGTCGGGAATTTCTATGTAATATCAATCCTCCCATCTGAGGGGAATGCGGGACAGTCTCCTCACCGAAAAAGTGTAGACATTAAGCAACAGAGATATGCCTCTACAGCAGGATGCTGAAAATAACATGGCCGGAACATTTAATCAATGAGAAGAGTTTAAGGAAAATAAGAGTAAAAAGGACACATATGCTTAGTATAAAAAGAAACAGTTGAACATTCTGTGATGTATAAAGAGGAAAGTCGGTTTGCAGAATTTGACACTCTTATGACATGAAGGCAAACATTTTTAGATGATAAAATATGTCAGATACCAAAAAAGCTTTTGTAAATGGACAGCAGAATATGGATTGGGAGATGTGAATAAAACTATTTAGAGCTACAAAGCAGCGGAAGATGTGGAGAGAAATAATCACTTACACTTTGAAGGGATATGGCACATAAAAAAACGGGTATTGTATACTAAACTTCTGGACGTATATATTCATATTTGTTGATCTGGAAATAAAGTCTCTGTCGATAACTGATATTTCAGCTGCAGGGAAATGACTTGTCGCGAAGGTGCACTTTTATTCAAGAACTAAAGATTTGAAATAATGTGACTAATCATAATATTCAACAATGAAACATTTTCATCAATTTAATTTGAACACATGCCGCTGCTGTGAAAGTTGACTTCATATGTTATAATCAATTATAAACACCATGAAATGCAGAGAGATTTTAACATGGAGACTGAAATATATCTGATAATTATCAGGATATATTTCTTGTAAGTAATCGATAGTGAAAATTATAAAACAATCCATAGATTTAATGTACAGTCATGCAAGAACACATTGATTTTTCGTGGACAGTTTATAGATATTGGTCAATAAACGAAAGAAACGAATCATTTTAATTAAATTGTCTTCTCTGTTTTTTTGTAATATTCTCTCTTTTAGGTGTGTGCGATTAGAATTTATGAACGTCATATGGACTATTGGAATTTAGACAAGATCTTTATTGGTAACATTGATTACTGCAGGAAATGTCTTATCTTATAATTAAAAAATCATGCACACACACACGCGTGCGCGCACACACATATATTCATGTATGTGTGCCGGTATGTCCGTCTGTGGTTCAGAGTGAGATAGAATAACAAATATCGATGAGAGAATCTGAAACGAATCAAATGAACAGGTTTCGAATTTCAAGATTGCGTTCTCTTCAGAAGACACTTAGAAATATCATAAATTCACTATTTAGCTATGAGCGTTTTTTCACCTTTTGATCAGATTCCATAAAATGGTTTTCAATATATTTTCTTCAACTGGTCGATGATATTCAGGGTTACGAATTCTATGAGCTCTAAATTTTAAATATAAAAAAAAACTCTAGAAAAATTAATAAAAACTGACATAAAATATTTGCCTACTCATTCTCCGAATTATCGAATAACTCATATTCAGCTACATCAGATGAGATCTTTAATTTCGTACACAGTTTTAATAATATTAATATTGATAGAATCAGCAATATAATTAGAATTGAACTGGCGTCTTGGCTTCAGACTCTTTCTTACCGTCGTAAAGTTGTTTTTCCGTACTTTTTTTTTAATATAAATACTATCATAGTAATTGTTCGAATGAGCTCTTCACTACGGAAGCCAGATTTTATGAGATTAAGCACAGTATTAGATTAGCAAAAAGGTCTCATCATTTAACACATAAATTGGGCGGATACAACTGTAAGTTCTTTGCTAAATGTTCCCTTTCTCTATGCGCTCCGGACAACTTTGATCTTCAAAAAATTTGAATATAATGTCAATCGTTATCTACTGTATTTCTGAGCACTCATCTACCGTTCTATCTTCTTAATAGTGTTTATATTTTCTAATTCTTTCACACGCAGTACCCACTTGTGTCTTAGTAGACTTGCTTAGGGTGACTTCGATTATAGATAAAAACAAATTAATTATTTAAATAAAATAACTTCTATTTTTCAAAACCAATGTTAAAACGTTAAAGAAAGGGCGCTTTCGTCGAATTATCTAATGAGGTCATTTGATGTAAAATTCTTAAACCAAAACTCTCCCGAACAGAAATGCTACTAAGACACCACCTCCGCTTCTAGTTATGTTTTACTGACGAGGGGAAACATAAAAAGCTCGAAACGGCATGAACCGAGAAGAGGAACAAGGATCAATTTATAGGTAGCCAATTTATGTTAGTCAAAAATGCGTACAAGAACAAAGTAAATACCGCGAAAAATAAGAAACTATTCGTTCTTTGTTGCATTCAATAATACATGTATAAAAGTAATATATGTATATAACTATATAAACGCATATATGAAAAAGTTACAGAACTTGTTTACATATATTTTTTGTTATCGATAGATCGTGATTTTATTTCAAAAAGGTCAATAGCTGTATAGGTATTCAGTATATTGTTCGATCTAAGATTCCATTGAGATCAAAGTCGTTGTCTTAGTTTCATTCTTTATATCGATTTTTCTAACTTCTTTCCTGTCGATAAAATAGAGAGATCGAACTGGTATTCGCTTCCTCTATTTATTTCCAATTTCATACACACCCAGAAAAAACAAAGATAGATAGATAGATAGATAGATAGATAGATAGATAATTTATGTATTGTTTTTTCTGCTAGGTTCGTGGTATTTGGAAACTCTGATGAGAATCAAAGTACGAGGGTCATTCAATACATAAGGTAAATTTTTCGGTATAAGGACTTCTAATACAGATAGAAGCTTACTTTTTTTCTTTTTTTTTTGTTTTACTTATTTTTCACATGGATTTAATTTCTTTTGCAGATTAAAAAAAACTTTCAGAGTTTTGGCGATTAACAAAGATGGCTGACCAAGAAGCATGCTCCAGGATTGAACAGTGGTCAGTTATCAAGTTTTTGGTTGCTGAAGGGTGCAAACCAGTTGAAATTCATAGGAGAATGTCAACTGTGTATGGTGCCACATGTTTCAGCCAAAAAATATCTACAAGTGAGCTAAATTGTTTAAAGAAGTACGGTGCAGTGTTGAGGATGAAGACAGGCCTGAAAGGCCTACAGAAGTGAGATATCCTGAGGTGATCGAATCAGTCAATGACCTCATTCAGTATGACAGAAGGGTGTCAGTGGATGACATTGCAAGGACTTTGAGCCTATCTATTGGGACATCACACAATGTCAGCTGCCGTTGGGTGCCAAAGATGCTTACTGCAGAGCACAAACAGAACAGCAGCCCAAACGGTGCAGACTATCAACGACCTGGGCTGGGAACTGCTCCCGCATCCCCCTTACAGACAGACCTTGCCCCTTCAGACTTTCAGTTGTTTGGTCCCTTGAAAGCCTTCACGAGAGGCACGAAGTTTAAAAGTGACGATGAAGTCAAAAGTGTTGTGAGCGACTGGCTGAGACATCAGTCCAAAGATTTTTACGCTGAGAGAATACGGAAGCTTTTGCACAGATGGGAAAAGTGTGTGACAGTGCTGGGAGACTACGTTGAAAAAAAGTAAGCTTCTATCTGTATTAGAAGTTCTTATACCGAAAAAGTCACCTTATTTATTGAATGACCCTCGTATTTGTTTACAATTTTTTGTAGCATAAGAATCTAGTATTTGAACTGACTTTGAAAATTGTCAAAAATGAGTGAATACGCACACACTTGTCTATAAGAAAAATTATATATTTCTAAATATAGCAACTCTTACGTAACTTTAAATTAAAAATGTAAATAAAATAATAGCAACATTAATCCAGCTCTTATGAATATCTGTCGGGCAATCTCAATACAGAAAAACCATTTCACGCGTGCAAACTATTTATATCGCGTCGGGTTTCAAATTCAGAATTTAAAATATTGTTCGATTCACTTAGCAAAATAAAACTAGCACTTTCGCCTGTGTGAACTTTTACTGAATATGATTTGGGAAATGTCTGCAAGGAACGCCCGAAACTAATATCTTCTATTCATTTCCACGAAAGCTACAAATACCGTGTTCACAATAACAATCTTTATACTTCATGATTTCCTTTAAAGCACAAAAAATGCATTGTTCCAAACAGTCGTAAAATCTATTATAAGGTTATAACTCACAGTGTGTTAACCATAAACGGTCACAAAGTGATGATACATGTAATTAGGTGCACTTTCTCCACAGGATGGAGCTCACTGACACCTTTTCAGACTTGTCAGACTCAACTTTGCTATAATCTCAGTAAGCTTCACTTTGTAACAAGACAATAATTTATTTTTTATCTAGAAAGTTTTGATGTCCAATGAGAATCTGTCTTTGATGTTGCAGGTAAATTTAATCAAAAAGAAACTACATATAGAACGTGTCTTGAATATATTCATCGTCTAAAAGTGTTATCTCAAATATTAAAATCGATATTTTTTCATTGAAATATATTTTATTTGGGGAAAATAACAAGTTTTAAAATATTTTATTAACTGACATATTCGTGCGTACACGTATGTTTAATATTTTCTTTTTTTAAATATTTTATTAACTTTCATAACTTTATATTTGACATTTACTATCCGTTCAATTTTTTTTTCTTCATCATTTTGTCGCTTGGTATCTATTATTATTGTTAAGAAAATCGATCAAATTTACAGATTCGAAGAGGAAGCTGGATCTAACGTACTTTTGTACAGAAAATATTAATTTATTGATTTTGTGTAAATATATAATTTGCGTTATTCATTCGATAAAATAATCAAGTAATAATAATGTTTGTTTTCTTTCCTCATAATATTATGAAATAATTCATACTTGACCTGTATTAAATTTAAGTTATTATTTTAAGTCTGCTTACCAGTCAAATCTCTCGAGAAAATATTATAAGATTATTGACGTATCCGCCTTCTTTCTCTGAATTGCCATCATTTAATGATATAAACATTTCGGTGATTTGATAAAAAATATCTCGTTAAATAACATTTAGAAATGTTAAAAATCATAACTTCGTGATTTTATAAACAAGTTCACCCAAATAAAGGTGGCGTCCTGGGTATGACAATAAACTACATCCGCGTCCTGGGTATGACGATAAAGTACATCCGTGTCCTTTGTACGACGATAAACTACATCCGCGTTCTGGGTAAGACAGTAATCTACGACCAACAGGAAGCCTCTTATCAGGAGGTGTTGAGAAGCGTGGTAGCAACTGTTAGGGCGCAAGCTATGGGCAAATAGTTAACCGCGAAACTGAGGTACAAAGCATTATAAAAGTGTAAAATTAGGTTTCAATATCAGAAATACTTTGTAAAAAATATTACTAGAAATATATTTTTGAAGAAAAAAAAACTATTACCAGCAATATATTAAAAAAGATATATTATCAGCAATATACTTTTGAAAAAATTTTTTACCAGCAATACGTCTTTGAAAAAAAAGAAAAGGAAGAGGGAAGAGAAAACCATTACCAGCAATACACGTTTTAAAATAATATTACCAGCTAGACATTTTTTTAGGAATAAATATTACCAGAAATAGATTTTTGACAAAAGAAAATATTACTGGAAAAAAATGTTGTCGGCATAAAATGACCCATTGAGGTTAATATGCCGTAAAACACAACAAACCAAACCAAACCAAATCAAGGTGATATCACCTTGATTTGGGTGAACTTGTTTAGAAATTCACGAAGACATGATTTCTAACATTTCTCGTTTTGATATCCATTTGTTTAATGTCAGTTATGAGGCATTAAGGATGTTGAAACTGTAGTGCCCCACGGGAAGAACCAAAGTATTTATGCCTGATATTCTGTTTTGTTAAGTATGTATTTAACACCAGACGTTCACGCCTATATTTCTTTCTTAATTTTTCCTTCATTTCGGTATGTTCTATTCCATATCCGTCACTAACTCCTAAGTATTTTTAGGTTTCTATTTCATCCAATTCCCCAATCTCTTTGATGAAATCTAGAGTTATTGACTGGGTTTCTGTAATTCTCCCATTTTTAAAACTTAAAGTTGTACATTTCTCTAATCCGAAATCCATACCGATGGACTATTTTATATTATTGAGGAGACCCTTCAACTCATTGTCGTCTTTGCCCAAATGTTTGATATAACCCATGCAGAATATGCGATTAAGCACTTTCTTCTTTATGTTTCTTCCATTTCTCTTCATTCTTCCATTCCGTGTTTTACTGAATTATTATTATTATTGTTGTTGTTGTTATTGTTGTTGTTGTTGTCGTTGTTGTTGTTGTTGTTGTTGTTGATGATGATGATGATGATGATGATGATGATGATGATGATGATGATGATGATGATAATCTTCTTCTTGTCTCTGGTGTGACACTTTACCGTCGTTAATGGAAATTCTATTCGTTAGACAGGGTGTCAAAATAACTTTTCGGGAACCCTTACAGAATTAATGACGGTAGCTGTCTGAAGGTCTACAGATTTGGTCTCAATTCCACTTTTCGATAAAAGCTCTTTCAATTTTCTAAATAATGCTTGACGTGCACCCGTTACTATAGGAATTAATTTAACGGTCTTCTTTCATATGTTTTTCAAGTCTCGTGCGAGATGCTGGTATGTTTTAATTTTTCAGTTCCTTTGGAGTCAACTCTTGTATCAAAGTTAATAACTTGACACTTGATATTCTCCTTATCTATAACAATTAGATCGTGCCATAATGTTTCAATGACATGATCCCATATTTTCTCTTATTGTCTTTGACTGATATTCATGCATTTATTATTATTATTAGTAGTAGAAGTGCTGTTGTTGTTGTCGACTATGTTCTTGTGACTTACTTTTTTAAGACAGCTGTGTAGTGATTTTAAATATGAGATGAATGTATATTCCATTATTTTCATTATTGCTTTTTTTATTGCAATTGCTTATTTCGCAGTTCTTTGTTATTGTATTCCTTTCGTTATTATTATTATTATTATTATTGTGGTTGTTTTCTTTTTATTGATAGCAATAGGAGTAGAACAGTAGAACGGCAAAGATAAATAATTACTAAACTTGAATTTGTTGAGAATATAAGAAATGTGAATATTACGAGCAATTACTGAATGGATGAAAAACACATGAAGTCATTACACTTCCAGCAATCTTATAATTTGCATATAAATTGAATTTAGAAGTATGGAAAAAATGAATAAAATAAAACAGAAAATAAAAGTAAAACAAAAATGGAGATTTTTAGGCTGGAATAAATGTTGAAAATTATAATTTGTTTTTGAATTTTTGTATGAAATAAATAATGCTATTATTTTTCCTATTTTAGTGCAAACACACATACGAGCACAAATACTCGCGCACACACAAACACACACACATATATAAATATATATGTATATATATATGTATGTATGTGCGTATATAGATATGTATCTATATATATATATATATATATATATATATATATATATATATATATATATATATATATATATATTACATCGATAAACAGATATATCTCAGTGTGCACCTACTCAAACAAGGGAATTCATATTTCTTTAGTGCTTTTGAATGAGTATATTATTAATATTATTTGTTTCATTTAATTTTATTTGAAATTTACTGCGTCCAAAAATAAAACGTGTAAATAATTTGTTCCGTTTAAATTTACCAAATGTTTTATTTAAATATTGTGAAAGATTTCCTATCACAAATTGAAACAGGCTCGATTTTCTTTATTATTGCAGTTCTTGTTAAATCTAAAAGTTAACTGCTCCATTCTCAAGCCTCAGTTCGATTGTCATCGTACAACATCATGAAATATCCTGTTAAGTCGTTAATCAGAATAAGTTTTCAAAGTTTGGAAATATTCATTTTAAGTCATAAAAGAAGGAGTAATAAATATAGCTAAATAGCGATTTCAACAATCAAATCGCTATAAAATCTCAGACCTTTATTCAGTGCCATCCTATTTCATGTAATTACATATTTGATAAATAACTTTCAGATTTCTAACTGCAGTTGTTTCTTGGCAATTCTTAATCGATCAATAATTGCTGACAATTACGATTTTTGTGAAACCCACAAGCAATGGAAATAAAATTGTTGATTTCCTTATGTCTTTTTTCTGATTGTATCTTCAATTCCTCTTTTAGGTTATCTGTTTTCCAGGACTTCCTTCTCGCCTTGGAATTTCTTTTTATTAACGACAATTCTATTGATTAATTGTGCGTAAGTTTGGCATTTACTTTCAGGTATTCCGCATTTAGGAACAGACATTTCGCCAGAAGGAATATAATCGAGAAAGTTTTGTTGTTTCCACATTAGCGATTCAATGTGCACTTAAAATGTTAATATGTCATCGGCAATTATTTATTTATAAGCTAACCTTGTTAACAGGAAACGTCTTCAAACAACGAACAGAAAGTACTGTATATTTCAAACTATATATGTACTAGAGTGTCTCCAATTCTCCTCAAGAATGTTAATATGTTATCTTCATCACATTACCAGAAGAATGGCATTTCTTAAACGAATCAGCATTCAGCAGAGTATGCATTGATCAACCGCAGAAGTAGACAGATTTTGTAGAAAATGTCATTTATTCAAATTGAAGCTTGTCAATAAGTTTTCTCGTGTTTGTGTCTGAATACTGCCTTGCTAAGAATATTAGTTGAAATCTATGAAGATCACTGTCAGTCAAAAGTAAATTTCTGTTAAAACGTTATTATTGAAAATCGATTAAAACGAATCGATATTCTTAAACAACATAACATTTCTATATGTAAATTAATGCTGCCGGAGTTGATAACATATTCGAATCACAAATTGAATACCTATTTAAATAGCATAATAATATATTGAAATATTTACCTAACATAAGTGTTGTGGATCCCGGGGATGGAATCCTGCACGAAATAAATAAACAACGCCAGTAAATGAAAATAAGTGTATTGAACATAAGATAACATTAACCTCGCCGTTCGTCTCGAAAAAGACCTTCAATTGGTTTTTAACTGGGGCTGGAATTGGCTGGTTAACTTTAATGCCTTCAAAACAAAACTACTCTCTAACAAGGATCCTTCCCTGCATCCCATTAGAATATCTGAAGCTCAACTTCTCGAGAGCTCCTCTCTGCGACTGCTCGGTCTCACGCTGTCTGCTGACCTGAGATGGAACAAATACATTGAGTCAATTGCTTCATCCACCGCAAGGAAATTTGGCTCCCTGTGCCGGGCCAGGAAATTTTTCTCCCCGGAATCGATCCTCCAAATTTACAAATCAATCATCCGCCCTTGCATGGAGTATTGATGCCATATATGGTCGGGAGCCGCTTCTGTTTGCCTCAGGGTTTTTGATAAGATCCAGAAACCGGTATGCAATGTAATTGGCCCTGATCTGGCTTCTCGTCTGTAGCCTCTCTCTCACAGACGCGCCGTCGCCTCTCTTTGTCTCTTTTACAATTACTTCCATCGTAATTGCTTCGATGAGCAGCTATCGCTGGTTCCCAGGCTCCATGAATTCAAGCGTCATACGAGGCTGGCATCCCGTTCCCACCCTTTCACTGTTGAAACTGTTAAATGTAGACGTCTCTTTTACTCCAATAGCTTCATATCTCGCACCTCACGTCTGTGGAACTCCCTTCCCTATTTCTGTTTCCCTGACAACTATAATCTCCAACTATTCAAATGTAACGTCAATCGACATCTCCAGTTGCATTGATCTATCCCCTATCCTTCTCCCCATCCTTTCCTCTATCACTCCTATCTGCTCTTGCTCCAAATCCTCTGTAACCCCTTGCGTGCCAGTAGCTTTCAGCCTTGCCTGGGGTGAAAAGCTTAAAAAAAAAGAAAAAAAAAAGAATACAAACTTGAAATGAAGATTAGTAGTCCAGGAATGCGGGTTAGTAGAAAGTATATGTACAAATCTCTCTCTCTCTGCCCCCCTCTCTCTCTCTGGAATCTGCGTATCTCAACCTTGTCTCAACGTATCTTTTTACGTATCTCAACGTATCTCCAACTCTGTCAGTATAAGTATACTTTAGACGAGTCCATCTTGTGTAAAAGCGGAGAGCCCCACAACAATAAGTCTTCAGAGAAAGAAAATACGTACATTTCTGATGCAGTAAACAACACAAATGATATTGCATTTTTTTTGTCGGTGAATACATCACTTACCTTCAAAATTAAAAATGGAGTAAAAAATGCTGAAGCGTAAATTTATTAAGTTGTATGATTTTATTTTAAAAGATGCGTTATCTGCATAAGTTTTAAATTAGTTTGCTTTTATCATACTTATTTTGTTTTTTATCACGATATTTATTTCGATTTTACACTCAGCCAACGTCAGTAAGCATCATAAATCGGATATAAATAATTAGCTTCTTACTTACCTGACTTACAATACAACAATGTGATGACTCCATCTAATTGTTCCGAACGGACCATTTAAATGAATCAAAGAAAGTAGGACAGAAAGTTCACAAAACTTGGCTATTGAAAAGCATCTTCAAGGTCATATCTGATAGGAATGACTTGACTAATTAACTTTTGTCCTGATAGACGCTCGAAGCATGGACCGTTTTTGAGAGTGCAACTTTCACCATGAGAATCATTGGTTATAACAGAAACTTTCTAACTTGTCATTTGAGATGTTGAATGATATTTGCCATTATCTCTAATTGAGCAGTTACAGTTATATCAGGTGAAGGATCCGTTACCAGGCATTAATTATGTGGAATTTTCGAGGTGCAATAATAAATTGTGGTATCATCAACGTTACGATCAGAGAATTTGTGAAGAACGAGAAGACTCATCTCCCGCAAAGCGAATTTGCTTAGCGGGTCAGGTCTTGTAGAAATATCGTGACCGCCATTTTAAGCGAAATGGATTACTCCGAAATTCTTATCGGGCGTCCAGATGTACAATTAAAAAAGAACCAGTTTGAATCTATAAAATAGGAAGTCTCGCGCGAACGAGAATTGAGTCCGGTATGCAAATATTAGCCTTCTCATAAATAGCGAGTTTGTGAAGGGGGTGGGAGAAAACTTTGGTTGGCGTGACATCGTAGAGACGAACGAGAACGAGAGAAGAAAGAAGAGGTCTGTTGCTTGAAAGCAAGCACCTTAATCAATTTTTTTTCATCGCCAACGACTGGTGAACTAAATTAAGAACAGGATATTCTAAGATAGATCATTTAAATGAATCAGAAAGAAAGTAGGACAATAGATTCAGAAAACCTAGCCATTGAAAACGATTTTCATAGACCTGATAGGAATGACGTTCTGGCTATGTGGGATCTTCGTGAAATTCCGCGGCTGGACTGTTTGTGTAATAAATGAGAATGTGAAGAAGGAATACCCTTCAATTGTAAGAAGACAAAGTTTATGATTGCCAGGAATATAGAACAGCCCAGGAGACGATCAAAGAAATACAAAGATCAAGTAAATACGAACGTTTAAATATGTTGTTTTTTTTTTTTTTTTTTTAAGCGTATCACCCCAAGCAATGCTGGAGGCCACTATCACGCAATGGGTTATAGAAGGGTTGGAGGAAGAGCAGATAGGAGTGGTAAAGGAGAGGATGTGGAGAAAGAGAAAGACAGTGGGTCGATCAAGGCAAGGGGGTTACAGAAGATTTGGAGCGAGAGCAGATAGGAATGAAAGATGAAAGGATGTGGAGAAGGGAAGTGGATAGATCAAGGTAACTGGAGAAGATGTTCTAGTAAAAGACGTAAAACAGAGGGAACAGAAATCGAGATTTCTTACCATAGCTAAATATGTCTTCCCAAAACTAAGTGTTGAGTCTTGACTCAATGTTGAATCTCGCCTAATGCATGGAATAATAATGCAACACAAAATGTACTTAGGACAAGAATGTATTATAACAAGAAAGTGTACACAATAAGTACATATAGTATTTCTGTATATTTCTGGGAAGACGTTCCTGGAGAATGTGTTGACTAGTCGCAAACGATCAGAGTCTCTAGTTGGATCTCGTGATTCCTCCTCTCCTCGTCTTCCGGTACCAACCATTATTTATATAGTTGATAGTCACCTATGCAGATTAGGTGGATCCTACCACAACACTAAGAAAAAGTATTAAGACAAGAAAATGTCATTAGATAATTGAAGAATATTCCAAAATGCTATGTAATATCAGTTCTGCTCTATCACAGTAAATACCAGTTAATTTCTCTAACAAATGAAGAATAGAATTGCGTCAACAGGCAATTTTTGTATTACAAATGATGAGGATATTAACATGGAATCACTGTGTCAGTGACGAAGTCATTTTAATAGCGTTGCTTGATTTGTTTTTTACTGCTTATCAACTCTAAATTTTGTATTGTATGATTTTTTTCAAATGCATATTACGTTAACAATTATTGAGAATAATAATTACTTCCATTTTTAAGGGAAATGAAAACAAAAAGGACGATTATACTTAGAATAAAAAAAGAAATAGTTTAAATTTCTACGACACATGAGGAAAGAGGACTTGGAAAATTTATGACGCACAAGAAGTACTGAAGGCAACAGAAACAAATGGAAGAAGCGAGCAGCCTATCTAACAAGCTTGTGTAAATGGATGACAGAAAAGCGAGTGGAGGGAGAGTCAAAAGTCAGAAGTTGCTAAAATCTGCAAAGGACAAGAACTTGTGGAAAATCATGACCAAACACCTCCTGAAAAAAACTTGGATTACAGAAGAAGATATCTCTATGAAATCTCCATGATATCTCCATGGCTTTCACTAATGCTAAGGGTGTGATCGTGCAAACATATCGTCACGCAGACAAATTAAGGTAACAATATAGTACAATAATAATGTTGTGGGTTCTGTGTTTTGTTTCAGTCAAGGAATTAGAAATATTATAAAATCACCAGGATGACATACGAGTTAGACAGAAACAACGATACTAGGTCAGTATAGAGGAGGAGATATGAAATCATCAATTCAGTTTATTAAGTACATCAGATAAGTATAATAATAAAATGTTCCCAGTCATCTGTACAAACATGTATTGGATAAAAGAAATCAGCAAAAATAACAGATGACAATATCAGTATAACATCAGGCCCAAATGCTGGATATTAAATATTGTCAATGGCGTGGATTTGATTCCAAAGCAGCCAAAAGTGAGGAGCATCCGACGAATTAACAATTACTGAGGTGAAAATTCATTGATATAATCAAAAACAAATAAGGCATTTAGAAAAAGATTAACTATGAATGCAATTTCTTCTTTAAACGGAGACATTGGATAGAAAATGGATAAAAAACAAAAAGTTGATATCATTTTTACAAACGATTTTACTTGATGTACAGAGACTTTATTATATTTAAATTGAAAATAAAAAATATAATATTGTTAAAGTGACTAATAGTTTTACACTTGAATTGAAATCGATATTTTCTGCCAAAAAATAATTTCAGATAAATAAAAAAAATATTATTCCGATATTATGTCAGAATTTACTAGCTTTTTTCTGTGTATATACGAGGGTCATTCAATAAATAAGGTGAATTCTTCCGTACACGGACATCTAATACAGATAGAAGCTTAATAGCGATTTTTCTAACTTCTTTCCTGTCGATAAAATAGAAAGATCGAACTGGTATTCGCTTTCTCTATTTATTTCCAATTTCATACACACTCTGAATAAAACATAGATAGATAGAAAGATAGATAGATAGATAGATAATTTACGTATTGGTTTTTCTGCTCGGTTCGTGGTATTTGGAAACTGATGAGAATCAAAGTACGAGGGTCATTCAATAAATAAGGTACATTTTTCGGTATAAGGACTTCTAATACAGATAGAAGCTTACTTTTTTTCATTTTTTTTTGTTTTAATTCTTTTTCACATGGATTTAATTTATTTTGCAAATTAAAAAAAAACTTTCAGAGTTTAGGTGATTAACAAAGATGGCCGACCAAGAAGCATGCTCCAGGATTGAACAGCGGTCAGTTATCAAGTTTTTGGTTGCTGAAGGGGGCAAACCAGTTGAAATTCATAGGAGAATGTCAACTGTGTATTGCGCCACATGTTTCAGCCAAAAAATGTCTACAAGTGGACTAAATTGTTTAAAGAAGGACGGAGCAGTGTTGAGGATAAATACAGGCTTAGGAGGCCTACAGAAGTGAGGTCTCCTGAGGTGATCGAATCCGTCAATGACCTCATTCACTCTGTCAGAAGGGTGACAGTGGATGACATTGCAAGGACTTTGAAAGACATAAAGAACAAACGCAGGGGTCATCAGTCAGAAGAAGTCATCTTGCATCATGACAACGCAAGGCCTCGCACAGCACCCCAAATGGTGAAGACCATCAACGAGCTGGGCTGGGAACTGCTCCCTCATCCCCCTTACAGCCCAGACCTTGCCCCTTCAGACTTTCACCTGTTTGGTCCCTTGAAAGCGTTCACGAGAGGCACGAAGTTTAAAAGTGACGATGAAGTCAAAAGTGTTGTGAGCGACTGCCTGAGACATCATTTTACGCTGAGGGAATACGGAAGCTTGTGCACAGATGGGAAAAGTGTGTGACAGTGTTGGAGACTACGTTGAAAAAAAAAACAGTAAGCTTATATCTGTATTAGAAGTCCTTAGACCGAATAATTCACCTTATTTATTGAATGACCTTTGTATAATCTTATTACTTGCATTATTTACATAATTCGGACATCTTTATTTTCATATTCACAACGTTGCACGCCCTAGACTTCATCAGGTGATTGGAATTTCAAACCGGATCCTTTATTTCGTCTACTGGAGTAGATTGTTCTAGTTCCACGTGTCATGTCCCTTCCGGATGTCTCACGTATTTCTCTTTAACTCAAATCTCCAAGTTTTTGTTTCACCACTGCTAAGACCTGGTACTGAACTTAAAACTCTGGATCTACCCCGGGGGACGAAATAACGGTTTCCGTTCGAAGAAGTTCGGAGCGTACAACGGTCGAAACCTTGTGAATATGCCAATGAAAATAAGGATAACAGTCCGAATAATCTACATAATGCAAGTCATCATCATACCTCATCTCAGAGAAACAGATAAAAATGTTCTTATAGTTCGAATTGCTTGTACGTTTTGATTATGGGTGAAACAAAATTATATCTGTTCGGCCTTCGTATTTGAAAATGACGATGTCTATAGTTGAAGTCAGAACTTGTATTATTGCGAGGGAGATCTTGGCAATTTTCAACGTCAATTATGCTTTCTCTCATTACGGATCCAAGGAGAAGGCTTCTTCAATAAATATGACATAAAATGAATTTCTTGAGCAATATACCTGTACTTTGTGTTTCAAAATACGTTATTGTCTACCTATAAGGATTCTCTATTTACTTATTTGTCTATATTCCTGTATGATTTTCAAACATGACAATCAAATTCTATAGCTCGAGAGAAGAGAATAATCTGTGTGCGTGTGTGGGGGAGAGGTACAGGTGTGCGGTGAGAGATAGTGAAAGAAAGATTCCTGATATTCCAAAGGTAGGAATTCAGTTTGAACATAATCTGCACATGAACTCAGATCCCCAATTTTATTTTCCTTATTCATATAACATACTTACCCATATTCCTGAACTGTAATCACGTTTAGGTATAGTGGGTTGTTCAAGTATATTCTCAATCAATCGTGACATGACAGTGACGAGACATTTTTTGAGATATATTCGGATATATACTAATACCTTTCTCAGTAGGATCAGCGGGAAGGAAAAAAAACTTACAAATAATTACAGCGATGCATCATTGCTGTTATTGCAAAATCTCTGTTTATGTCTGTATAATACTGGAATGGTGCATAATTATCAGGCGTTTTTGTAGGCGAGATATTTGTTATTAAACATTGCTGTTTTGTTTACTTTTTTAAATAAAAATATTATTTTTATTTTCAGGTTATCAAAATGCGTGTTGATAATCATAGGCTCCGGAATAATCATTTAAAAGTGTTATTGTTCAATTGTTATGTTTGTTTTTTGAGAAAAAAATATTGTTCAAACACGCCTGATAATTATGCACCGACACAATAATACATCCACAACATATCAAGTTGTTCTCGAAAACTATTAATATAAACGTTTAATCCATATGCGTGTGCTATTATTCTCTCATTTTCCCTGACTAATCTAAACTCTGTAAGCATAGAAGTTGCTTGCTGTAATGAATAACTTCGTGCGTCTCTGCTATAGGATGATGCTCGATTCCAGATATTAGATTTTTAAAATAAGAAAAATACCCATTTCGATTTGGTAAAGTAGCACAATGCCTCTTCCGATTTTATCCTATATCGCATAAATCTAAGTTTAATAAATTTATAATTATATGCTTTGTCATTTTTACTTAATGTACATCAGAAAAAAATTAAATATATAATACATTTGTGAACACAAACAAACACACACACTCACACACACATATACATATATATATATATATATATATATATATATATATATATATATATATATATATATATATATATGCTGCATTAGACAAAATAGCCGTTCAATCAGTCTATATGTCTATTCTTATGTTAAATTTTCTTAGAAAAATATAATTTAATATTTGATTTATTGATGGAACTAAATCAATAAGAAATTTGTAATATTCCTGAAATAAAATTATCTACTAAAATTATAATTCTACAGACATAAAATCAATATTGGATATTAGCAACTTAATCTAATTCTGATATTGGATTTTCAAACTTAAGCCGATAGAGGATACGAAAAACAAACCTGAATTTAACATATTCTGAAGCATGCAGTCGATATCTTTCGTCTTTTTATGTATGTGTTTTTGTTTTGATTCAAATACAATGTTAAAGCTTCATTTTCTCACTTTCCCTGAGAGTAGAAATGAAATGCATCCCTTACTTCTTTTATTGATGCTGTAATATTTCCTTCTTTAGGTTTTAATTAAACCCGACCAATAAAAGAGATATATGTTGAGGGACAAACTGGGGAGAAATGAAAAACGAGCTGACCAAAAGGGGAATGGTTTCGAAATGCTGGAGATAAAGATGCAATATATGGAGTTTAGATATAGTGTGAATTAAAAGGGACACAGGAAAAACAACGAAAATGGTGGTTGAAAAAAACGAGAAGAAAAATCATTGGGGTACATGGTAAACTTTTTTGAGAAATGTTAAGGAAAGAAGATGAATGAAGATAAAGAAACATAGCGGGTTATCAGTTATAGTGAAGTGTATGAGTGTTGAAACAAATTAGTTTGAATTGGCCTTGTTAGTAAAATAGCCCACCACAAGAGGGGTATAAAACAAGAAAATAAAATTGTAAAGTGAACCAACAAATTTATATATATATATATATATATATATATATATATATATATATATATATATATATATATATATATATATATATATATCAATTTAGATCTTTACAAAATAAATTTAATGTATTTTGGTTGATACAAGGTGGTCTAATATACGTAGTAGTCCTTGCAAGAAGGAGTTTATGTGTACGTATGCAGGAACGTATGTGTGTATGTATGTATGTATGTATGTGTGAGCGTTATCGTAGGTTAGGAATGTCTTTGCTCAGCCTTAAAATGGTCCATTCGTTTATCAAGTATAAAAGAGGTGACGGAGAAAGGTAGTGGTAATAATGACGATCGCTTGACGTTTGTCAAGGGACGTGTTAATACGCTCGTCTCCTGTCTGGTAACCGGCGAACTTAACCGCCTTATATTTTGTTTGTGGGGCTTGAAAAGGTCATTTGAGAATTCACTCCCGGATATGATTCGGGACTGTCCATTGGACGATGAACAAACTTCGCGTCGGTTCGCGAAAAGGTCCGTAAAAGAATTTGTTTCTGATAATTGAAGATTATTTGAATTTAGTTTTTAAATGTTTCCTAGTTTTCTATTGGCCGAAAAACATTTCGCATCAAGGTGTGAAATTTCACGAGTTTTGCGTGTGTGGTAAGCAAAGTTTGTAAATTCGAATTTTTTTAATTTCTAACAAATTCAATGAGTCAGTGCTTAGCATTTGGATTTTAAATGTAGATATTGTTTTTTTTCACTACAGAAAGACTGAGAAAGAAAGAAAAATAACACCAGGACCTTGGGAATAAAGACTTGGGTACTAGGTTCTATAGGGGGAGGGGGATTTCAGCGCAATGTTTAGGTTTTGTAGCAATTTGCGTTGTTGGACGAAACTACCACTGACTCAGCCTATTCTATGTTCAATTACTTGTTCTACTGTACTAAAAATCACGGAATGGAAACGTCGAATTACAGCCCGAAATTTATTCCAATTCGAGCCGAAATCTGAAGAAAACAACCACAAATTTTGCTTGGTTGAAATCTCCGATTAAAACGGATGCCTTCTTTGCATTTAATTTTAAAATGCGATCGTCGATTGTTTGTTTATTTTGTGTACCAATAATACGATTCTCAATCCAAAAATTGATTACATGAGAACCTTTAATTATGTTTTTGGAAATCTATTGTTTTTCGTTTTGATTTAACTAAAAATATTTACACTCTCTAGTCTTCCTCTTTTGTCGCATTTGGTTTATATTCTATTCAATTTTACTGCTTTAAAATGTATGTTTCGCGAACACAAAATTTCCTTGTGGCTCTAAGAAATGTGTTCTTTTATTATTAGAGAGTAGAATTCTTCTTTTTCATTTAAGATAAAGTATCTATCTTGGGAGTGCGTTTTTCGCAACATCACCCGCGTGACCCCAATCTGAGGCCAACGTGACCGAATCCCAAAAAAAGGAACGCTGATTTTAGAATTTCAGTTTTTCTGCTTCTGATTAGTCTTGTGTCTATCGTCTTTTCATGTTGACTTAAATATCGTCTAATGCTAAGTATGTTTCTAATAACCATGTCCTGAAGATGGTTTACTAGACCGAAACGTCTGACGTCGACAGTAAAACAACATTAAAACGGTAAACTTGCATATTCGGATTTTGTTTTGCCTTTCCATATATTTTTTCATCATACCGTCGGATGTACATCCACATATTTGCTTACATTATTAGAGTGTGTATAAATCTACATTAAAAATGAATGTCGCATTTTCCACCTATATTCACGCCTCCCTTTGTATTTTTTATCTTTTAAAAATAAGATATATTTATTTCATTCCCGCGTCTTTTCAGTCTCACTCTCTCTTCTCTCTTGCTCATACATTTTAATATATTTTAAAGGTCTCTTATTATATTAAATTGTGATATATATATATATATATATATATATATATATATATATATATATATATATATATATATATATATATTGTTCGTTTTTTTCCTGCTGTTCTGCGAATGAACTCGAAAAATAATCTATCATTTCATTTTTTTTTGGCTTCTTAGTAATTGTGGTTATCCGGTGAAACAGTTGTTTTAATCTTATTGAAATTTTATTTCAGACTAGACCCTTTCAGATTGAATGCCAAGTAAACAAGACTATGCATGTTGACATGTTTTTACGATTAATCAAGGTCACAATGCCGCCAAAGCTTCGTAGTTCCTTGAGAAACAGTTACACGAGCTGATTAAAGATGAACCCCGCCAGATCACGAGGGAATTGTCTCAGAAGATGTCCACCACTCATTTTAGTGAGACTTGTAACCTTTAAGTAAGCTGGTAAGGTCCAGCATAAGAACAAGGTCAATGATAAGCTGTATGTTGACCAAGCTTAAAGGAGACAATTCAACTGAACAAATCTGAGCAACAATACAGTATGATTATTCAACATAACAATGTTCCCCTACGTCGCTAAGCTAACTGAAAATGCAATTAAAGAGTTCGGTTCGGAAGTTCTGCCTCACTTATCATGTTCTTATTTATCCCCTTCAGGCAACCAAATTTTTTCCGGTCGCTTTCTTACAATTTGTGGGGTGTTTCATTCAATAACGATGTAGAACTTAAAATGTGACTTGATTAATTTTAAAGAGTTCTCTTCTGAAGTCCTGCCACAGCCATCATATTTTCCTTATTTATCCTCTTAAGACTACAAACATTTTCGGTAGCTTTCTAACAATCTGAAAGGTGTTTTGTTCAATAACGATGTGGATTTTAAAATTGACTTGATGAATTTTTCGAGTTAAAACATGGTGATAACTATCGTAGAGTGATTGAACATTTAGTGGAGCGTTAGCAGGAGGCCATAAACAGTGAAGCGGGATATATTGTTGAATGAGGCAACACAATTATTTATGAATAATACATTTTAGATAAATTATAAAAAGACAAACGAATGTATGTAACAACCTAATGCAATTTAAAAAAATCTCAGCGTCTTAGAGACAAACCAGTATATCCCATAGTAAGCTGACTGAAAAAGAAAACAAAAGAAAACTTTTAGTGGTGTTACGTATTTAAACATGTGAAATTCAAAGGAAAAGACTATGATAACACATCGGAAATACTTATACAACTATCTTGATTGATAAAAAAGGATTGATAATGTTTTAACACTATTTCTAGTTAGACTAAATGATTCAACGCATCAGCAAAGATATTATGCACATATAAATGATAGATGTAAGTAAATGGAAGCCAGTTTCAACAATGCTATATTTCTTTTATAAAAGCCAGTTAAAAGAGAGAAAATACACAATAATGCACGCAAACAAAAGAAGATATTAAAAGTTAGGAATTTTGTGAGTGATACATTTTCGTGTGCGTGTGTGAAAGTTAAATTTCTAATTGGAAAACCACTCCAGCATGAGAAGAGAATGAAAGTGACCCGTTTTTATAGCTGAATGATAGCGCCCTCTATTGATTTCTTAGCAAAACTGGCGAACCTATGTTGGGGTAATCAATAATAGAAACGCAAACAAATTTTAAATGTTGAAACGGTTGTAGCAAGATTTCAAAAGGAGTGACAAAACACTGTAATGACCGCGTTTTGATGGCAAATTCAAAATGTAAAGTGCAGAATTCCTAAACAAATGAACAAAACGGGAAGCAAAAGAAGTAACAATCTTCTCTACGAATAGAGAATGATACTTGTAAAAACGGTTTGCCCAATACTTGAGCTACCTATTGGACACATCAAAATCAAGCATGTATAGAAAATACTCTATCTGGGATGATTTATAACAGACGACAGAAATGTGAAACTGAATCCTGAAGGCACATTTGTATAGTGCAAGATTCCCCCCAAATCTAAAGAAATTATTAAGAAAGAACATCTCGGGAGAAACAGACATTGCTGAACTGCTATATCATATCAACCCAATTATATGACAGTTAATGACGGGCAATTTTCTCTCAGATGAATCATCCTATGTATAACGATAAACTACTTCCGGCAGCAAGTCCTCTGATCGGAGCTTTTGGTGAGCGTGGAACCACCTCTTAATTTCTGTTGTCCCCAGGACCAATATGTCCCAGGGTGGTAACACTTCTTAGGGTCCCAACTATGAGCAAATACTGGAATCCCAAACTGGCGTCAAAAAATGAACATATAAAAATACATTAGAAAGAATTAGCAACAACGTATTTTCATATTAAAAAAAAGATTATAAAATGACATCGGTATATTATTGTACAAAAAGAATTATTGGTTATAGAGTTTTGGGAAAAAAAAACTTAAAAAGCTCACAACAAAATAAATTTTTGACAGTAAAAGACATGAGTAGTTGATATGTCATTAAACAAATCAAACACTCACAGATGAAGACGAAATTTAAGGAAACAGAGATGAGATTCTACAGAAGAAAACTGAGAATCGTTTGGGCAGAACGTCTGCGTAACGAGAACAGTTTAATGAAAATGGAGACAGAAATGAAACCTCTATTTTGATTCAGAAAGAGAAGGTTGAAACTGCATAGACCCAAAATGAGGAGACAAGGTATGGAGAAATTGACACTTGTAGGACATATTCAAAGCCAGGAGGACACAGGTAGGCATCGTTTACTCTAATTAAGGAGTTTGTGAAAGATGGGACTGAGAATGAGAAAAAGGTTATGGTAACAAAGTTTGCTTAGGATAGAAATCTGTAGAGAGTTATAATCACATACGTCTGGAAGTAAAATGGCATATTATATATATATATATAATCCATTTCTTGAAAAAGCAAAAATGTACTGATAAAAGCAAAACTAAATGTTAAGTTATGAGAAAATTATTGCTCAAATAAAGGAACAATTCAGTTCGTGAATTCAATATCATACTAATAATAAAGATGGAAAGATTAAGTAAAACAAACGCTACAGGGATAATAAATCAAATATCATAGTAATAATAAAGAAGGAAAGATTCTTAGTTATAATAAAGTATGACAATTATCACAGTGATAATTAAGTAAAACAAACGCTACAGGGATAATAAATCAAATATCATACTAATAATAAAAAAGGAAAGATTCTTAATTATAATAAAGTATGACAATTATCACAGTGATAATTAAGTAAAACAAACGCTACAGGGATAATAAATCAAATGTCATACTAATAATAAAAAAGGAAATATTCTTAGTGATAATAAAGTATGACAATTATCACAGTGATAATTAAGTAAAACAAACGCTACAGGGATAATAAATCAAATATCATACTAATAATAAAAAAGGAAAGATTCTTAGTTATAATAAAGTATGACAATTATCACAGAGATAATTAAGTAAAACAATCGCTACAGGGATAATAAATCAAATATCATACTAATAATAAAAAAGGAAAGATTCTTAGTTATAATAAAGTATGACAATTATCACAGTGATAATTAAGTAAAACAAACGCTACAGGGATAATAAATCAAATATCATACTAATAATAAAGAAGGAAAGATTCTTAGTTATAATAAAGTATGACAATTATCACAGTGATAATTAAGTAAAACAAACGCTACAGGGATAATAAATCAAATATCATACTAATAATAAAAAAGGAAAGATTCTTAGTTATAATAAAGTATGACAATTATCACAGTGATAATTAAGTAAAACAAACGCTACAGGGATAATAAATCAAATATCATACTAATAATAAAAAAGGAAAGATTCTTCGTTATAATAAAGTATGACAATTATCACAGTGATAATTAAGTAAAACAAACGCTACAGGGATAATAAATCAAATATCATACTAATAATAAAGAAGGAAAGATTCTTAGTTATAATAAAGTATGACAATTATCACAGTGATAATTAAGTAAAACAAACGCTACAGGGATAATAAATAAAATATCATACTAATAATAAAAAAGGAAAGATTCTTAGTTATAATAAAGTATGACAATTATCACAGTGATAATTAAGTAAAACAAACGCTACAGGGATAATAAATCAAATATCATACTAATAATAAAGAAGGAAATATTCTTAGTTATAATAAAGTATGACAATTATCACAGTGATAATTAAGTAAAACAAACGCTACAGGGATAATAAATCAAATATCATACTAATAATAAAAAAGAAAAGATTCTTAGTTATAATAAAGTATGACAATTATCACAGTGATAATTAAGTAAAACAAACGCTACAGGGATAATAAATCAAATATCATACTAATAATAAAAAAGGAAATATTCTTAGTGATAATAAAGTATGACAATTATCACAGTGATAATTAAGTAAAACAAACGCTACAGGGATAATAAATCAAATATCATACTAATAATAAAAAAGGAAAGAATATTAGTTATAATAAAGTATGACAATTATCACAGTGATAATTAAGTAAAACAAACGCTACAGGGATAATAAATCAAATATCATACTAATAATAAAAAAGGAAAGATTCTTAGTGATAATAAAGTATGACAATTATCACAGTGATAATTAAGTAAAACAAACGCTACAGGGATAATAAATCAAATATGATACTAATAATAAAAAGGAAAGATTCTTAGTTATAATAAAGTATGACAATTATCACAGTGATAATTAAGTAAAACAAACGCTACAGGGATAATAAATCAAATATCATACTAATAATAAAAAAGGAAAGATTCTTAGTTATAATAAAGTATGACAATTATCACAGTGATAATTAAGTAAAACAAACGCTACAGGGATAATAAATCAAATATCATACTAATAATAAAAAAGGAAAGATTCTTCGTTATAATAAAGTATGACAATTATCACAGTGATAATTAAGTAAAACAAACGCTACAGGGATAATAAATCAAATATCATACTAATAATAAAGAAGGAAAGATTCTTAGTTATAATAAAGTATGACAATTATCACAGTGATAATTAAGTAAAACAAACGCTACAGGGATAATAAATCAAATATCATACTAATAATAAAAAAGGAAAGAATCTTAGTTATAATAAAGTATGAAAATTATCACAGTGATAATTAAGTAAAACAAACGCTACAGGGATAATAAATCAAATATCATACTAATAATAAAAAAGGAAAGATTCTTAGTTATAATAAAGTATGACAATTATCACAGTGATAATTAAGTAAAACAAACGCTACAGGGATAATAAATCAAATATCATACTAATAATAAAAAAGGAAAGATTCTTAGTGATAATAAAGTATGACAATTATCACAGTGATAATTAAGTAAAACAAACGCTACAGGTATAATAAATCAAATATCATACTAATAATAAAAAAGGAAAGATTCTTAGTTATAATAAAGTATGACAATTATCACAGTGAAAATTAAGTAAAACAAACGCTACAGGGATAATAAATCAAATATCATACTAATAATAAAAAAGGAAAGATTCTTAGTGATAATAAAGTATGACAATTATCACAGTGATAATTAAGTAAAACAAACGCTACAGGTATAATAAATCAAATATCATACTAATAATAAAAAAGGAAAGATTCTTAGTTATAATAAAGTATGACAATTATCACAGTGATAATTAAGTAAAACAAACGCTACAGGGATAATAAATCAAATATCATACTAATAATAAAAAAGGAAAGATTCTTCGTTATAATAAAGTATGACAATTATCACAGTGATAATTAAGTAAAACAAACGCTACAGGGATAATAAATCAAATATCATACTAATAATAAAGAAGGAAAGATTCTTAGTTATAATAAAGTATGACAATTATCACAGTGATAATTAAGTAAAACAAACGCTACAGGGATAATAAATCAAATATCATACTAATAATAAAAAAGGAAAGAATCTTAGTTATAATAAAGTATGAAAATTATCACAGTGATAATTAAGTAAAACAAACGCTACAGGGATAATAAATCAAATATCATACTAATAATAAAAAAGGAAAGATTCTTAGTTATAATAAAGTATGACAATTATCACAGTGATAATTAAGTAAAACAAACGCTACAGGGATAATAAATCAAATATCATACTAATAATTAAAAAGGAAAGATTCTTAGTGATAATAAAGTATGACAATTATCACAGTGATAATTAAGTAAAACAAACGCTACAGGTATAATAAATCAAATATCATACTAATAATAAAAAAGGAAAGATTCTTAGTTATAATAAAGTATGACAATTATCACAGTGATAATTAAGTAAAACAAACGCTACAGGGATAATAAATCAAATATCATACTAATAATAAAAAAGGAAAGATTCTTAGTGATAATAAAGTATGACAATTATCACAGTGATAATTAAGTAAAACAAACGCTACAGGGATAATAAATCAAATATGATACTAATAATAAAAAGGAAAGATTCTTAGTTATAATAAAGTATGACAATTATCACAGTGATAATTAAGTAAAACAAACGCTACAGGGATAATAAATCAAATATCATACTAATAATAAAAAAGGAAAGATTCTTAGTTATAATAAAGTATGACAATTATCACAGTGATAATTAAGTAAAACAAACGCTACAGGGATAATAAATCAAATATCATACTAATAATAAAAAAGGAAAGATTCTTCGTTATAATAAAGTATGACAATTATCACAGTGATAATTAAGTAAAACAAACGCTACAGGGATAATAAATCAAATATCATACTAATAATAAAGAAGGAAAGATTCTTAGTTATAATAAAGTATGACAATTATCACAGTGATAATTAAGTAAAACAAACGCTACAGGGATAATAAATCAAATATCATACTAATAATAAAAAAGGAAAGATTCTTAGTTATAATAAAGTATGACAATTATCACAGTGATAATTAAGTAAAACAAACGCTACAGGGATAATAAATCAAATATCATACTAATAATAAAGAAGGAAATATTCTTAGTTATAATAAAGTATGACAATTATCACAGTGATAATTAAGTAAAACAAACGCTACAGGGATAATAAATCAAATATCATACTAATAATAAAAAAGGAAAGATTCTTAGTTATAATAAAGTATGACAATTATCACAGTGATAATTAAGTAAAACAAACGCTACAGGGATAATAAATCAAATATCATACTAATAATAAAAAAGGAAAGATTCTTAGTGATAATAAAGTATGACAATTATCACAGTGATAATTAAGTAAAACAAACGCTACAGGGATAATAAATCAAATATCATACTAATAATAAAAAAGGAAAGAATATTAGTTATAATAAAGTATGACAATTATCACAGTGATAATTAAGTAAAACAAACGCTACAGGGATAATAAATCAAATATCATACTAATAATAAAAAAGGAAAGATTCTTAGTGATAATAAAGTATGACAATTATCACAGTGATAATTAAGTAAAACAAACGCTACAGGGATAATAAATCAAATATGATACTAATAATAAAAAGGAAAGATTCTTAGTTATAATAAAGTATGTCAATTATCACAGTGATAATTAAGTAAAACAAACGCTACAGGGATAATAAATCAAATATCATACTAATAATAAAAAAGGAAAGATTCTTAGTTATAATAAAGTATGACAATTATCACAGTGATAATTAAGTAAAACAAACGCTACAGGGATATTAAATCAAATATCATACTAATAATAAAAAAGGAAAGATTCTTCGTTATAATAAAGTATGACAATTATCACAGTGATAATTAAGTAAAACAAACGCTACAGGGATAATAAATCAAATATCATACTAATAATAAAGAAGGAAAGATTCTTAGTTATAATAAAGTATGACAATTATCACAGTGATAATTAAGTAAAACAAACGCTACAGGGATAATAAATCAAATATCATACTAATAATAAAAAAGGAAAGATTCTTAGTTATAATAAAGTATGACAATTATCACAGTGATAATTAAGTAAAACAAACGCTACAGGGATAATAAATCAAATATCATACTAATAATAAAGAAGGAAATATTCTTAGTTATAATAAAGTATGACAATTATCACAGTGATAATTAAGTAAAACAAACGCTACAGGGATAATAAATCAAATATCATACTAATAATAAAAAAGGAAAGATTCTTAGTTATAATAAAGTATGACAATTATCACAGTGATAATTAAGTAAAACAAACGCTACAGGGATAATAAATCAAATATCATACTAATAATAAAAAAGGAAAGATTCTTATTGATAATAAAGTATGACAATTATCACAGTGATAATTAAGTAAAACAAACGCTACAGGGATAATAAATCAAATATCATACTAATAATAAAAAAGGAAAGAATATTAGTTATAATAAAGTATGACAATTATCACAGTGATAATTAAGTAAAACAAACGCTACAGGGATAATAAATCAAATATCATACTAATAATAAAAAAGGAAAGATTCTTAGTGATAATAAAGTATGACAATTATCACAGTGATAATTAAGTAAAACAAACGCTACAGGGATAATAAATCAAATATCATACTAATAATAAAGAAGGAAAGATTCTTAGTGATAATAAAGTATGACAATTATCACAGTGATAATTAAGTAAAACAAACGCTACAGGGATAATAAATCAAATATCATACTAATAATAAAGAAGGAAATATTCTTAGTTATAATAAAGTATGACAATTATCACAGTGATAATTAAGTAAAACAAACGCTACAGGGATAATAAATCAAATATCATACTAATAATAAAAAAGGAAAGATTCTTAGTTATAAAAAAGTATGACAATTATCACAGTGATAATTAAGTAAAACAAACGCTACAGGGATAATAAATCAAATATCATACTAATAATAAAGAAGGAAATATTCTTAGTTATAATAAAGTATGACAATTATCACAGTGATAATTAAGTAAAACAAACGCTACAGGGATAATAAATCAAATATCATACTAATAATAAAAAAGGAAAGATTCTTAGTTATAATAAAGTATGACAATTATCACAGTGATAATTAAGTAAAACAAACGCTACAGGGATAATAAATCAAATATCATACTAATAATAAAAAAGGAAAGATTCTTAGTGATAATAAAGTATGACAATTATCACAGTGATAATTAAGTAAAACAAACGCTACAGGGATAATAAATCAAATATCATACTAATAATAAAAAGGAAAGATTCTTAGTTATAATAAAGTATGACAATTATCACAGTGATAATTAAGTAAAACAAACGCTACAGGGATAATAAATCAAATATCATACTAATAATAAAAAAGGAAAGATTCTTTGTTATAATAAAGTATGACAATTATCACAGTGATAATTAAGTAAAACAAACGCTACAGGGATAATAAATCAAATATCATACTAATAATAAAAAAGGAAAGATTCTTCGTTATAATAAAGTATGACAATTATCACAGTGATAATTAAGTAAAACAAACGCTACAGGGATAATAAATCAAATATCATACTAATAATAAAGAAGGAAAGATTCTTAGTTATAATAAAGTATGACAATTATCACAGTGATAATTAAGTAAAACAAACGCTACAGGGATAATAAATCAAATATCATACTAATAATAAAAAAGGAAAGATTCTTAGTTATAATAAAGTATGACAATTATCACAGTGATAATTAAGTAAAACAAACGCTACAGGGATAATAAATCAAATATCATACTAATAATAAAGAAGGAAATATTCTTAGTTATAATAAAGTATGACAATTATCACAGTGATAATTAAGTAAAACAAACGCTACAGGGATAATAAATCAAATATCATACTAATAATAAAAAAGGAAAAATTCTTAGTTATAATAAAGTATGACAATTATCACAGTGATAATTAAGTAAAACAAACGCTACAGGGATAATAAATCAAATATCATACTAATAATAAAAAAGGAAAGATTCTTAGTGATAATAAAGTATGACAATTATCACAGTGATAATTAAGTAAAACAAACGCTACAGGGATAATAAATCAAATATCATACTAATAATAATAAAGGAAAGAATATTAGTTATAATAAAGTATGACAATTATCACATTGATAATTAAGTAAAACAAACGCTACAGGGATAATAAATCAAATATCATACTAATAATAAAAAAGGAAAGATTCTTAGTGATAATAAAGTATGACAATTATCACAGTGATAATTAAGTAAAACAAACGCTACAGGGATAATAAATCAAATATCATACTAATAATAAAGAAGGAAAGATTCTTAGTTATAATAAAGTATGACAATTATCACAGTGATAATTAAGTAAAACAAACGCTACAGGGATAATAAATCAAATATGATACTAATAATAAAAAGGAAAGATTCTTAGTTATAATAAAGTATGTCAATTATCACAGTGATAATTAAGTAAAACAAACGCTACAGGGATAATAAATCAAATATCATACTAATAATAAAAAAGGAAAGATTCTTAGTTATAATAAAGTATGACAATTATCACAGTGATAATTAAGTAAAACAAACGCTACAGGGATATTAAATCAAATATCATACTAATAATAAAAAAGGAAAGATTCTTCGTTATAATAAAGTATGACAATTATCACAGTGATAATTAAGTAAAACAAACGCTACAGGGATAATAAATCAAATATCATACTAATAATAAAGAAGGAAAGATTCTTAGTTATAATAAAGTATGACAATTATCACAGTGATAATTAAGTAAAACAAACGCTACAGGGATAATAAATCAAATATCATACTAATAATAAAAAAGGAAAGATTCTTAGTTATAATAAAGTATGACAATTATCACAGTGATAATTAAGTAAAACAAACGCTACAGGGATAATAAATCAAATATCATACTAATAATAAAGAAGGAAATATTCTTAGTTATAATAAAGTATGACAATTATCACAGTGATAATTAAGTAAAACAAACGCTACAGGGATAATAAATCAAATATCATACTAATAATAAAAAAGGAAAGATTCTTAGTTATAATAAAGTATGACAATTATCACAGTGATAATTAAGTAAAACAAACGCTACAGGGATAATAAATCAAATATCATACTAATAATAAAAAAGGAAAGATTCTTATTGATAATAAAGTATGACAATTATCACAGTGATAATTAAGTAAAACAAACGCTACAGGGATAATAAATCAAATATCATACTAATAATAAAAAAGGAAAGAATATTAGTTATAATAAAGTATGACAATTATCACAGTGATAATTAAGTAAAACAAACGCTACAGGGATAATAAATCAAATATCATACTAATAATAAAAAAGGAAAGATTCTTAGTGATAATAAAGTATGACAATTATCACAGTGATAATTAAGTAAAACAAACGCTACATGTATAATAAATCAAATATCATACTAATAATAAAGAAGGAAAGATTCTTAGTGATAATAAAGTATGACAATTATCACAGTGATAATTAAGTAAAACAAACGCTACAGGGATAATAAATCAAATATCATACTAATAATAAAGAAGGAAATATTCTTAGTTATAATAAAGTATGACAATTATCACAGTGATAATTAAGTAAAACAAACGCTACAGGGATAATAAATCAAATATCATACTAATAATAAAAAAGGAAAGATTCTTAGTTATAAAAAAGTATGACAATTATCACAGTGATAATTAAGTAAAACAAACGCTACAGGGATAATAAATCAAATATCATACTAATAATAAAGAAGGAAATATTCTTAGTTATAATAAAGTATGACAATTATCACAGTGATAATTAAGTAAAACAAACGCTACAGGGATAATAAATCAAATATCATACTAATAATAAAAAAGGAAAGATTCTTAGTTATAATAAAGTATGACAATTATCACAGTGATAATTAAGTAAAACAAACGCTACAGGGATAATAAATCAAATATCATACTAATAATAAAAAAGGAAAGATTCTTAGTGATAATAAAGTATGACAATTATCACAGTGATAATTAAGTAAAACAAACGCTACAGGGATAATAAATCAAATATCATACTAATAATAAAAAGGAAAGATTCTTAGTTATAATAAAGTATGACAATTATCACAGTGATAATTAAGTAAAACAAACGCTACAGGGATAATAAATCAAATATCATACTAATAATAAAAAAGGAAAGATTCTTTGTTATAATAAAGTATGACAATTATCACAGTGATAATTAAGTAAAACAAACGCTACAGGGATAATAAATCAAATATCATACTAATAATAAAAAAGGAAAGATTCTTCGTTATAATAAAGTATGACAATTATCACAGTGATAATTAAGTAAAACAAACGCTACAGGGATAATAAATCAAATATCATACTAATAATAAAGAAGGAAAGATTCTTAGTTATAATAAAGTATGACAATTATCACAGTGATAATTAAGTAAAACAAACGCTACAGGGATAATAAATCAAATATCATACTAATAATAAAAAAGGAAAGATTCTTAGTTATAATAAAGTATGACAATTATCACAGTGATAATTAAGTAAAACAAACGCTACAGGGATAATAAATCAAATATCATACTAATAATAAAGAAGGAAATATTCTTAGTTATAATAAAGTATGACAATTATCACAGTGATAATTAAGTAAAACAAACGCTACAGGGATAATAAATCAAATATCATACTAATAATAAAAAAGGAAAAATTCTTAGTTATAATAAAGTATGACAATTATCACAGTGATAATTAAGTAAAACAAACGCTACAGGGATAATAAATCAAATATCATACTAATAATAAAAAAGGAAAGATTCTTAGTGATAATAAAGTATGACAATTATCACAGTGATAATTAAGTAAAACAAACGCTACAGGGATAATAAATCAAATATCATACTAATAATAATAAAGGAAAGAATATTAGTTATAATAAAGTATGACAATTATCACAGTGATAATTAAGTAAAACAAACGCTACAGGGATAATAAATCAAATATCATACTAATAATAAAAAAGGAAAGATTCTTAGTGATAATAAAGTATGACAATTATCACAGTGATAATTAAGTAAAACAAACGCTACAGGGATAATAAATCAAATATCATACTAATAATAAAGAAGGAAAGATTCTTAGTTATAATAAAGTATGACAATTATCACAGTGATAATTAAGTAAAACA
Source organism: Acanthosepion esculentum (assembly GCA_964036315.1). Classification (NCBI taxonomy): domain Eukaryota; kingdom Metazoa; phylum Mollusca; class Cephalopoda; order Sepiida; family Sepiidae; genus Acanthosepion; species Acanthosepion esculentum. Next base: position 9,069,630 of record OZ038484.1, on the reverse strand, counting down.
AACGCTACAGGGATAATAAATCAAATATCATACTAATAATAAAAAAGGAAAGATTCTTAGTTATAATAAAGTATGACAATTATCACAGTGATAATTAAGTAAAACAAACGCTACAGGGATAATAAATCAAATATCATACTAATAATAAAAAAGGAAAGATTCTTAGTTATAATAAAGTATGACAATTATCACAGTGATAATTAAGTAAAACAAACGCTACAGGGATAATAAATCAAATATCATACTAATAATAAAGAAGGAAAGATTCTTAGTTATAATAAAGTATGACAATTATCACAGTGATAATTAAGTAAAACAAACGCTACAGGGATAATAAATCAAATATCATACTAATAATAAAAAAGGAAAGATTCTTAGTTATAATAAAGTATGACAATTATCACAGTGATAATTAAGTACAACAAACGCTACAGGGATAATAAATCAAATATCATACTAATAATAAAAAAGGAAAGATTCTTAGTTCTAATAAAGTATGACAATTATCACAGTGATAATTAAGTAAAACAAACGCTACAGGGATAATAAATCAAATATCATACTAATAATAAAAAAGGAAAGATTCTTAGTTATAATAAAGTATGACAATTATCACAGTGATAATTAAGTAAAACAAACGCTACAGGGATAATAAATCAAATATCATACTAATAATAAAAAAGGAAAGATTCTTAGTTATAATAAAGTATGACAATTATCACAGTGATAATTAAGTAAAACAAACGCTACAGGGATAATAAATCAAATATCATACTAATAATAAAAAAGGAAAGATTCTTAGTTATAATAAAGTATGGCAATTATCACAGTGATAATTAAGTAAAACAAACGCTACAGGGATAATAAATCAAATATCATACTAATAATAAAGAAGGAAAGATTCTTAGTTATAATAAAGTATGACAATTATCACAGTGATAATTAAGTAAAACAAACGCTACAGGGATAATAAATCAAATATCATACTAATAATAAAAAAGGAAAGATTCTTAGTTATAATAAAGTATGACAATTATCACAGTGATAATTAAGTAAAACAAACGCTACAGGGATAATAAATCAAATATCATACTAATAATAAAAAAGGAAAGATTCTTAGTGATAATAAAGTATGACAATTATCACAGTGATAATTAAGTAAAACAAACGCTACAGGGATAATAAATCAAATATCATACTAATAATAAAAAGGAAAGATTCTTAGTTATAATAAAGTATGACAATTATCACAGTGATAATTAAGTAAAACAAACGCTACAGGGATAATAAATCAAATATCATACTAATAATAAAAAAGGAAAGATTCTTTGTTATAATAAAGTATGACAATTATCACAGTGATAATTAAGTAAAACAAACGCTACAGGGATAATAAATCAAATATCATACTAATAATAAAAAAGGAAAGATTCTTCGTTATAATAAAGTATGACAATTATCACAGTGATAATTAAGTAAAACAAACGCTACAGGGATAATAAATCAAATATCATACTAATAATAAAGAAGGAAAGATTCTTAGTTATAATAAAGTATGACAATTATCACAGTGATAATTAAGTAAAACAAACGCTACAGGGATAATAAATCAAATATCATACTAATAATAAAAAAGGAAAGATTCTTAGTTATAATAAAGTATGACAATTATCACAGTGATAATTAAGTAAAACAAACGCTACAGGGATAATAAATCAAATATCATACTAATAATAAAGAAGGAAATATTCTTAGTTATAATAAAGTATGACAATTATCACAGTGATAATTAAGTAAAACAAACGCTACAGGGATAATAAATCAAATATCATACTAATAATAAAAAAGGAAAAATTCTTAGTTATAATAAAGTATGACAATTATCACAGTGATAATTAAGTAAAACAAACGCTACAGGGATAATAAATCAAATATCATACTAATAATAAAAAAGGAAAGATTCTTAGTGATAATAAAGTATGACAATTATCACAGTGATAATTAAGTAAAACAAACGCTACAGGGATAATAAATCAAATATCATACTAATAATAATAAAGGAAAGAATATTAGTTATAATAAAGTATGACAATTATCACAGTGATAATTAAGTAAAACAAACGCTACAGGGATAATAAATCAAATATCATACTAATAATAAAAAAGGAAAGATTCTTAGTGATAATAAAGTATGACAATTATCACAGTGATAATTAAGTAAAACAAACGCTACAGGGATAATAAATCAAATATCATACTAATAATAAAGAAGGAAAGATTCTTAGTTATAATAAAGTATGACAATTATCACAGTGATAATTAAGTAAAACAAACGCTACAGGGATAATAAATCAAATATGATACTAATAATAAAAAGGAAAGATTCTTAGTTATAATAAAGTATGTCAATTATCACAGTGATAATTAAGTAAAACAAACGCTACAGGGATAATAAATCAAATATCATACTAATAATAAAAAAGGAAAGATTCTTAGTTATAATAAAGTATGACAATTATCACAGTGATAATTAAGTAAAACAAACGCTACAGGGATATTAAATCAAATATCATACTAATAATAAAAAAGGAAAGATTCTTCGTTATAATAAAGTATGACAATTATCACAGTGATAATTAAGTAAAACAAACGCTACAGGGATAATAAATCAAATATCATACTAATAATAAAGAAGGAAAGATTCTTAGTTATAATAAAGTATGACAATTATCACAGTGATAATTAAGTAAAACAAACGCTACAGGGATAATAAATCAAATATCATACTAATAATAAAAAAGGAAAGATTCTTAGTTATAATAAAGTATGACAATTATCACAGTGATAATTAAGTAAAACAAACGCTACAGGGATAATAAATCAAATATCATACTAATAATAAAGAAGGAAATATTCTTAGTTATAATAAAGTATGACAATTATCACAGTGATAATTAAGTAAAACAAACGCTACAGGGATAATAAATCAAATATCATACTAATAATAAAAAAGGAAAGATTCTTAGTTATAATAAAGTATGACAATTATCACAGTGATAATTAAGTAAAACAAACGCTACAGGGATAATAAATCAAATATCATACTAATAATAAAAAAGGAAAGATTCTTATTGATAATAAAGTATGACAATTATCACAGTGATAATTAAGTAAAACAAACGCTACAGGGATAATAAATCAAATATCATACTAATAATAAAAAAGGAAAGAATATTAGTTATAATAAAGTATGACAATTATCACAGTGATAATTAAGTAAAACAAACGCTACAGGGATAATAAATCAAATATCATACTAATAATAAAAAAGGAAAGATTCTTAGTGATAATAAAGTATGACAATTATCACAGTGATAATTAAGTAAAACAAACGCTACAGGGATAATAAATCAAATATCATACTAATAATAAAGAAGGAAAGATTCTTAGTGATAATAAAGTATGACAATTATCACAGTGATAATTAAGTAAAACAAACGCTACAGGGATAATAAATCAAATATCATACTAATAATAAAGAAGGAAATATTCTTAGTTATAATAAAGTATGACAATTATCACAGTGATAATTAAGTAAAACAAACGCTACAGGGATAATAAATCAAATATCATACTAATAATAAAAAAGGAAAGATTCTTAGTTATAAAAAAGTATGACAATTATCACAGTGATAATTAAGTAAAACAAACGCTACAGGGATAATAAATCAAATATCATACTAATAATAAAGAAGGAAATATTCTTAGTTATAATAAAGTATGACAATTATCACAGTGATAATTAAGTAAAACAAACGCTACAGGGATAATAAATCAAATATCATACTAATAATAAAAAAGGAAAGATTCTTAGTTATAATAAAGTATGACAATTATCACAGTGATAATTAAGTAAAACAAACGCTACAGGGATAATAAATCAAATATCATACTAATAATAAAAAAGGAAAGATTCTTAGTGATAATAAAGTATGACAATTATCACAGTGATAATTAAGTAAAACAAACGCTACAGGGATAATAAATCAAATATCATACTAATAATAAAAAGGAAAGATTCTTAGTTATAATAAAGTATGACAATTATCACAGTGATAATTAAGTAAAACAAACGCTACAGGGATAATAAATCAAATATCATACTAATAATAAAAAAGGAAAGATTCTTTGTTATAATAAAGTATGACAATTATCACAGTGATAATTAAGTAAAACAAACGCTACAGGGATAATAAATCAAATATCATACTAATAATAAAAAAGGAAAGATTCTTCGTTATAATAAAGTATGACAATTATCACAGTGATAATTAAGTAAAACAAACGCTACAGGGATAATAAATCAAATATCATACTAATAATAAAGAAGGAAAGATTCTTAGTTATAATAAAGTATGACAATTATCACAGTGATAATTAAGTAAAACAAACGCTACAGGGATAATAAATCAAATATCATACTAATAATAAAAAAGGAAAGATTCTTAGTTATAATAAAGTATGACAATTATCACAGTGATAATTAAGTAAAACAAACGCTACAGGGATAATAAATCAAATATCATACTAATAATAAAGAAGGAAATATTCTTAGTTATAATAAAGTATGACAATTATCACAGTGATAATTAAGTAAAACAAACGCTACAGGGATAATAAATCAAATATCATACTAATAATAAAAAAGGAAAAATTCTTAGTTATAATAAAGTATGACAATTATCACAGTGATAATTAAGTAAAACAAACGCTACAGGGATAATAAATCAAATATCATACTAATAATAAAAAAGGAAAGATTCTTAGTGATAATAAAGTATGACAATTATCACAGTGATAATTAAGTAAAACAAACGCTACAGGGATAATAAATCAAATATCATACTAATAATAATAAAGGAAAGAATATTAGTTATAATAAAGTATGACAATTATCACAGTGATAATTAAGTAAAACAAACGCTACAGGGATAATAAATCAAATATCATACTAATAATAAAAAAGGAAAGATTCTTAGTGATAATAAAGTATGACAATTATCACAGTGATAATTAAGTAAAACAAACGCTACAGGGATAATAAATCAAATATCATACTAATAATAAAGAAGGAAAGATTCTTAGTTATAATAAAGTATGACAATTATCACAGTGATAATTAAGTAAAACAAACGCTACAGGGATAATAAATCAAATATCATACTAATAATAAAAAAGGAAAGATTCTTAGTTATAATAAAGTATGACAATTATCACAGTGATAATTAAGTAAAACAAACGCTACAGGGATAATAAATCAAATATCATACTAATAATAAAAAAGGAAAGATTCTTAGTTATAATAAAGTATGACAATTATCACAGTGATAATTAAGTAAAACAAACGCTACAGGGATAATAAATCAAATATCATACTAATAATAAAGAAGGAAAGATTCTTAGTTATAATAAAGTATGACAATTATCACAGTGATAATTAAGTAAAACAAACGCTACAGGGATAATAAATCAAATATCATACTAATAATAAAAAAGGAAAGATTCTTAGTTATAATAAAGTATGACAATTATCACAGTGATAATTAAGTACAACAAACGCTACAGGGATAATAAATCAAATATCATACTAATAATAAAAAAGGAAAGATTCTTAGTTCTAATAAAGTATGACAATTATCACAGTGATAATTAAGTAAAACAAACGCTACAGGGATAATAAATCAAATATCATACTAATAATAAAAAAGGAAAGATTCTTAGTGATAATAAAGTATGACAATTATCACAGTGATAATTAAGTAAAACAAACGCTACAGGGATAATAAATCAAATATCATACTAATAATAAAAAAGGAAAGATTCTTAGTTATAATAAAGTATGACAATTATCACAGTGATAATTAAGTAAAACAAACGCTACAGGGATAATAAATCAAATATCATACTAATAATAAAAAAGGAAAGATTCTTAGTTATAATAAAGTATGGCAATTATCACAGTGATAATTAAGTAAAACAAACGCTACAGGGATAATAAATCAAATATCATACTAATAATAAAGAAGGAAAGATTCTTAGTTATAATAAAGTATGACAATTATCACAGTGATAATTAAGTAAAACAAACGCTACAGGGATAATAAATCAAATATCATACTAATAATAAAAAAGGAAAGATTCTTAGTTATAATAAAGTATGACAATTATCACAGTGATAATTAAGTAAAACAAACGCTACAGGGATAATAAATCAAATATCATACTAATAATAAAAAAGGAAAGATTCTTAGTTATAATAAAGTATGACAATTATCACAGTGATAATTAAGTAAAACAAACGCTACAGGGATAATAAATCAAATATCATACTAATAATAAAAAAGGAAAGATTCTTAGTTATAATAAAGTATGACAATTATCACAGTGATAATTAAGTAAAACAAACGCTACAGGGATAATAAATCAAATATCATACTAATAATAAAAAAGGAAAGATTCTTAGTGATAATAAAGTATGACAATTATCACAGTGATAATTAAGTAAAACAAACGCTACAGGGATAATAAATCAAATATCATACTAATAATAAAAAAGGAAAGATTCTTCGTTATAATAAAGTATGACAATTATCACAGTGATAATTAAGTAAAACAAACGCTACAGGGATAATAAATCAAATATCATACTAATAATAAAAAAGGAAAGATTCTTAGTTATAATAAAGTATGACAATTATCACAGTGATAATTAAGTAAAACAAACGCTACAGGGATAATAAATCAAATATCATACTAATAATAAAAAAGGAAAGATTCTTAGTGATAATAAAGTATGACAATTATCACAGTGATAATTAAGTAAAACAAACGCTACAGGGATAATAAATCAAATATCATACTAATAATAAAAAAGGAAAAATTCTTAGTTATAATAAAGTATGACAATTATCACAGTGATAATTAAGTAAAACAAACGCTACAGGGATAATAAATCAAATATCATACTAATAATAAAAAAGGAAAGATTCTTAGTGATAATAAGGTATGACAATTATCACAGTGATAATTAAGTAAAACAAACGCTACAGGGATAATAAATCAAATATCATACTAATAATAAAAAAGGAAAGATTCTTAGTTATAATAAAGTATGACAATTATCACAGTGATAATTAAGTAAAACAAACGCTACAGGGATAATAAATCAAATATCATAGTAATAATAAAGAAGGAAAGATTCTTAGTTATAATATGTATGACAATTATCACAGTGATAATTAAGTAAAACAAACGCTACAGGGATAATAAATCAAATATCATACTAATAATAAAAAAGGAAAGATTCTTAGTGATAATAAAATATGACAATTATCACAGTGATAATTAAGTAAAACAAACGCTACAGGGATAATAAATCAAATATCATACTAATAATAAAAAAGGAAAGATTCTTAGTGATAATAAGGTATGACAATTATCACAGTGATAATTAAGTAAAACAAACGCTACAGAGATAATAAATCAAATATCATACTAATAATAAAAAAGGAAAGATTCTTAGTTATAATAAAGTATGACAATTATCACAGTGATAATTAAGTAAAACAAACGCTACAGGGATAATAAATCAAATATCATACTAATAATAAAAAAGGAAAGATTCTTAGTGATAATAAAATATGACAATTATCACAGTGATAATTAAGTAAAACAAACGCTACAGGGATAATAAATCAAATATCATACTAATAATAAAAAAGGAAAGATTCTTAGTGATAATAAGGTATGACAATTATCACAGTGATAATTAAGTAAAACAAACGCTACAGGGATAATAAATCAAATATCATACTAATAATAAAAAAGGAAAGATTCTTAGTTATAATAAAGTATGACAATTATCACAGTGATAATTAAGTAAAACAAACGCTACAGGGATAATAAATCAAATATCATAGTAATAATAAAGAAGGAAAGATTCATAGTTATAATATGTATGACAATTATCACAGTGATAATTAAGTAAAACAAACGCTACAGGGATAATAAATCAAATATCATACTAATAATAAAAAAGGAAAGATTCTTAGTTATAATAAAGTATGACAATTATCACAGTGATAATTAAGTAAAACAAACGCTACAGGGATAATAAATCAAATATCATAGTAATAATAAAGAAGGAAAGATTCTTAGTTATAATATGTATGACAATTATCACAGTGATAATTAAGTAAAACAAACGCTACAGGGATAATAAATCAAATATCATACTAATAATAAAAAAGGAAAGATTCTTAGTTATAATAAAGTATGACAATTATCACAGTGATAATTAAGTAAAACAAACGCTACAGGGATAATAAATCAAATATCATACTAATAATAAAGAAGGAAATATTCTTAGTTATAATAAAGTATGACAATTATCACAGTGATAATTAAGTAAAACAAACGCTACAGGGATAATAAATCAAATATCATACTAATAATAAAAAAGGAAAGATTCTTAGTTATAATAAAGTATGACAATTATCACAGTGATAATTAAGTAAAACAAACGCTACAGGGATAATAAATCAAATATCATACTAATAATAAAAAGGAAAGATTCTTAGTGATAATAAAATATGACAATTATCACAGTGATAATTAAGTAAAACAAACGCTACAGGGATAATAAATCAAATATCATACTAATAATAAAAAAGGAAAGATTCTTAGTGATAATAAGGTATGACAATTATCACAGTGATAATTAAGTAAAACAAACGCTACAGGGATAATAAATCAAATATCATACTTATAATAAAAAAGGAAAGATTCTTAGTTATAATAAAGTATGACAATTATCACAGTGATAATTAAGTAAAACAAACGCTACAGGGATAATAAATCAAATATCATACTAATAATAAAAAAGGAAAGATTCTTAGTTATAATAAAGTATGACAATTATCACAGTGATAATTAAGTAAAACAAACGCTACAGGGATAATAAATCAAATATCATACTAATAATAAAAAAGGAAAGATTCTTAGTTATAATAAAGTATGACAATTATCACAGTGATAATTAAGTAAAACAAACGCTACAGGGATAATAAATCAAATATCATACTAATAATAAAGAAGGAAAGATTCTTAGTTATAATAAAGTATGACAATTATCACAGTGATAATTAAGTAAAACAAACGCTACAGGGATAATAAATCAAATATCATACTAATAATAAAAAAGGAAAGATTCTTAGTTATAATAAAGTATGACAATTATCACAGTGATAATTAAGTACAACAAACGCTACAGGGATAATAAATCAAATATCATACTAATAATAAAAAAGGAAAGATTCTTAGTTATAATAAAGTATGACAATTATCACAGTGATAATTAAGTAAAACAAACGCTACAGGGATAATAAATCAAATATCATACTAATAATAAAAAAGGAAAGATTCTTAGTTATAATAAAGTATGACAATTATCACAGTGATAATTAAGTAAAACAAACGCTACAGGGATAATAAATCAAATATCATACTAATAATAAAAAAGGAAAGATTCTTAGTTATAATAAAGTATGACAATTATCACAGTGATAATTAAGTAAAACAAACGCTACAGGGATAATAAATCAAATATCATACTAATAATAAAAAAGGAAAGATTCTTAGTTATAATAAAGTATGACAATTATCACAGTGATAATTAAGTAAAACAAACGCTACAGGGATAATAAATCAAATATCATACTAATAATAAAAAAGGAAAGATTCTTAGTGATAATAAAGTATGACAATTATCACAGTGATAATTAAGTAAAACAAACGCTACAGGGATAATAAATCAAATATCATACTAATAATAAAAAAGGAAAGATTCTTAGTTATAATAAAGTATGACAATTATCACAGTGATAATTAAGTAAAACAAACGCTACAGGGATAATAAATCAAATATCATACTAATAATAAAAAAGGAAAGATTCTTAGTGATAATAAAGTATGACAATTATCACAGTGATAATTAAGTAAAACAAACGCTACAGGGATAATAAATCAAATATCATACTAATAATAAAAAAGGAAAGATTCTTAGTTATAATAAAGTATGACAATTATCACAGTGATAATTAAGTAAAACAAACGCTACAGGGATAATAAATCAAATATCATACTAATAATAAAAATGGAAAGATTCTTAGTGATAATAAAGTATGACAATTATCACAGTGATAATTAAGTAAAACAAACGCTACAGGGATAATAAATCAAATATCATACTAATAATAAAAAAGGAAAGATTCTTAGTGATAATAAAGTATGAAAATTATCACAGTGATAATTAAGTAAAACAAACGCTACAGGGATAATAAATCAAATATCATACTAATAATAAAAAAGGAAAGATTCTTAGTGATAATAAAGTATGACAATTATCACAGTGATAATTAAGTAAAACAAACGCTACAGGGATAATAAATCAAATATGATACTAATAATAAAGAAGGAAAGATTCTTAGTTATAATATGTATGACAATTATCACAGTGATAATTAAGTAAAACAAACGCTACAGGGATAATAAATCAAATATCATACTAATAATAAAAAAGGAAAGATTCTTAGTTATAATAAAGTATGACAATTATCACAGTGATAATTAAGTAAAACAAACGCTACAGGGATAATAAATCAAATATCATACTAATAATAAAAAAGGAAAGATTCTTAGTTATAATAAAGTATGACAATTATCACAGTGATAATTAAGTAAAACAAACGCTACAGGGATAATAAATCAAATATCATACTAATAATAAAAAAGGAAAGAATATTAGTTATAATAAAGTATGACAATTATCACAGTGATAATTAAGTAAAACAAACGCTACAGGGATAATAAATCAAATATCATACTAATAATAAAAAAGGAAAGATTCTTAGTGATAATAAAGTATGACAATTATCACAGTGATAATTAAGTAAAACAAACGCTACAGGGATAATAAATCAAATATCATACTAATAATAAAGAAGGAAAGATTCTTAGTGATAATAAAGTATGACAATTATCACAGTGATAATTAAGTAAAACAAACGCTACAGGGATAATAAATCAAATATCATACTAATAATAAAGAAGGAAATATTCTTAGTTATAATAAAGTATGACAATTATCACAGTGATAATTAAGTAAAACAAACGCTACAGGGATAATAAATCAAATATCATACTAATAATAAAAAAGGAAAGATTCTTAGTTATAATAAAGTATGACAATTATCACAGTGATAATTAAGTAAAACAAACGCTACAGGGATAATAAATCAAATATCATACTAATAATAAAGAAGGAAATATTCTTAGTTATAATAAAGTATGACAATTATCACAGTGATAATTAAGTAAAACAAACGCTACAGGGATAATAAATCAAATATCATACTAATAATAAAAAAGGAAAGATTCTTAGTTATAATAAAGTATGACAATTATCACAGTGATAATTAAGTAAAACAAACGCTACAGGGATAATAAATCAAATATCATACTAATAATAAAAAAGGAAAGATTCTTAGTGATAATAAAGTATGACAATTATCACAGTGATAATTAAGTAAAACAAACGCTACAGGGATAATAAATCAAATATCATACTAATAATAAAAAGGAAAGATTCTTAGTTATAATAAAGTATGACAATTATCACAGTGATAATTAAGTAAAACAAACGCTACAGGGATAATAAATCAAATATCATACTAATAATAAAAAAGGAAAGATTCTTAGTTATAATAAAGTATGACAATTATCACAGTGATAATTAAGTAAAACAAACGCTACAGGGATAATAAATCAAATATCATACTAATAATAAAAAAGGAAAGATTCTTAGTTATAATAAAGTATGACAATTATCACAGTGATAATTAAGTAAAACAAACGCTACAGGGATAATAAATCAAATATCATACTAATAATAAAAAAGGAAAGATTCTTAGTTATAATAAAGTATGGCAATTATCACAGTGATAATTAAGTAAAACAAACGCTACAGGGATAATAAATCAAATATCATACTAATAATAAAAAAGGAAAGATTCTTAGTTATAATAAAGTATGACAATTATCACAGTGATAATTAAGTAAAACAAACGCTACAGGGATAATAAATCAAATATCATACTAATAATAAAAAAGGAAAGATTCTTAGTGATAATAAAGTATGACAATTATCACAGTGATAATTAAGTAAAACAAACGCTACAGGGATAATAAATCAAATATCATACTAATAATAAAAAAGGAAAGATTCTTAGTTATAATAAAGTATGACAATTATCACAGTGATAATTAAGTAAAACAAACGCTACAGGGATAATAAATCAAATATCATACTAATAATAAAAATGGAAAGATTCTTAGTGATAATAAAGTATGACAATTATCACAGTGATAATTAAGTAAAACAAACGCTACAGGGATAATAAATCAAATATCATAGTAATAATAAAGAAGGAAAGATTCTTAGTGATAATAAAGTATGACAATTATCACAGTGATAATTAAGTAAAACAAACGCTACAGGGATAATAAATCAAATATCATACTAATAATAAAAAAGGAAAGATTCTTAGGGATAATAAAGTATGACAATTATCACAGTGATAATTAAGTAAAACAAACGCTACAGGGATAATAAATCAAATATGATACTAATAATAAAGAAGGAAAGATTCTTAGTTATAATATGTATGACAATTATCACAGTGATAATTAAGTAAAACAAACGCTACAGGGATAATAAATCAAATATCATACTAATAATAAAAAAGGAAAGATTCTTAGTTATAATAAAGTATGACAATTATCACAGTGATAATTAAGTAAAACAAACGCTACAGGGATAATAAATCAAATATCATACTAATAATAAAAAAGGAAAGATTCTTAGTTATAATAAAGTATGACAATTATCACAGTGATAATTAAGTAAAACAAACGCTACAGGGATAATAAATCAAATATCATACTAATAATAAAAAAGGAAAGAATATTAGTTATAATAAAGTATGACAATTATCACAGTGATAATTAAGTAAAACAAACGCTACAGGGATAATAAATCAAATATCATACTAATAATAAAAAAGGAAAGATTATTAGTGATAATAAAGTATGACAATTATCACAGTGATAATTAAGTAAAACAAACGCTACAGGGATAATAAATCAAATATCATACTAATAATAAAGAAGGAAAGATTCTTAGTGATAATAAAGTATGACAATTATCACAGTGATAATTAAGTAAAACAAACGCTACAGGGATAATAAATCAAATATCATACTAATAATAAAGAAGGAAATATTCTTAGTTATAATAAAGTATGACAATTATCACAGTGATAATTAAGTAAAACAAACGCTACAGGGATAATAAATCAAATATCATACTAATAATAAAAAAGGAAAGATTCTTAGTTATAATAAAGTATGACAATTATCACAGTGATAATTAAGTAAAACAAACGCTACAGGGATAATAAATCAAATATCATACTAATAATAAAGAAGGAAATATTCTTAGTTATAATAAAGTATGACAATTATCACAGTGATAATTAAGTAAAACAAACGCTACAGGGATAATAAATCAAATATCATACTAATAATAAAAAAGGAAAGATTCTTAGTTATAATAAAGTATGACAATTATCACAGTGATAATTAAGTAAAACAAACGCTACAGGGATAATAAATCAAATATCATACTAATAATAAAAAAGGAAAGATTCTTAGTGATAATAAAGTATGACAATTATCACAGTGATAATTAAGTAAAACAAACGCTACAGGGATAATAAATCAAATATCATACTAATAATAAAAAGGAAAGATTCTTAGTTATAATAAAGTATGACAATTATCACAGTGATAATTAAGTAAAACAAACGCTACAGGGATAATAAATCAAATATCATACTAATAATAAAAAAGGAAAGATTCTTAGTTATAATAAAGTATGACAATTATCACAGTGATAATTAAGTAAAACAAACGCTACAGGGATAATAAATCAAATATCATACTAATAATAAAAAAGGAAAGATTCTTCGTTATAATAAAGTATGACAATTATCACAGTGATAATTAAGTAAAACAAACGCTACAGGGATAATAAATCAAATATCATACTAATAATAAAGAAGGAAAGATTCTTAGTTATAATAAAGTATGACAATTATCACAGTGATAATTAAGTAAAACAAACGCTACAGGGATAATAAATCAAATATCATACTAATAATAAAAAAGGAAAGATTCTTAGTTATAATAAAGTATGACAATTATCACAGTGATAATTAAGTAAAACAAACGCTACAGGGATAATAAATCAAATATCATACTAATAATAAAGAAGGAAATATTCTTAGTTATAATAAAGTATGACAATTATCACAGTGATAATTAAGTAAAACAAACGCTACAGGGATAATAAATCAAATATCATACTAATAATAAAAAAGGAAAAATTCTTAGTTATAATAAAGTATGACAATTATCACAGTGATAATTAAGTAAAACAAACGCTACAGGGATAATAAATCAAATATCATACTAATAATAAAAAAGGAAAGATTCTTAGTGATAATAAAGTATGACAATTATCACAGTGATAATTAAGTAAAACAAACGCTACAGGGATAATAAATCAAATATCATACTAATAATAATAAAGGAAAGAATATTAGTTATAATAAAGTATGACAATTATCACAGTGATAATTAAGTAAAACAAACGCTACAGGGATAATAAATCAAATATCATACTAATAATAAAAAAGGAAAGATTCTTAGTGATAATAAAGTATGACAATTATCACAGTGATAATTAAGTAAAACAAACGCTACAGGGATAATAAATCAAATATCATACTAATAATAAAGAAGGAAAGATTCTTAGTTATAATAAAGTATGACAATTATCACAGTGATAATTAAGTAAAACAAACGCTACAGGGATAATAAATCAAATATCATACTAATAATAAAAAAGGAAAGATTCTTAGTTATAATAAAGTATGACAATTATCACAGTGATAATTAAGTAAAACAAACGCTACAGGGATAATAAATCAAATATCATACTAATAATAAAAAAGGAAAGATTCTTAGTTATAATAAAGTATGACAATTATCACAGTGATAATTAAGTAAAACAAACGCTACAGGGATAATAAATCAAATATCATACTAATAATAAAGAAGGAAAGATTCTTAGTTATAATAAAGTATGACAATTATCACAGTGATAATTAAGTAAAACAAACGCTACAGGGATAATAAATCAAATATCATACTAATAATAAAAAAGGAAAGATTCTTAGTTATAATAAAGTATGACAATTATCACAGTGATAATTAAGTACAACAAACGCTACAGGGATAATAAATCAAATATCATACTAATAATAAAAAAGGAAAGATTCTTAGTTCTAATAAAGTATGACAATTATCACAGTGATAATTAAGTAAAACAAACGCTACAGGGATAATAAATCAAATATCATACTAATAATAAAAAAGGAAAGATTCTTAGTGATAATAAAGTATGACAATTATCACAGTGATAATTAAGTAAAACAAACGCTACAGGGATAATAAATCAAATATCATACTAATAATAAAAAAGGAAAGATTCTTAGTTATAATAAAGTATGACAATTATCACAGTGATAATTAAGTAAAAAAAAAAGCTACAGGGATAATAAATCAAATATCATACTAATAATAAAAAAGGAAAGATTCTTAGTTATAATAAAGTATGACAATTATCACAGTGATAATTAAGTAAAACAAACGCTACAGGGATAATAAATCAAATATCATACTAATAATAAAAAAGGAAAGATTCTTAGTGATAATAAAGTATGACAATTATCACAGTGATAATTAAGTAAAACAAACGCTACAGGGATAATAAATCAAATATCATACTAATAATAAAAAAGGAAAGATTCTTAGTGATAATAAAGTATGACAATTATCACAGTGATAATTAAGTAAAACAAACGCTACAGGGATAATAAATCAAATATCATAGTAATAATAAAGAAGGAAAGATTCTTAGTTATAATATGTATGACAATTATCACAGTGATAATTAAGTAAAACAAACGCTACAGGGATAATAAATCAAATATCATACTAATAATAAAAAAGGAAAGATTCTTAGTTATAATAAAGTATGACAATTATCACAGTGATAATTAAGTAAAACAAACGCTACAGGGATAATAAATCAAATATCATACTAATAATAAAAAAGGAAAGATTCTTAGTGATAATAAAATATGACAATTACCACAGTGATAATTAAGTAAAACAAACGCTACAGGGATAATAAATCAAATATCATACTAATAATAAAAAAGGAAAGATTCTTAGTGATAATAAGGTATGACAATTATCACAGTGATAATTAAGTAAAACAAACGCTACAGGGATAATAAATCAAATATCATACTAATAATAAAAAAGGAAAGATTCTTAGTTATAATAAAGTATGTCAATTATCACAGTGATAATTAAGTAAAACAAACGCTACAGGGATAATAAATCAAATATCATACTAATAATAAAAAAGGAAAGATTCTTAGTGATAATAAAATATGACAATTATCACAGTGATAATTAAGTAAAACAAACGCTACAGGGATAATAAATCAAATATCATACTAATAATAAAAAAGGAAAGATTCTTAGTGATAATAAGGTATGACAATTATCACAGTGATAATTAAGTAAAACAAACGCTACAGGGATAATAAATCAAATATCATACTAATAATAAAAAAGGAAAGATTCTTAGTTATAATAAAGTATGACAATTATCACAGTGATAATTAAGTAAAACAAACGCTACAGGGATAATAAATCAAATATCATAGTAATAATAAAGAAGGAAAGATTCATAGTTATAATATGTATGACAATTATCACAGTGATAATTAAGTAAAACAAACGCTACAGGGATAATAAATCAAATATCATACTAATAATAAAAAAGGAAAGATTCTTAGTTATAATAAAGTATGACAATTATCACAGTGATAATTAAGTAAAACAAACGCTACAGGGATAATAAATCAAATATCATACTAATAATAAAAAAGGAAAGATTCTTAGTTATAATAAAGTATGACAATTATCACAGTGATAATTAAGTAAAACAAACGCTACAGGGATAATAAATCAAATATCATACTAATAATAA
This sequence comes from Acanthosepion esculentum, assembly GCA_964036315.1. NCBI lineage: Eukaryota > Metazoa > Mollusca > Cephalopoda > Sepiida > Sepiidae > Acanthosepion > Acanthosepion esculentum. The sequence continues at coordinate 9,052,322 of OZ038484.1, read as the reverse complement.
AGAAGGAAAGATTCTTAGTTATAATAAAGTATGACAATTATCACAGTGATAATTAAGTAAAACAAACGCTACAGGGATAATAAATCAAATATCATACTAATAATAAAAAAGGAAAGATTCTTAGTTATAATAAAGTATGACAATTATCACAGTGATAATTAAGTACAACAAACGCTACAGGGATAATAAATCAAATATCATACTAATAATAAAAAAGGAAAGATTCTTAGTTCTAATAAAGTATGACAATTATCACAGTGATAATTAAGTAAAACAAACGCTACAGGGATAATAAATCAAATATCATACTAATAATAAAAAAGGAAAGATTCTTAGTGATAATAAAGTATGACAATTATCACAGTGATAATTAAGTAAAACAAACGCTACAGGGATAATAAATCAAATATCATACTAATAATAAAAAAGGAAAGATTCTTAGTTATAATAAAGTATGACAATTATCACAGTGATAATTAAGTAAAAAAAAAAGCTACAGGGATAATAAATCAAATATCATACTAATAATAAAAAAGGAAAGATTCTTAGTTATAATAAAGTATGACAATTATCACAGTGATAATTAAGTAAAACAAACGCTACAGGGATAATAAATCAAATATCATACTAATAATAAAAAAGGAAAGATTCTTAGTGATAATAAAGTATGACAATTATCACAGTGATAATTAAGTTAAACAAACGCTACAGGGATAATAAATCAAATATCATACTAATAATAAAAAAGGAAAGATTCTTAGTGATAATAAAGTATGACAATTATCACAGTGATAATTAAGTAAAACAAACGCTACAGGGATAATAAATCAAATATCATAGTAATAATAAAGAAGGAAAGATTCTTAGTTATAATATGTATGACAATTATCACAGTGATAATTAAGTAAAACAAACGCTACAGGGATAATAAATCAAATATCATACTAATAATAAAAAAGGAAAGATTCTTAGTTATAATAAAGTATGACAATTATCACAGTGATAATTAAGTAAAACAAACGCTACAGGGATAATAAATCAAATATCATACTAATAATAAAAAAGGAAAGATTCTTAGTGATAATAAAATATGACAATTATCACAGTGATAATTAAGTAAAACAAACGCTACAGGGATAATAAATCAAATATCATACTAATAATAAAAAAGGAAAGATTCTTAGTGATAATAAGGTATGACAATTATCACAGTGATAATTAAGTAAAACAAACGCTACAGGGATAATAAATCAAATATCATACTAATAATAAAAAAGGAAAGATTCTTAGTTATAATAAAGTATGACAATTATCACAGTGATAATTAAGTAAAACAAACGCTACAGGGATAATAAATCAAATATCATACTAATAATAAAAAAGGAAAGATTCTTAGTGATAATAAAATATGACAATTATCACAGTGATAATTAAGTAAAACAAACGCTACAGGGATAATAAATCAAATATCATACTAATAATAAAAAAGGAAATATTCTTAGTGATAATAAGGTATGACAATTATCACAGTGATAATTAAGTAAAACAAACGCTACAGGGATAATAAATCAAATATCATACTAATAATAAAAAAGGAAAGATTCTTAGTTATAATAAAGTATGACAATTATCACAGTGATAATTAAGTAAAACAAACGCTACAGGGATAATAAATCAAATATCATAGTAATAATAAAGAAGGAAAGATTCATAGTTATAATATGTATGACAATTATCACAGTGATAATTAAGTAAAACAAACGCTACAGGGATAATAAATCAAATATCATACTAATAATAAAAAAGGAAAGATTCTTAGTTATAATAAAGTATGACAATTATCACAGTGATAATTAAGTAAAACAAACGCTACAGGGATAATAAATCAAATATCATAGTAATAATAAAGAAGGAAAGATTCTTAGTTATAATATGTATGACAATTATCACAGTGATAATTAAGTAAAACAAACGCTACAGGGATAATAAATCAAATATCATACTAATAATAAAAAAGGAAAGATTCTTAGTTATAATAAAGTATGACAATTATCACAGTGATAATTAAGTAAAACAAACGCTACAGGGATAATAAATCAAATATCATAGTAATAATAAAGAAGGAAAGATTCTTAGTTATAATATGTATGACAATTATCACAGTGATAATTAAGTAAAACAAACGCTACAGGGATAATAAATCAAATATCATACTAATAATAAAAAAGGAAAGATTCTTAGTTATAATAAAGTATGACAATTATCACAGTGATAATTAAGTAAAACAAACGCTACAGGGATAATAAATCAAATATCATACTAATAATAAAGAAGGAAATATTCTTAGTTATAATAAAGTATGACAATTATCACAGTGATAATTAAGTAAAACAAACGCTACAGGGATAATAAATCAAATATCATACTAATAATAAAAAAGGAAAGATTCTTAGTTATAATAAAGTATGACAATTATCACAGTGATAATTAAGTAAAACAAACGCTACAGGGATAATAAATCAAATATCATACTAATAATAAAAAGGAAAGATTCTTAGTGATAATAAAATATGACAATTATCACAGTGATAATTAAGTAAAACAAACGCTACAGGGATAATAAATCAAATATCATACTAATAATAAAAAAGGAAAGATTCTTAGTGATAATAAGGTATGACAATTATCACAGTGATAATTAAGTAAAACAAACGCTACAGGGATAATAAATCAAATATCATACTAATAATAAAAAAGGAAAGATTCTTAGTTATAATAAAGTATGACAATTATCACAGTGATAATTAAGTAAAACAAACGCTACAGGGATAATAAATCAAATATCATACTAATAATAAAAAAGGAAAGATTCTTAGTTATAATAAAGTATGACAATTATCACAGTGATAATTAAGTAAAACAAACGCTACAGGGATAATAAATCAAATATCATACTAATAATAAAAAAGGAAAGATTCTTAGTTATAATAAAGTATGACAATTATCACAGTGATAATTAAGTAAAACAAACGCTACAGGGATAATAAATCAAATATCATACTAATAATAAAGAAGGAAAGATTCTTAGTTATAATAAAGTATGACAATTATCACAGTGATAATTAAGTAAAACAAACGCTACAGGGATAATAAATCAAATATCATACTAATAATAAAAAAGGAAAGATTCTTAGTTATAATAAAGTATGACAATTATCACAGTGATAATTAAGTACAACAAACGCTACAGGGATAATAAATCAAATATCATACTAATAATAAAAAAGGAAAGATTCTTAGTGATAATAAAGTATGACAATTATCACAGTGATAATTAAGTAAAACAAACGCTACAGGGATAATAAATCAAATATCATACTAATAATAAAAAAGGAAAGATTCTTAGTGATAATAAAGTATGACAATTATCACAGTGATAATTAAGTAAAACAAACGCTACAGGGATAATAAATCAAATATCATACTAATAATAAAAAAGGAAAGATTCTTAGTTATAATAAAGTATGACAATTATCACAGTGATAATTAAGTAAAACAAACGCTACAGGGATAATAAATCAAATATCATACTAATAATAAAAAAGGAAAGATTCTTAGTTATAATAAAGTATGGCAATTATCACAGTGATAATTAAGTAAAACAAACGCTACAGGGATAATAAATCAAATATCATACTAATAATAAAAAAGGAAAGATTCTTAGTTATAATAAAGTATGACAATTATCACAGTGATAATTAAGTAAAACAAACGCTACAGGGATAATAAATCAAATATCATACTAATAATAAAAAAGGAAAGATTCTTAGTTATAATAAAGTATGACAATTATCACAGTGATAATTAAGTAAAACAAACGCTACAGGGATAATAAATCAAATATCATACTAATAATAAAAAGGAAAGATTCTTAGTGATAATAAAATATGACAATTATCACAGTGATAATTAAGTAAAACAAACGCTACAGGGATAATAAATCAAATATCATACTAATAATAAAAAAGGAAAGATTCTTAGTGATAATAAGGTATGACAATTATCACAGTGATAATTAAGTAAAACAAACGCTACAGGGATAATAAATCAAATATCATACTAATAATAAAAAAGGAAAGATTCTTAGTTATAATAAAGTATGACAATTATCACAGTGATAATTAAGTAAAACAAACGCTACAGGGATAATAAATCAAATATCATACTAATAATAAAAAAGGAAAGATTCTTAGTTATAATAAAGTATGACAATTATCACAGTGATAATTAAGTAAAACAAACGCTACAGGGATAATAAATCAAATATCATACTAATAATAAAAAAGGAAAGATTCTTAGTTATAATAAAGTATGACAATTATCACAGTGATAATTAAGTAAAACAAACGCTACAGGGATAATAAATCAAATATCATACTAATAATAAAGAAGGAAAGATTCTTAGTTATAATAAAGTATGACAATTATCACAGTGATAATTAAGTAAAACAAACGCTACAGGGATAATAAATCAAATATCATACTAATAATAAAAAAGGAAAGATTCTTAGTTATAATAAAGTATGACAATTATCACAGTGATAATTAAGTACAACAAACGCTACAGGGATAATAAATCAAATATCATACTAATAATAAAAAAGGAAAGATTCTTAGTGATAATAAAGTATGACAATTATCACAGTGATAATTAAGTAAAACAAACGCTACAGGGATAATAAATCAAATATCATACTAATAATAAAAAAGGAAAGATTCTTAGTGATAATAAAGTATGACAATTATCACAGTGATAATTAAGTAAAACAAACGCTACAGGGATAATAAATCAAATATCATACTAATAATAAAAAAGGAAAGATTCTTAGTTATAATAAAGTATGACAATTATCACAGTGATAATTAAGTAAAACAAACGCTACAGGGATAATAAATCAAATATCATACTAATAATAAAAAAGGAAAGATTCTTAGTTATAATAAAGTATGGCAATTATCACAGTGATAATTAAGTAAAACAAACGCTACAGGGATAATAAATCAAATATCATACTAATAATAAAAAAGGAAAGATTCTTAGTTATAATAAAGTATGACAATTATCACAGTGATAATTAAGTAAAACAAACGCTACAGGGATAATAAATCAAATATCATACTAATAATAAAAAAGGAAAGATTCTTAGTTATAATAAAGTATGACAATTATCACAGTGATAATTAAGTAAAACAAACGCTACAGGGATAATAAATCAAATATCATACTAATAATAAAAAAGGAAAGATTCTTAGTTATAATAAAGTATGACAATTATCACAGTGATAATTAAGTAAAACAAACGCTACAGGGATAATAAATCAAATATCATACTAATAATAAAAAAGGAAAGATTCTTAGTTATAATAAAGTATGACAATTATCACAGTGATAATTAAGTAAAACAAACGCTACAGGGATAATAAATCAAATATCATACTAATAATAAAAAAGGAAAGATTCTTAGTGATAATAAAGTATGACAATTATCACAGTGATAATTAAGTAAAACAAACGCTACAGGGATAATAAATCAAATATCATACTAATAATAAAAAAGGAAAGATTCTTAGTTATAATAAAGTATGACAATTATCACAGTGATAATTAAGTAAAACAAACGCTACAGGGATAATAAATCAAATATCATACTAATAATAAAAAAGGAAAGATTCTTAGTGATAATAAAGTATGACAATTATCACAGTGATAATTAAGTAAAACAAACGCTACAGGGATAATAAATCAAATATCATACTAATAATAAAAAAGGAAAGATTCTTAGTTATAATAAAGTATGACAATTATCACAGTGATAATTAAGTAAAACAAACGCTACAGGGATAATAAATCAAATATCATACTAATAATAAAAATGGAAAGATTCTTAGTGATAATAAAGTATGACAATTATCACAGTGATAATTAAGTAAAACAAACGCTACAGGGATAATAAATCAAATATCATACTAATAATAAAAAAGGAAAGATTCTTAGTGATAATAAAGTATGACAATTATCACAGTGATAATTAAGTAAAACAAACGCTACAGGGATAATAAATCAAATATCATACTAATAATAAAAAAGGAAAGATTCTTAGTGATAATAAAGTATGACAATTATCACAGTGATAATTAAGTAAAACAAACGCTACAGGGATAATAAATCAAATATGATACTAATAATAAAGAAGGAAAGATTCTTAGTTATAATATGTATGACAATTATCACAGTGATAATTAAGTAAAACAAACGCTACAGGGATAATAAATCAAATATCATACTAATAATAAAAAAGGAAAGATTCTTAGTTATAATAAAGTATGACAATTATCACAGTGATAATTAAGTAAAACAAACGCTACAGGGATAATAAATCAAATATCATACTAATAATAAAAAAGGAAAGATTCTTAGTTATAATAAAGTATGACAATTATCACAGTGATAATTAAGTAAAACAAACGCTACAGGGATAATAAATCAAATATCATACTAATAATAAAAAAGGAAAGAATATTAGTTATAATAAAGTATGACAATTATCACAGTGATAATTAAGTAAAACAAACGCTACAGGGATAATAAATCAAATATCATACTAATAATAAAAAAGGAAAGATTCTTAGTGATAATAAAGTATGACAATTATCACAGTGATAATTAAGTAAAACAAACGCTACAGGGATAATAAATCAAATATCATACTAATAATAAAGAAGGAAAGATTCTTAGTGATAATAAAGTATGACAATTATCACAGTGATAATTAAGTAAAACAAACGCTACAGGGATAATAAATCAAATATCATACTAATAATAAAGAAGGAAATATTCTTAGTTATAATAAAGTATGACAATTATCACAGTGATAATTAAGTAAAACAAACGCTACAGGGATAATAAATCAAATATCATACTAATAATAAAAAAGGAAAGATTCTTAGTTATAATAAAGTATGACAATTATCACAGTGATAATTAAGTAAAACAAACGCTACAGGGATAATAAATCAAATATCATACTAATAATAAAGAAGGAAATATTCTTAGTTATAATAAAGTATGACAATTATCACAGTGATAATTAAGTAAAACAAACGCTACAGGGATAATAAATCAAATATCATACTAATAATAAAAAAGGAAAGATTCTTAGTTATAATAAAGTATGACAATTATCACAGTGATAATTAAGTAAAACAAACGCTACAGGGATAATAAATCAAATATCATACTAATAATAAAAAAGGAAAGATTCTTAGTGATAATAAAGTATGACAATTATCACAGTGATAATTAAGTAAAACAAACGCTACAGGGATAATAAATCAAATATCATACTAATAATAAAAAGGAAAGATTCTTAGTTATAATAAAGTATGACAATTATCACAGTGATAATTAAGTAAAACAAACGCTACAGGGATAATAAATCAAATATCATACTAATAATAAAAAAGGAAAGATTCTTAGTTATAATAAAGTATGACAATTATCACAGTGATAATTAAGTAAAACAAACGCTACAGGGATAATAAATCAAATATCATACTAATAATAAAAAAGGAAAGATTCTTAGTTATAATAAAATATGACAATTATCACAGTGATAATTAAGTAAAACAAACGCTACAGGGATAATAAATCAAATATCATACTAATAATAAAAAAGGAAAGATTCTTAGTTATAATAAAGTATGGCAATTATCACAGTGATAATTAAGTAAAACAAACGCTACAGGGATAATAAATCAAATATCATACTAATAATAAAAAAGGAAAGATTCTTAGTTATAATAAAGTATGACAATTATCACAGTGATAATTAAGTAAAACAAACGCTACAGGGATAATAAATCAAATATCATACTAATAATAAAAAAGGAAAGATTCTTAGTTATAATAAAGTATGACAATTATCACAGTGATAATTAAGTAAAACAAACGCTACAGGGATAATAAATCAAATATCATACTAATAATAAAAAAGGAAAGATTCTTCGTTATAATAAAGTATGACAATTATCACAGTGATAATTAAGTAAAACAAACGCTACAGGGATAATAAATCAAATATCATACTAATAATAAAAAAGGAAAGATTCTTAGTTATAATAAAGTATGACAATTATCACAGTGATAATTAAGTAAAACAAACGCTACAGGGATAATAAATCAAATATCATACTAATAATAAAAAAGGAAAGATTCTTAGTGATAATAAAGTATGACAATTATCACAGTGATAATTAAGTAAAACAAACGCTACAGGGATAATAAATCAAATATCATACTAATAATAAAAAAGGAAAGATTCTTAGTTATAATAAAGTATGACAATTATCACAGTGATAATTAAGTAAAACAAACGCTACAGGGATAATAAATCAAATATCATACTAATAATAAAAATGGAAAGATTCTTAGTGATAATAAAGTATGACAATTATCACAGTGATAATTAAGTAAAACAAACGCTACAGGGATAATAAATCAAATATCATAGTAATAATAAAGAAGGAAAGATTCTTAGTGATAATAAAGTATGACAATTATCACAGTGATAATTAAGTAAAACAAACGCTACAGGGATAATAAATCAAATATCATACTAATAATAAAAAAGGAAAGATTCTTAGTGATAATAAAGTATGACAATTATCACAGTGATAATTAAGTAAAACAAACGCTACAGGGATAATAAATCAAATATGATACTAATAATAAAGAAGGAAAGATTCTTAGTTATAATATGTATGACAATTATCACAGTGATAATTAAGTAAAACAAACGCTACAGGGATAATAAATCAAATATCATACTAATAATAAAAAAGGAAAGATTCTTAGTTATAATAAAGTATGACAATTATCACAGTGATAATTAAGTAAAACAAACGCTACAGGGATAATAAATCAAATATCATACTAATAATAAAAAAGGAAAGATTCTTAGTTATAATAAAGTATGACAATTATCACAGTGATAATTAAGTAAAACAAACGCTACAGGGATAATAAATCAAATATCATACTAATAATAAAAAAGGAAAGAATATTAGTTATAATAAAGTATGACAATTATCACAGTGATAATTAAGTAAAACAAACGCTACAGGGATAATAAATCAAATATCATACTAATAATAAAAAAGGAAAGATTCTTAGTGATAATAAAGTATGACAATTATCACAGTGATAATTAAGTAAAACAAACGCTACAGGGATAATAAATCAAATATCATACTAATAATAAAGAAGGAAAGATTCTTAGTGATAATAAAGTATGACAATTATCACAGTGATAATTAAGTAAAACAAACGCTACAGGGATAATAAATCAAATATCATACTAATAATAAAGAAGGAAATATTCTTAGTTATAATAAAGTATGACAATTATCACAGTGATAATTAAGTAAAACAAACGCTACAGGGATAATAAATCAAATATCATACTAATAATAAAAAAGGAAAGATTCTTAGTTATAATAAAGTATGACAATTATCACAGTGATAATTAAGTAAAACAAACGCTACAGGGATAATAAATCAAATATCATACTAATAATAAAGAAGGAAATATTCTTAGTTATAATAAAGTATGACAATTATCACAGTGATAATTAAGTAAAACAAACGCTACAGGGATAATAAATCAAATATCATACTAATAATAAAAAAGGAAAGATTCTTAGTTATAATAAAGTATGACAATTATCACAGTGATAATTAAGTAAAACAAACGCTACAGGGATAATAAATCAAATATCATACTAATAATAAAAAAGGAAAGATTCTTAGTGATAATAAAGTATGACAATTATCACAGTGATAATTAAGTAAAACAAACGCTACAGGGATAATAAATCAAATATCATACTAATAATAAAAAGGAAAGATTCTTAGTTATAATAAAGTATGACAATTATCACAGTGATAATTAAGTAAAACAAACGCTACAGGGATAATAAATCAAATATCATACTAATAATAAAAAAGGAAAGATTCTTAGTTATAATAAAGTATGACAATTATCACAGTGATAATTAAGTAAAACAAACGCTACAGGGATAATAAATCAAATATCATACTAATAATAAAAAAGGAAAGATTCTTCGTTATAATAAAGTATGACAATTATCACAGTGATAATTAAGTAAAACAAACGCTACAGGGATAATAAATCAAATATCATACTAATAATAAAGAAGGAAAGATTCTTAGTTATAATAAAGTATGACAATTATCACAGTGATAATTAAGTAAAACAAACGCTACAGGGATAATAAATCAAATATCATACTAATAATAAAAAAGGAAAGATTCTTAGTTATAATAAAGTATGACAATTATCACAGTGATAATTAAGTAAAACAAACGCTACAGGGATAATAAATCAAATATCATACTAATAATAAAGAAGAAAATATTCTTAGTTATAATAAAGTATGACAATTATCACAGTGATAATTAAGTAAAACAAACGCTACAGGGATAATAAATCAAATATCATACTAATAATAAAAAAGGAAAAATTCTTAGTTATAATAAAGTATGACAATTATCACAGTGATAATTAAGTAAAACAAACGCTACAGGGATAATAAATCAAATATCATACTAATAATAAAAAAGGAAAGATTCTTAGTGATAATAAAGTATGACAATTATCACAGTGATAATTAAGTAAAACAAACGCTACAGGGATAATAAATCAAATATCATACTAATAATAATAAAGGAAAGAATATTAGTTATAATAAAGTATGACAATTATCACAGTGATAATTAAGTAAAACAAACGCTACAGGGATAATAAATCAAATATCATACTAATAATAAAAAAGGAAAGATTCTTAGTGATAATAAAGTATGACAATTATCACAGTGATAATTAAGTAAAACAAACGCTACAGGGATAATAAATCAAATATCATACTAATAATAAAGAAGGAAAGATTCTTAGTTATAATAAAGTATGACAATTATCACAGTGATAATTAAGTAAAACAAACGCTACAGGGATAATAAATCAAATATCATACTAATAATAAAAAAGGAAAGATTCTTAGTTATAATAAAGTATGACAATTATCACAGTGATAATTAAGTAAAACAAACGCTACAGGGATAATAAATCAAATATCATACTAATAATAAAAAAGGAAAGATTCTTAGTTATAATAAAGTATGACAATTATCACAGTGATAATTAAGTAAAACAAACGCTACAGGGATAATAAATCAAATATCATACTAATAATAAAGAAGGAAAGATTCTTAGTTATAATAAAGTATGACAATTATCACAGTGATAATTAAGTAAAACAAACGCTACAGGGATAATAAATCAAATATCATACTAATAATAAAAAAGGAAAGATTCTTAGTTATAATAAAGTATGACAATTATCACAGTGATAATTAAGTACAACAAACGCTACAGGGATAATAAATCAAATATCATACTAATAATAAAAAAGGAAAGATTCTTAGTTCTAATAAAGTATGACAATTATCACAGTGATAATTAAGTAAAACAAACGCTACAGGGATAATAAATCAAATATCATACTAATAATAAAAAAGGAAAGATTCTTAGTGATAATAAAGTATGACAATTATCACAGTGATAATTAAGTAAAACAAACGCTACAGGGATAATAAATCAAATATCATACTAATAATAAAAAAGGAAAGATTCTTAGTTATAATAAAGTATGACAATTATCACAGTGATAATTAAGTAAAAAAAAAAGCTACAGGGATAATAAATCAAATATCATACTAATAATAAAAAAGGAAAGATTCTTAGTTATAATAAAGTATGACAATTATCACAGTGATAATTAAGTAAAACAAACGCTACAGGGATAATAAATCAAATATCATACTAATAATAAAAAAGGAAAGATTCTTAGTGATAATAAAGTATGACAATTATCACAGTGATAATTAAGTAAAACAAACGCTACAGGGATAATAAATCAAATATCATACTAATAATAAAAAAGGAAAGATTCTTAGTGATAATAAAGTATGACAATTATCACAGTGATAATTAAGTAAAACAAACGCTACAGGGATAATAAATCAAATATCATAGTAATAATAAAGAAGGAAAGATTCTTAGTTATAATATGTATGACAATTATCACAGTGATAATTAAGTAAAACAAACGCTACAGGGATAATAAATCAAATATCATACTAATAATAAAAAAGGAAAGATTCTTAGTTATAATAAAGTATGACAATTATCACAGTGATAATTAAGTAAAACAAACGCTACAGGGATAATAAATCAAATATCATACTAATAATAAAAAAGGAAAGATTCTTAGTGATAATAAAATATGACAATTATCACAGTGATAATTAAGTAAAACAAACGCTACAGGGATAATAAATCAAATATCATACTAATAATAAAAAAGGAAAGATTCTTAGTGATAATAAGGTATGACAATTATCACAGTGATAATTAAGTAAAACAAACGCTACAGGGATAATAAATCAAATATCATACTAATAATAAAAAAGGAAAGATTCTTAGTTATAATAAAGTATGACAATTATCACAGTGATAATTAAGTAAAACAAACGCTACAGGGATAATAAATCAAATATCATACTAATAATAAAAAAGGAAAGATTCTTAGTGATAATAAAATATGACAATTATCACAGTGATAATTAAGTAAAACAAACGCTACAGGGATAATAAATCAAATATCATACTAATAATAAAAAAGGAAAGATTCTTAGTGATAATAAGGTATGACAATTATCACAGTGATAATTAAGTAAAACAAACGCTACAGGGATAATAAATCAAATATCATACTAATAATAAAAAAGGAAAGATTCTTAGTTATAATAAAGTATGACAATTATCACAGTGATAATTAAGTAAAACAAACGCTACAGGGATAATAAATCAAATATCATAGTAATAATAAAGAAGGAAAGATTCATAGTTATAATATGTATGACAATTATCACAGTGATAATTAAGTAAAACAAACGCTACAGGGATAATAAATCAAATATCATACTAATAATAAAAAAGGAAAGATTCTTAGTTATAATAAAGTATGACAATTATCACAGTGATAATTAAGTAAAACAAACGCTACAGGGATAATAAATCAAATATCATAGTAATAATAAAGAAGGAAAGATTCTTAGTTATAATATGTATGACAATTATCACAGTGATAATTAAGTAAAACAAACGCTACAGGGATAATAAATCAAATATCATACTAATAATAAAAAAGGAAAGATTCTTAGTTATAATAAAGTATGACAATTATCACAGTGATAATTAAGTAAAACAAACGCTACAGGGATAATAAATCAAATATCATACTAATAATAAAGAAGGAAATATTCTTAGTTATAATAAAGTATGACAATTATCACAGTGATAATTAAGTAAAACAAACGCTACAGGGATAATAAATCAAATATCATACTAATAATAAAAAAGGAAAGATTCTTAGTTATAATAAAGTATGACAATTATCACAGTGATAATTAAGTAAAACAAACGCTACAGGGATAATAAATCAAATATCATACTAATAATAAAAAGGAAAGATTCTTAGTGATAATAAAATATGACAATTATCACAGTGATAATTAAGTAAAACAAACGCTACAGGGATAATAAATCAAATATCATACTAATAATAAAAAAGGAAAGATTCTTAGTGATAATAAGGTATGACAATTATCACAGTGATAATTAAGTAAAACAAACGCTACAGGGATAATAAATCAAATATCATACTAATAATAAAAAAGGAAAGATTCTTAGTTATAATAAAGTATGACAATTATCACAGTGATAATTAAGTAAAACAAACGCTACAGGGATAATAAATCAAATATCATACTAATAATAAAAAAGGAAAGATTCTTAGTTATAATAAAGTATGACAATTATCACAGTGATAATTAAGTAAAACAAACGCTACAGGGATAATAAATCAAATATCATACTAATAATAAAAAAGGAAAGATTCTTAGTTATAATAAAGTATGACAATTATCACAGTGATAATTAAGTAAAACAAACGCTACAGGGATAATAAATCAAATATCATACTAATAATAAAAAGGAAAGATTCTTAGTTATAATAAAGTATGACAATTATCACAGTGATAATTAAGTAAAACAAACGCTACAGGGATAATAAATCAAATATCATACTAATAATAAAAAAGGAAAGATTCTTAGTTATAATAAAGTATGACAATTATCACAGTGATAATTAAGTACAACAAACGCTACAGGGATAATAAATCAAATATCATACTAATAATAAAAAAGGAAAGATTCTTAGTGATAATAAAGTATGACAATTATCACAGTGATAATTAAGTAAAACAAACGCTACAGGGATAATAAATCAAATATCATACTAATAATAAAAAAGGAAAGATTCTTAGTGATAATAAAGTATGACAATTATCACAGTGATAATTAAGTAAAACAAACGCTACAGGGATAATAAATCAAATATCATACTAATAATAAAAAAGGAAAGATTCTTAGTTATAATAAAGTATGACAATTATCACAGTGATAATTAAGTAAAACAAACGCTACAGGGATAATAAATCAAATATCATACTAATAATAAAAAAGGAAAGATTCTTAGTTATAATAAAGTATGGCAATTATCACAGTGATAATTAAGTAAAACAAACGCTACAGGGATAATAAATCAAATATCATACTAATAATAAAAAAGGAAAGATTCTTAGTTATAATAAAGTATGACAATTATCACAGTGATAATTAAGTAAAACAAACGCTACAGGGATAATAAATCAAATATCATACTAATAATAAAAAAGGAAAGATTCTTAGTTATAATAAAGTATGACAATTATCACAGTGATAATTAAGTAAAACAAACGCTACAGGGATAATAAATCAAATATCATACTAATAATAAAAAAGGAAAGATTCTTAGTTATAATAAAGTATGACAATTATCACAGTGATAATTAAGTAAAACAAACGCTACAGGGATAATAAATCAAATATCATACTAATAATAAAAAAGGAAAGATTCTTAGTTATAATAAAGTATGACAATTATCACAGTGATAATTAAGTAAAACAAACGCTACAGGGATAATAAATCAAATATCATACTAATAATAAAAAAGGAAAGATTCTTAGTGATAATAAAGTATGACAATTATCACAGTGATAATTAAGTAAAACAAACGCTACAGGGATAATAAATCAAATATCATACTAATAATAAAAAAGGAAAGATTCTTAGTTATAATAAAGTATGACAATTATCACAGTGATAATTAAGTAAAACAAACGCTACAGGGATAATAAATCAAATATCATACTAATAATAAAAAAGGAAAGATTCTTAGTTATAATATGTATGACAATTATCACAGTGATAATTAAGTAAAACAAACGCTACAGGGATAATAAATCAAATATCATACTAATAATAAAAAAGGAAAGATTCTTAGTTATAATAAAGTATGACAATTATCACAGTGATAATTAAGTAAAACAAACGCTACAGGGATAATAAATCAAATATCATACTAATAATAAAAAAGGAAAGATTCTTAGTTATAATAAAGTATGACAATTATCACAGTGATAATTAAGTAAAACAAACGCTACAGGGATAATAAATCAAATATCATACTAATAATAAAGAAGGAAAGATTCTTAGTTATAATAAAGTATGACAATTATCACAGTGATAATTAAGTAAAACAAACGCTACAGGGATAATAAATCAAATATCATACTAATAATAAAAAAGGAAAGATTCTTAGTTATAATAAAGTATGACAATTATCACAGTGATAATTAAGTACAACAAACGCTACAGGGATAATAAATCAAATATCATACTAATAATAAAAAAGGAAAGATTCTTAGTTATAATAAAGTATGACAATTATCACAGTGATAATTAAGTAAAACAAACGCTACAGGGATAATAAATCAAATATCATACTAATAATAAAAAAGGAAAGATTCTTAGTTATAATAAAGTATGACAATTATCACAGTGATAATTAAGTAAAACAAACGCTACAGGGATAATAAACCAAATATCATACTAATAATAAAAAAGGAAAGATTCTTAGTTATAATAAAGTATGACAATTATCACAGTGATAATTAAGTAAAACAAACGCTACAGGGATAATAAATCAAATATCATACTAATAATAAAAAGGAAAGATTCTTAGTTATAATAAAGTATGACAATTATCACAGTGATAATTAAGTAAAACAAACGCTACAGGGATAATAAATCAAATATCATACTAATAATAAAAAAGGAAAGATTCTTAGTTATAATAAAGTATGACAATTATCACAGTGATAATTAAGTACAACAAACGCTACAGGGATAATAAATCAAATATCATACTAATAATAAAAAAGGAAAGATTCTTAGTGATAATAAAGTATGACAATTATCACAGTGATAATTAAGTAAAACAAACGCTACAGGGATAATAAATCAAATATCATACTAATAATAAAAAAGGAAAGATTCTTAGTGATAATAAAGTATGACAATTATCACAGTGATAATTAAGTAAAACAAACGCTACAGGGATAATAAATCAAATATCATACTAATAATAAAAAAGGAAAGATTCTTAGTTATAATAAAGTATGACAATTATCACAGTGATAATTAAGTAAAACAAACGCTACAGGGATAATAAATCAAATATCATACTAATAATAAAAAAGGAAAGATTCTTAGTTATAATAAAGTATGGCAATTATCACAGTGATAATTAAGTAAAACAAACGCTACAGGGATAATAAATCAAATATCATACTAATAATAAAAAAGGAAAGATTCTTAGTTATAATAAAGTATGACAATTATCACAGTGATAATTAAGTAAAACAAACGCTACAGGGATAATAAATCAAATATCATACTAATAATAAAAAAGGAAAGATTCTTAGTTATAATAAAGTATGACAATTATCACAGTGATAATTAAGTAAAACAAACGCTACAGGGATAATAAATCAAATATCATACTAATAATAAAAAAGGAAAGATTCTTAGTTATAATAAAGTATGACAATTATCACAGTGATAATTAAGTAAAACAAACGCTACAGGGATAATAAATCAAATATCATACTAATAATAAAAAAGGAAAGATTCTTAGTTATAATAAAGTATGACAATTATCACAGTGATAATTAAGTAAAACAAACGCTACAGGGATAATAAATCAAATATCATACTAATAATAAAAAAGGAAAGATTCTTAGTGATAATAAAGTATGACAATTATCACAGTGATAATTAAGTAAAACAAACGCTACAGGGATAATAAATCAAATATCATACTAATAATAAAAAAGGAAAGATTCTTAGTTATAATAAAGTATGACAATTATCACAGTGATAATTAAGTAAAACAAACGCTACAGGGATAATAAATCAAATATCATACTAATAATAAAAAAGGAAAGATTCTTAGTTATAATATGTATGACAATTATCACAGTGATAATTAAGTAAAACAAACGCTACAGGGATAATAAATCAAATATCATACTAATAATAAAAAAGGAAAGATTCTTAGTTATAATAAAGTATGACAATTATCACAGTGATAATTAAGTAAAACAAACGCTACAGGGATAATAAATCAAATATCATACTAATAATAAAAAAGGAAAGATTCTTAGTTATAATAAAGTATGACAATTATCACAGTGATAATTAAGTAAAACAAACGCTACAGGGATAATAAATCAAATATCATACTAATAATAAAGAAGGAAAGATTCTTAGTTATAATAAAGTATGACAATTATCACAGTGATAATTAAGTAAAACAAACGCTACAGGGATAATAAATCAAATATCATACTAATAATAAAAAAGGAAAGATTCTTAGTTATAATAAAGTATGACAATTATCACAGTGATAATTAAGTACAACAAACGCTACAGGGATAATAAATCAAATATCATACTAATAATAAAAAAGGAAAGATTCTTAGTTATAATAAAGTATGACAATTATCACAGTGATAATTAAGTAAAACAAACGCTACAGGGATAATAAATCAAATATCATACTAATAATAAAAAAGGAAAGATTCTTAGTGATAATAAAGTATGACAATTATCACAGTGATAATTAAGTAAAACAAACGCTACAGGGATAATAAATCAAATATCATACTAATAATAAAAAAGGAAAGATTCTTAGTTATAATAAAGTATGACAATTATCACAGTGATAATTAAGTAAAACAAACGCTACAGGGATAATAAATCAAATATCATACTAATAATAAAAAAGGAAAGATTCTTAGTTATAATAAAGTATGGCAATTATCACAGTGATAATTAAGTAAAACAAACGCTACAGGGATAATAAATCAAATATCATACTAATAATAAAAAAGGAAAGATTCTTAGTTATAATAAAGTATGACAATTATCACAGTGATAATTAAGTAAAACAAACGCTACAGGGATAATAAATCAAATATCATACTAATAATAAAAAAGGAAAGATTCTTAGTTATAATAAAGTATGACAATTATCACAGTGATAATTAAGTAAAACAAACGCTACAGGGATAATAAATCAAATATCATACTAATAATAAAAAAGGAAAGATTCTTAGTTATAATAAAGTATGACAATTATCACAGTGATAATTAAGTAAAACAAACGCTACAGGGATAATAAATCAAATATCATACTAATAATAAAAAAGGAAAGATTCTTAGTTATAATAAAGTATGACAATTATCACAGTGATAATTAAGTAAAACAAACGCTACAGGGATAATAAATCAAATATCATACTAATAATAAAAAAGGAAAGATTCTTAGTGATAATAAAGTATGACAATTATCACAGTGATAATTAAGTAAAACAAACGCTACAGGGATAATAAATCAAATATCATACTAATAATAAAAAAGGAAAGATTCTTCGTTATAATAAAGTATGACAATTATCACAGTGATAATTAAGTAAAACAAACGCTACAGGGATAATAATTCAAATATCATACTAATAATAAAAAAGGAAAGATTCTTAGTTATAATAAAGTATGACAATTATCACAGTGATAATTAAGTAAAACAAACGCTACAGGGATAATAAATCAAATATCATACTAATAATAAAAAAGGAAAGATTCTTAGTGATAATAAAGTATGACAATTATCACAGTGATAATTAAGTAAAACAAACGCTACAGGGATAATAAATCAAATATCATACTAATAATAAAAAAGGAAAGATTCTTAGTTATAATAAAGTATGACAATTATCACAGTGATAATTAAGTAAAACAAACGCTACAGGGATAATAAATCAAATATCATACTAATAATAAAAATGGAAAGATTCTTAGTGATAATAAAGTATGACAATTATCACAGTGATAATTAAGTAAAACAAACGCTACAGGGATAATAAATCAAATATCATAGTAATAATAAAGAAGGAAAGATTCTTAGTGATAATAAAGTATGACAATTATCACAGTGATAATTAAGTAAAACAAACGCTACAGGGATAATAAATCAAATATCATACTAATAATAAAAAAGGAAAGATTCTTAGTGATAATAAAGTATGACAATTATCACAGTGATAATTAAGTAAAACAAACGCTACAGGGATAATAAATCAAATATGATACTAATAATAAAGAAGGAAAGATTCTTAGTTATAATATGTATGACAATTATCACAGTGATAATTAAGTAAAACAAACGCTACAGGGATAATAAATCAAATATCATACTAATAATAAAAAAGGAAAGATTCTTAGTTATAATAAAGTATGACAATTATCACAGTGATAATTAAGTAAAAAAAACGCTACAGGGATAATAAATCAAATATCATACTAATAATAAAGAAGGAAATATTCTTAGTTATAATAAAGTATGACAATTATCACAGTGATAATTAAGTAAAACAAACGCTACAGGGATAATAAATCAAATATCATACTAATAATAAAAAAGGAAAGATTCTTAGTTATAATAAAGTATGACAATTATCACAGTGATAATTAAGTAAAACAAACGCTACAGGGATAATAAATCAAATATCATACTAATAATAAAGAAGGAAATATTCTTAGTGATAATAAAATATGACAATTATCACAGTGATAATTAAGTAAAACAAACGCTACAGGGATAATAAATCAAATATCATACTAATAATAAAAAAGGAAAGATTCTTAGTTATAATAAAGTATGACAATTATCACAGTGATAATTAAGTAAAACAAACGCTACAGGGATAATAAATCAAATATCATACTAATAATAAAAAAGGAAAGATTCTTAGTTATAATAAAGTATGACAATTATCACAGTGATAATTAAGTAAAACAAACGCTACAGGGATAATAAATCAAATATCATACTAATAATAAAAAAGGAAAGATTCTTAGTGATAATAAAGTATGACAATTATCACAGTGATAATTAAGTAAAACAAACGCTACAGGGATAATAAATCAAATATCATACTAATAATAAAAAAGGAAAGATTCTTCGTTATAATAAAGTATGACAATTATCACAGTGATAATTAAGTAAAACAAACGCTACAGGGATAATAAATCAAATATCATACTAATAATAAAAAAGGAAAGATTCTTAGTTATAATAACGTATGACAATTATCACAGTGATAATTAAGTAAAACAAACGCTACAGGGATAATAAATCAAATATCATACTAATAATAAAAAAGGAAAGATTCTTAGTGATAATAAAGTATGACAATTATCACAGTGATAATTAAGTAAAACAAACGCTACAGGGATAATAAATCAAATATCATACTAATAATAAAAAAGGAAAGATTCTTAGTTATAATAAAGTATGACAATTATCACAGTGATAATTAAGTAAAACAAACGCTACAGGGATAATAAATCAAATATCATAGTAATAATAAAGAAGGAAAGATTCTTAGTGATAATAAAGTATGACAATTATCACAGTGATAATTAAGTAAAACAAACGCTACAGGGATAATAAATCAAATATCATACTAATAATAAAAAAGGAAAGATTCTTAGTGATAATAAAGTATGACAATTATCACAGTGATAATTAAGTAAAACAAACGCTACAGGGATAATAAATCAAATATCATACTAATAATAAAAAAGGAAAGATTCTTAGTTATAATAAAGTATGACAATTATCACAGTGATAATTAAGTAAAAAAAACGCTACAGGGATAATAAATCAAATATCATACTAATAATAAAGAAGGAAATATTCTTAGTTATAATAAAGTATGACAATTATCACAGTGATAATTAAGTAAAACAAACGCTACAGGGATAATAAATCAAATATCATACTAATAATAAAAAAGGAAAGATTCTTAGTTATAATAAAGTATGACAATTATCACAGTGATAATTAAGTAAAACAAACGCTACAGGGATAATAAATCAAATATCATACTAATAATAAAAAAGGAAAGATTCTTAGTGATAATAAAATATGACAATTATCACAGTGATAATTAAGTAAAACAAACGCTACAGGGATAATAAATCAAATATCATACTAATAATAAAAAAGGAAAGATTCTTAGTTATAATAAAGTATGACAATTATCACAGTGCTAATTAAGTAAAACAAACGCTACAGGGATAATAAATCAAATATCATACTAATAATAAAAAAGGAAAGATTCTTAGTTATAATAAAGTATGACAATTATCACAGTGCTAATTAAGTAAAACAAACGCTACAGGGATAATAAATCAAATATCATACTAATAATAAAAAAGGAAAGATTCTTAGTGATAATAAAGTATGACAATTATCACAGTGATAATTAAGTAAAACAAACGCTACAGGGATAATAAATCAAATATCATACTAATAATAAAGAAGGAAAGATTCTTAGTTTTAATAAAGTATGACAATTATCACAGTGATAATTAAGTAAAACAAACGCTACAGGGATAATAAATCAAATATCATACTAATAATAAATAAGGAAAGATTCTTAGTTATAATAAAGTATGACAATTATCACAGTGATAATTAAGTAAAACAAACGCTACAGGGATAATAAATCAAATATCATACTAATAATAAAAAAGGAAAGATTCTTAGTTATAATAAAGTATGACAATTATCACAGTGATAATTAAGTAAAACAAACGCTACAGGGATAATAAATCAAATATCATACTAATAATAAAGAAGGAAAGATTCTTAGTTATAATAAAGTATGACAATTATCACAGTGATAATTAAGTAAAACAAACGCTACAGGGATAATAAATCAAATATCATACTAATAATAAAAAAGGAAAGATTCTTAGTGATAATAAAGTATGACAATTATCACAGTGATAATTAAGTAAAACAAACGCTACAGGGATAATAAATCAAATATCATACTAATAATAAAAAAGGAAAGATTCTTAGTTATAATAAAGTATGACAATTATCACAGTGATAATTAAGTAAAACAAACGCTACAGGGATAATAAATCAAATATCATACTAATAATAAAAAAGGAAAGATTCTTAGTGATAATAAAGTATGACAATTATCACAGTGATAATTAAGTAAAACAAACGCTACAGGGATAATAAATCAAATATCATACTAATAATAAAGAAGGAAATATTCTTAGTTATAATAAAGTATGACAATTATCACAGTGATAATTAAGTAAAACAAACGCTACAGGGATAATAAATCAAATATCATACTAATAATAAAAAAGGAAAGATTCTTAGTGATAATAAAGTATGACAATTATCACAGTGATAATTAAGTAAAACAAACGCTACAGGGATAATAAATCAAATATCATACTAATAATAAAAAAGGAAAGATTCTTAGTGATAATAAAGTATGACAATTATCACAATGATAATTAAGTAAAACAAACGCTACAGGGATAATAAATCAAATATCATAGTAATAATAAAGTAAGACAAACCAAACACCATAGTAATAATAAAGACAAATATCATAGTAAAAGTAAAGTAATCTAAGTAGAGTAGTAATAATAAAAAAGGTGAATATCATAGTAATAATAAATTATTAGATGTTTAAATATATATTTGACTATTTCTATTTTACTCTTTCTCTGTATAATTTCTCGTATGTATTTTTGTCGTATCAGTTTGACTTGTTTCTATCTTACATAATCCTAAAAATCTTTCTACACTCATCTTTTTTATGTCTTCATTTTGTCCTTCTGTCATCTGCCTTTATTCACACTTTTTTCTCTCATGTTTTTATACCATTTTCTATTCTTCCTTCCTGTTTTTATATTTCATCGTCTTAAACATGAAGTCATTTCGCAAAATCTAGCCTCCGGTCATGGGAACACGGTGACCGTAAGTGCATATCCTTTCTATCAACAACTGACCCTTTCATTCTGCACTCTTCTGAGGGATTATTTACCATCGTCTTCAAAGATTCTTTGAAAAATAATCTGGTCTTCTTGAACGCAATTTTTCATCTCAAATTCTGAAAGTACCAGGATAGGCGGCCTTTTATTTAAAAATAAAATTCTCTACCGTGCAGTTCTTTCCATCTATATTTATTTCTTGGTTTCATTTCCTCTGTGTTGTTCCACTTTAAATTTTTCAGTAGCTGACTGAATAACTGAATTGGTTCGTTTTGATGCTATCCTTCCAATATATATATATATATATATATATATATATATATATATATATATATAGCATGCCCGATTACAATGTTTAGACTTATTGTGTTTGTTTATTTTCAATAATATCCTTTCGTAATCAGCATATGTTTTGTTGTTTTATGATTAAAGAAAGCAAGGAAGGTACCGTTGTGTGTATACAAATAGTTGTATGCGCCCCAATACTTCGGACACACACAACTATTTGTCTTAGCAATCATAACCATGAAGATGATATTGGAATATATCAAAAGTACCTGGAAAAATAAAAATGAATAAATGTAACTATGATACCTTACGTGCCAACTTTACTCACGAAACAAAAAAAAGATTATATGTGATTACCAAAGTATATTATTGAAAATAAACAAACACAACAAGTCTAAATTATTTAATACGATCTATTGCTAAGGATGTTAAAAAGTGATCAGTTCCCTGTTCTTGCCATCCTATGCCTTTTGTAAGGCTTCCTGCTTTGTTTCTTCATTAAATGATTTCATTTTTTATCTTCTTGAATTTTGTCATTTTCTTTTATAATATTTCTTCCAAAGATTTTATCGTTTTTTCTCGTGTATCTTCAGTTATTTTACAGATCTTCTCTTTTACTTTTTAAAACTTGTTAAGTACATCATGAGATCAATACTGGCTACCAGATGTTTTATGTAAATGCTTCTCTCACGGCGAGATTCTTCCGGTTAGAGGATTTATGAAGGATGAATGAATATATGTTTTCAACACTTTTACGTTATTAATATTAAAAGACTGACTCATCGAAAAGAGGAGATGATTCTTTTTCTGTCACATACTGCGTGTATTGGCCCTGAATTACTTACATGTGTTCTTTAATATATACACATCTTCACACACATTTACACAAGCACACACATTCACACAAACACCCAAATACACACAAATAATTTGGGGTTACTGAAGTAATATATTCTCTGTCTGGATAATCCCGACCCTAGGCTGAAGAACAATATCAGAAATTTTTAGACACCCCCCCGCCAAAAAAATATGTAACCTCCAAAACAGATAGTTGTATGGTTTTATTTAATTTTGCTGTGATTATTCGTTAATAATTATGCATTTTCTTTAATTTTATGTTAATTATTGAAATATTTTAGGTTATTCAATTAAAATATTCAATTTCATACAGAAACGTAGATGAACACATCATTCGAATGGAACTGAAATGAACCTCTGCCTCTTGCGGGCTTCTTTCCTTTTTTTGTTTGGCAATAAATACTGGATAACAGGAAAATAACATTAGGTTATTTTCCTGACTCCTCAAGTTTAAATCCAATATATTTTCTAATAAATTTAGTATTTTAAATGGACAGAACATTTAAATTTAAAATATGACCATCATTTCTCCAGTGAATTGTCAGGAGCGAAATAATAATAATAATAATAATAATAATAATAATAATAATAATAATAATAATAATAATAATAATAGTGACCTCTATATCACCTGAGCTAATTGAAAGGAGGTTAAAATTAGGAATATTGGTGGATTATTACTAATTTGTTCTACCATTTCTCCTCTAGCGTTTACAATTGATTGTCGTGTGAGCTTCTGGAAAGAGTACTTGACAAAACATGGCTTTGTGCAGGTTAGGCAGCACATTGTATCTGTCTGCGTTCCCCGAATGCACTCGCTTTCTAGCCCCGAAGAACAACATATGATAAGAGCTGTAATGCTCACCTACAATCTGTTCTGCCTACTAATAGATCTGCCATTAATATGAAGATACCACTGCAATGACTAATAATGTGGGATGGCATGAAGAGGACTGGAATCTTGAACCGAGTCCCAGACGCTGCTCCCGGCCAAAAAGAACAAAATGATATTGTCTGCAGCGAGGAAAGGGTGAAACATGAAATTATGGTGGCTTTGTGCAATCAACGTTGATTCTGTTGGATTCAGGCATTTTTGTCTGGAGAAAATCTCATCATCAGTTAAGAATCAATGCTTGTATCTGGTGGACAATTGAGTGAAAGTTAGCTGTTCTTATTTCTTGAGATGTCTCTGCGAACATATAAAAAGAAACGTAAATATGAAAGCCGCATGTAGTGGTTGACATTTCGATTTTCTATACGCACAAGACAAGTATGGAAACTTGAATAAACGGTTACAAATCTGATTGCTAAGGAAGAATTGTTACATTTGTAACCATACAGATGATGATTACAGAAGTGAAAGCCAAACTCATTGTTTCAATAATAATGTGACTCACGTAGTTTAGTAAAACTTCTTTATTAAAATCGCCTTACCTTAAAGCAAGTTAACATTCCATTCTTGCAGACTAGTAACATGAGAATAAGAGGATTTATAACTAGAAAGCTCATCTACGTAGCCTTGTGTCAG
This sequence comes from Acanthosepion esculentum, assembly GCA_964036315.1. Taxonomy (NCBI): domain Eukaryota; kingdom Metazoa; phylum Mollusca; class Cephalopoda; order Sepiida; family Sepiidae; genus Acanthosepion; species Acanthosepion esculentum. The sequence continues at coordinate 9,026,128 of OZ038484.1, read as the reverse complement.
ACTAAGTCCATTTAAGTTCATTATTTACATTATTCGGACTATTGTCCTCATCTTTGTCGCCATATTTATTACAACGTTTCGGCCGTTTTACGCTCCGGCCTTCTTCAGTTTGGAATGTCGAACTGAACTTTATTGCGCTCACTGTGGTAGACTGTTCTAGTTCCACTTGCCATGTTTAATGGATGTTACTTATCAGTTATCTCTTGTTAATTTCACTCTGAATGTTCTCCACGGCCTAACAAAAAAATCGAAATATGAGCTCTGGTAAAACATGCATGATATCAGCAAAAAATGCAATATGAGCTCTGGTAAAACATGCATGATATCAGCAAAAAATGCAATATGAGCAATGGTAAAAAAAATGTTGCTGAAGACATTACGTTTATAATATCCAGAAATTCATACACAGATATTATCGTGGACACATGGCACAGTGGATAAGTGGATAAAGGCGTTAGTAAGATCCAGTGAGTTCAATACCCGGTTAAGGCAGTGGAGAAATTAACAGGAGATAACTAATAACTGACATCCATTAAACATGGTACTAGAACAGTCTACCCCAGTGATCGAAATAAAGGGCTCATTTTGACATTCCAACCAACTGAAGAAGGAGCGTATAACGGCCGAAACGTTGTAATAAATATGGCGACAAAGTTGAGGACAATAGTAAATAATGTACATAATACCTAATCTCAGAAATATAGACGTTGCCTTGAACTTTCGCTGTCTAATAATAAGTCAATCAAAGATTCAGGCTTCCGGCCATTCGGGTTCAAGATATTTCTTGGACAAAGTTCTTCCAAACAGCACCTTTCGGACTTCGCTAACGCCTTCATATCAGGGATAATAAGCCGATGTAACCCGACAATTCTTAATCTACTTACTAATGTGCACTGAAACCTCTTACGAAAATGCCTAATCAAATACGAGTAAAGCTAATCATAGCATCTGTCAGTTATTTGATCCTTGTTTGCTGCATGTTCGATTTCTAGTTCTTTTCATGAATATTGTAGGTCAAGATCGTCGGCATCTTCACGCTTGAATGATTACAGCAATATAATTTCTATAGCAGCCACCCAAGACACCTGCTAAAAGAGAAATTAAATAAACGCAGACACTCATAAATATATCATAAATGAAGATATATGGGCGTCATTTTTATGACTGGGTGGTCGTCCAAAATGAACAATTTCACGTTAGATTTATTTCCGTTCAGTAAAAAATCAAAAAAAATCACGCTTTATTATTCCTCTGAGAGATTTTCTTTATCTCTTCTGTTAATCTAGTTTCTTCCTGAATTTGGATGTAAAAGATTTGAAATATTGAATTTCTCTTTCTATTTAATGGCTGACACAATTCTGGGAATTGTAACTCACTCATTATTCGCACTCGATTTTGAGACGGAAAAAAATATTTATTTATATAATTATTTTTCTTCCGTTTTTTAACAAGATGTAAGATTTTTCCTCGTCAGAACTATTAATGAATATTTACATTTTATTGGAAGGAGTGTGCTTCTTTGAGACTGTACCTTTCTATGCTTCTGAAAAGCTGCACATTTTCAAAAACTGTTTGAATAAAAACCGAACATCTATGTGTATAATCGACCTCTGTGGATTATTAACATTGGATTAATTTTTGATCACATCGATTAGAAACTTTCGGAGTCCATGGTATATTGAACGTATTAAAGAAATTCAGTAAAAATGATTCTCTCACTTATATTGTGAAAGTCAGAGAGTCTGAGTTACTAAGTTATTTGTTAAAACATTTAAGAATAATATAAGAATAACTAGCTACGACAAAATTAGATGCTAACTTCAATACTAGATATTTATTATTATCTTATTTTGAATGCCACAGGCAATGAAAATGCGTTGGCGATTATTACTTTTTAAAAGAAATTCCCAAATTTTAGCGTGAAAATTTAATCTTAAATCGTTGGATTGACGATTATATTTTCAGCTTGAATTATAACGGATAAATAAGCTATCAACCATATTTCAACATTTTAACGAATGGTTGCTGTCGAATGAATATATGAATTTCAACAAATAACTTAAAGAATCACATAACAAGCTATAACATAAATATATTTTATCATCTGACCTGTAGTTTTGAGAGTTTAACCCTTTGAGTCCTGGCCACCGCTTTAACGGTGGTAGAGAAAAATGGCGTAATACCCTGCCAGCGGTTGAATAATGGTAGAGAAAAATGATTAAATGCCAGCCACCGGTTGAACGGTGGGTAAACACTTATAATTATATTTATAACTATAAAGAAAAAATACATACCAGTTATTTGCAACTTTGACTCAGGAGCTCAGGCAGAAGGGTTAAAAATGTTTAGGAACGCAGGGCTCAAAGGGTTAATATTTACAGAATCATGAATTTATATTGACTGAAATGGAAAAAATGGCGACCCTTAAAAAAATTTGATAGAATATTTAAAATATCTTTAAAATTGCTAGATGATATTTTCCATAATTATCCATAATTGAAAATAATGGAAGTATCATAAGAGTTTTCTTTTCTATAGATTTATACAACATTAAAGCTTATTTTATGCAAACATCTAAAAAAATATGTGACCCTCAAAATTAATATTACGTGTATATACTATTAATAATACATAGAAAATTAACATTATTAATCTATACGAGAATGAGATATGGAAAAAATATCCAAATCTTATTCCGTGATAGAGCTTTAATAAATGCCAAACATTAAATCGTAAACGTTTTATATTTGTTCTTTTTCCTACCATTTTGTCGGATTCTGATCCATATTTGATCTGTTCTTGATTACAATTATATATATATATATATATATATATATATATATATATATATATATATATATATATATATATATATATATATATATAATTAAATTTAAAGAAAAATAGACCACTTTAAGGCTCCATGTAATAATTTATTTCACCATAGCCCTTTTACTAGGACGCTGGATTATCAGACTACACTTCCAAAAGGTGAAAAGAAAAACGAAATGAACATTTACACTTTCGACGGGTAGTATTAAGTTTATGTAATTTAACATAGAAGTAATGAGGGGTGGTGTGAGAGACATAATCGAGTTTAGAGAGGGTTTACTTTAATATTTCTGTCTATCATACTTAGTATTAGGGGAGGAGGGACCAGACCTTGACCTATTTAATCGGTTAACTTAACAATAGTGATATATTGAAAAGGAAGGAGGAGAAGAGAGAAAAAAGAAAAAGAAAAAAGCAAGAAAAGGGGGAAGTAAAGAGAAAAAAGCTATAATTAGGCTTTACGAAGAGAGGAGGAGTGTTAAATTTTAGCAATTTTTGTAAAAAAGACATTTTAATGCTTTATATAATTTATTTTTTTGAAATCACCGAAGAAATCAATTTGAAGTTTGCTAGCACTTTAAATATTTAACTCTTTTACAAATAATTTAGGGATTTAATAAGAATTAAATAGTATATTTAAAACACATTCATAGAAAGTACATTAAAAGGAATTTATTTAAAATATAACAGTTTACTGATAGTAATCTCTTAATATTATAAATGATTGTTAAGGTAACATTTCTATCAGTTTGAATCTAATTCATGAATGTAATTTGTGACTATTTTTAGATGGGTAATCTTTTTTACTTAAAGTTTAGGTTTTAAATTAACATTAGAACGATTTTAGAGTTCCATGAAAATAAGTGGATACGACGTTTAAAAACACACTAACCCGCCGGGCTAAACCATAAATTTAACAATATAGATAGTAGTAATACATAACCCTACAAATCAAAACCTACCCAAATTTCTCTCCCACACAAGACAGACGTGCTTACGAGGGTGTTGAAGCCTCACACTTATACACACACCCACACGAATATACAAACTTACACATACATCATACTCACTCACTCCCTAAGAACCAAATAACACACACACACACACACACACACACACACACACACACACACACACACACACACACACACTTAACAGAGACACATCCCCTTTTCAAGAACCAATAAACCTCTCAGACTGACCAAGGGAATTCAAAGCAGCATGAATCCATCCAGCTCTTATCTCAAATAACAACTTATAAGACACTGTTTGACCAACATAATGAATTTTGAAAAATTCATGTTAAAAAGATTAAAAAACAAATGAAAACTACAGACAAAAGTTCATTTTATCCATCAAGACATTCATTTCTGTAGTTCACTACTACCAGCAAGCAGAAATTTTTTTTCTGCTGACGATGGCCATGTTGGCCGAAACTAGTCGTGGAGTCTAAATGAAATAATAATTAAAAAAAAACAAAAGAATATTAATTTACATGAAATTAATATTCTTATTATATATATATATGTAAGGGGGCGATGCTAAAATGAAAATAGGACTGGCATCTCACATTAACGGATATATTTACTAAAATTTTACAAAAATACCTTGAAATACTAAAGAGTAAATTCATTCAATAAAATCTCCACTGGCTTCAATCAAGGCCTTCAGGAGAGTTCAGAAACTCGCGCAAATCTTCTGGATGGTCTCCTTGTTTAAGTTGGTGAATACTCTCATAATCCTTACCTTCAGTTTATCTTTGGTGTTACAAGTATTTTTTGTCTATCACGCAAATGCGCCTCATGCATATTAATCAAGTCCGCGGAGTTTGGTGATCCCCTACAACCTACAGGGTCCAAAAATACTTTCCCTCACCAAGCTCAGTTTTTAGTGCCAGTTGTTGAGATGTGCCGATCCCCGAGCCTCTTTTTAGTTCAACATTGTTTTAAGTAACCCTTTTTTCATTAACTATTATAATATATTTCAGATAGCCTTGAAATGCTGATGATGTCTTACGTAAGCCGAAAGCTTAGACAGGATTAACAATAAAACATGTATCAACATAGTGATTTTCTTACGTGTATCAGTGGTAATGCTAAAATCTTATTCGACAATATGAAAGGAATTTACTTAAAATAAATGGGAAAAACTTGTCTATATTATTTAATGAAACATGCATTAATATATATATATATACATATATATATATATATATATATATATATATATATATATATATATATATATATATATATATATATATATGTGGGTGTACGTATATATATATATATATATATATATATATATATATATATATATATATATATATATATGTATGTATGTATGTATGTATGTATGTATCTACATATATGTGTGTGTGAGCGCGTGTTAATTGTAGTGATAACATTAACAGTGCTTTTATAAGTAAACATACGGCATTAATTGACCGAGAATGCAGTTCTACCGTATGCTAGCAGGATAGGATGTAGATTATTCTAATATCCTTCCAAACCATGTCAATCCTACCTAGCAGGTAAAAGAGCTGAGACATATTATTGTTACGTGCTTTATCAAACGCCTTGGCATAATATATAAAATATAGGTATATACCTTTTGAAATTTTTGGTACATTCTGATGCATTTAGTTCATGTACTATTTCCAGTTTAATTATGCAACCCACGCTATTCGTGTGGCTTCCTAAGAAACACTATGAAAATTGTTCCTCTTAGCTTTTCTGATCTACATACAGCATTGTTTATTTCATTTATTTTATCTGTAATCTTGTCAATGATGAAATTATCTAATGCTTCAAATATCTATATTCCAATTCCTTCTCGTCTTGCCAGTTTGTTCCATTTTTGTTTGTGATGATTTTACTTGATATTTCAATATTTATTATCCTTCGATGATTATCTGCGTTACAGGCCGTCGTTGAAGATTCTCCGATGATATGTGAAGTATATTTTGTCTAATATACCTCCCCCATACTTGGATTTTTTTGTATCCTTTTGATGAACGTGTTTCTTTCTGTACTATCTGTTTTCTTATTTTTATATCTGTTTATCTGCAATGCAGTTTTCTTTGAGCAATTCCTATTTGGCCTGCCTGCATTTGTCCTCAGTTTCCCGTATATATGCCGGATGTTGGCATTGTTTTTTTTCCACTTTTCTTCTTGTCGAGATTTTCATTTGTCATCCATCCATTTTTTTCAAAAAAGAACGCAAAAGAAGAAAAAAAACTATTTTCAAAAATAATACTCGGATAGAGAAAAAATAAAATAAAATAAAATAATTTTAGACAGACAAAATAAAAGGTAAACGCTTGACAAGTAATCAATATTTAAAATTCTGCTATAGTGAATACAGAAAAGTCTTTTTGTGCATAATTTTTTTTCTTTAGCTTACAAGATGTTACGAAATAGGAAACTATACTTAAAAACAAACATACACGCATGCACACAAACGCACGCGCGTGTGTGTGCACATTTATTCAAATACATTTCAGTGAGAAAGTAGATTTAGAATTAGAATCTACATAAAGAGTTTATATTCGATGTTATGACACAACCAGAGCCATTTCTCGAAATCTGACCGAATCATCTGCACCCTTACGGATGCATACATGCATGCATGCATACATAAATACATACACACATACATACATACATACATACATACATACATACATACATACATACATACATACATACGTATAATATAATTGTGCTACTAGTTTCATTGTAGACTCATTTACCATTCTTAACAAGTCCCACTCGAATTACCACTTAAAAGCGTTGGAGAACATTTATATTTTATCGTCGAAGCCCTCTCTGTGTAAACAGAAGGACTTCGTACTGGGCCTCCAACTAATTGCCATCTGAGCAAAATATTTTTTTCAGTACATATTGTCCATCTTTATTAGTGATAATTCTGTTTAATTTATTAACCTCGATTTAGCTCTGTTGAGCGATATATATAAATATATATATATATATATATAAAGGCATTTATGATATGTTTAACGTTCTTTTTATAGATACAAGTATTTAAGCAAATGCTCTGTTTTATAATAAACAGTATTAAATAACATTTACCGGCCTGAATGTTCGAGAAATTTTCATAGAAAATGTTCGCTCTCCGACAGGAATCGAACCTATCCTATACGGAACCGTCATTTCGCGTGATGTGCCTTAACCGTTCGGCCACAGATGAGCGTCTGGTTAGCAAGGTCGATTTTACTATCTTTAAACTTTAATCTTCCATGAATCTCTTCTATTCATATCTGCTCTAGCGTATCAAATGTAAACAAATGACGTCATATATTTTTGAATTGGACAAAGTCCGACAATTTATTTAAAGACATTTATGATATATTTAAACATATCATAAATGTCTTTAAATAAATTGTCGGACTTTGTCCAATTCAATATATATATATATATATATATATATATATATATATATATATATATATATATATATGAAGAAAGATACTCTTAAGTTGTGCTATATTTATAGGATAAAGTACTCAATATCAGATATAGTGCTTGTGTAAATATAAAAGTGAACATTGAAGTCAACACTTAGAGGCGATAGGCTGTTTCATGCTAGACACAATCGTCAGTCCATATATATATATATATATATATATATATATATATATATATATATAGAGAGAGAGAGAGAGAGAGAGAGAGAGAGAGAGACAGACAGACAGGCAGACAGACAGACAGATAGAGAAAGATTTAGAAAGAGACTGAGCGTGAGTGAAAGAAACCGATATAATTAGGTTGATAGGTATTTATATGGAATTTGTGATGGCACCCAGCGAAATTTAAATTATATTACACTATATATTATATATTTATTTTACATATTTATGCTATTTGTTATATAAAATGTAATTATACATTTCGTCAATAATCTGGTAGAAGCAGAACAATCGAATCTGCTATCCGAATACGAACATTCTCTATTATCAAATCTATTAAATTAACAATATCCCGATAGGAAATAGTTTGATTAATACCAATCTGTGTTGATAATCATCGCATATTGCTTCAGTATTCCTTGTTGTATATGAATCGTCGGGTCCTTATAAGTCACAGCATGGAGTTGCTAGGACCATGCCCAACCGGTTTTGAAATCAGCTTTGGCTTTCGAGACTGGTTATCAACAACGTCTAATGAGAAAAGCATGTGCTACTATTTAACCCTTACTTGAGGAAGAGGAGATGGATACAAACCTTCCAAAGGATATTTGTAAGGGAATGAATCAACTCGTCTGGAATTCGAACTTGGCAGCTCGATTTCCAATTCCGTGCCTCACTATTAATCAATCGCATATACATTAGACATTCGAAGGGTTTTGTAGAGATGAACACACTTCTCCAGAAAAGTACTTGGTCTCGTCAAAATACATATAGACTAACGCCGAATATCGTCAGTAGAAGGAGAGAAAAAGTAAGGAGTTAGACGTCTAGCGTATCTGCTTACTACCGCTTTCAGCAAGATTACGTTGCGACATTCTATTTCTTGATTGTGTTATCTTCAGTCAATCCAATAAAGACATAATAGTCTCGACGAGAATTCGAATTCACCCGAATTTTTTTCCTCTCGATTATCATAAATAGCATTCCAAGAAAATTCAAAATTCACGGAAGAGAATTTTGTGGAGTTTGTGTATATTCATATCACAACGCAGAAGTCGATAATCTTCAAAGCTGTATAATATACTGCTATTAGGAAAAAACAAAACTTCTTCCTAGTTAAGGACTACGTGTACGAACATAATACACTATGGAAAAATTGAAGCTATTTATTCAGCAATTATTACACTAAATGTAACGGAATCGAAATGAATATCAAGAACAGATAAAAGCAATACTGGAAAAGCAAGAGACAGATAATGCGTCAATTTCATTTTCACCGGACTATCTTACTTTAGAAGTTACGGGGCCATATTCAGAGAAGAATGTCAAGAATGGTCCGAAGAAAAGAAAGTGTCTCCTGTTACGAAAATTATGCCCAAATGAACATAAAATATATCTGAATTCTTTTTGCCGAATACTCCAGAAAAAAGTATCAATTAACGAAACAGTGTCGATATTATCAAAGATCTTTGGTGAAAAGAATTCACCCTTTTATACAGGTTGGCAGTGCATGAACCTTGCTAAGAATGAAAGGGAAGATTTTGAGATATACCGCTAAAGTCAACCGTGAATTTGAGAAATTTAAACTAGATGAATTATCCCCAGACAGATTTAAATATCTAATCATCGTTAAAGGTCTAACATCAAGAAAAGATGCAGAAATATGCTCCAGAATCTTTAAAAAAACTGAACAGGATTCAAGGTTAAATAAACAGACTGTTGCAGAAGAGTGCAAGAAATTGTCAATTTAACGTACGATACAGAGAAGCTCTTGCAAAATAGCACGCCAGTAGTACAAGAAGTTCTAAAATAGACAGTAGTACTAATGGAAAAATCCGGAATAAAAATACTGAAAAACTTAACCCATTCTATGGCTGTGTTATGTTTCATTATACAAAAAAATGTCCATTTAAAACTGAAAAATGATTTAATTGTGGAAAAACAGGTCACAAACGAAGTTACTGCAAGTCGAAAAGCAAAAGAAATACACAAATTAACTTGATGAAATTTGTCCTACCAGCGAAATTACTGTAAAGTTCAAATAATAGAAAATTCGTGACCGTGCAAATTAATAACGTCACCGTACAAATGAATAACGATTTTAACTGGTCACTGGTGACGATATTACAATTATTGTTGAACAAACTTGGAACAGAATTGGCAAGCCTAACTTGAGAAAAACTGATAAAGTTGCAAGAGGAATATCGGACAAGTAATTAATTTTTCTTGGGAAAATCACGTGTAATATCGCTCTTGTGTATAAAAATAACAAAATAAAAACAGATGTTTACGTATTAAAAAATTCCAGCTCGAATTTACTATGCGTCGACTGGCTAGAATTATGTGAACTATGAAATTAGCCGATTAAATCATTCTGTGGAAAAATTAATTGTTCGTCAGAGAAAAAGATTACAGCTAAAGAAACACCGAGTAAATTAAATAAATTCACGAATATTTTTTCAGAAGTCTTGGGAAAATGTACAAAATCAAAGGAATTTTTTAAATTAAAAGTATATATGACACCAGTGTTTAAGCCTAAAATCAATAAATATACCTTTTGCTGCGTAGGCGTCAATTAACAACCGAAATGCACAGTTTATAAAACCGCTGAGTTTCTGAAAAAATAGATTATTCAGAATGGGCCAAGCAATCGGTATATATAAGAAAGGAAAATGATAAGATTCGGTTATGTGCAGGTTTTTCGTCTGTCACATAAATATCCCCTACCAAATCCAGAGGACGTATTTGCTCAATTAAAAATGGTTATTTTAAAAAAATGACCTGTCTGAGGAATACCTCAAAATCGAAGAGGATGAGAAATATCAGAAATGTTTTTTAAAGATTAATGCAAATAAACGACTCTGCATGTTTAAAATATTACCCATTTGTGTAAAAGTAGCACCAGAAATTTTCCAGCAAATAATGGATGCGAAGTTGGCTGGATTAGAAAGTACCGTCGCTTACATTAATGATATACTTATAAAGTGTGCGAAGAAGAATTACCACGTAAAACTGATTCAGGAATTATTTCAGAGGCTACATGATTACGGTTTCAAAATCAGTGAAGAGAAATTTCAATTCTTTTTACAAAAGATTAAATATTTAGGTCAGATAATCGACAAAAAAAGAAGACCATATAAGGCTCGAGCAAGTGCCATTAAAGACATGCGTTCTCCGACAAATTTATTGTCCCTGCAATCATTTCCCGCATTTGTGTTATGTTTGAGTGCCTGATATGGACATATTGTAACAACCACTGAATAATATACTTAAGGGTAAGAAATTGAATTGGTCGGCGGAATGTCAAAATTCTTTCGAAGAATTTAATAAACTACTAACTTAAGATTTATCATTGATATATTAGGACCCGCACCGACATATAATAGTAGCGTCGGACGCGAGCGAAGACAGCATAGGAGTGGTAATAGGTCATAAATTTGAAGACAGTATAGTGAAAACAGTCGCACACGCTTCAAAAAGTTTGACAAATACGGAAAAATGTTACAGTCAATTTCAAAAAGATGCGCTTCCTATAACTTTTCTCTAAATAAATTACACAGGACGATACTAGAAAGAACATTCTTACTGCAAACTGATCAAGGTCTATTATGAAGTATATTCGGTTCTAAGAAAGGGATTTCTATACAAATTCCAAACAAACTACAGCGTTGGGCTACGATTGCGTTCAACTATGATTTCAAGAAGGATTTTCTATCACCAAAGAAATTAGGACGCGCCGATGGTTTGTCCAGATCGATAGCTAAATGTAAGGAAGATTTTGAAGATACTGCGTTTGTTTTGGTGGAATCCGAAAGCGAAATTAAAAGCCTTGCGTGGAACACTATTAATGAATTGCCAGTCACCATAGACGATAGCAAATTTCATTCTAAAAAGGTTACGTTTATTCAAAAAACTGAATGGCGTCAATTCGAATTAGTGAAGCTAAAATTAAAGATACCTACAATAATACATTTTCTATTTGTGATGGAATACTTTTGTACGCAGAAAGAATAGTAATTCCGTAAACACTACAAAAAAGATTTTGAAAGAATTCCACGTAAGACATCGGGGAGCAGTGAAGATGAAGCCCTTGATGAGAAGCTACGTGTATTGACCAAAGTTGAACAAAGATATGTAATTCAGCAACAAAATCACCACCTAAAAATTATTAGGCTTGACCTAGCATTGATAAACCGTGAACAAGACTACATATGGAATTTGATGGAACCCTAAACGGTTCATAGTATTTAATTGTGACAGACAATATCACAAAATTGCCCGAGATATTAAAGTGTAAATGACCTACTATCGCAATAACGATTAAATTCATGAGCGAAATTTTTGCAAGGTTTGCAATACCTGACAGTGTGGTATCCTATAATGAAACTCAATTTACGTCAAGGGAGGTTAAAATTTTCGGTAAAATCTATGGGATTAAATATTTGACAACCCCAATTTATCATCTGATGTAGAATATTTAATTGGAAAGGTTTGTTGACACCTTCAAAGGGCCATTAAGAAATGCTAACGGCTTAGAAGCTGAAGAAACGGCACTACAAGAATTTTTGAACGTGTATCGAATGACATCGAATGTAAAAGTCACCTTGAAAATGTCACATGCAGAGCTCATGTTTGAGAGGAAAATTAGATCCATTTTTGGCAAATTACTGCCAGGAAATGAGAAGAAAGTTCGACATTTTAAAATACCAGATCATTTATGATCGGCAATAAAGATTTCTTGAAAAGGAAAATTGGCAGGAAGGAAAAGATATTCACCGCCTTCTTAGTATGATGCACATTGTTGAATCAATTGAGATCTAGATATGCACAGAATAAGCAACCTGTACAGTTTAATTCACCGATGGAGATACTTTATTATACTTATTACATATCTATCCATGAATGCGAACTTACAATAAAACGTCATGTTAAGCGAAAACGTAATCCGACGGAAACGCTGGAAGTGGATCAATGTGAGAAAAAGTGTCGACTAAATAAAGTGTATATCAAATAAGGTGGGTGTAGTAGAGATGAACACACCTCTCCAAAAGAGGGCTTGGACTCGTCCAAATACATATAGACTGACGCCAAATATCATCAGTAGTAGGAGAGAAAAAGTAAAGAGTTAGAGTCAGCGCATCTGCTTACTACCGATCTCAGCAAGACTACGTCGACTCCAAGCGCAATTCTATTTTTTGATTGCGTCATCTTTATTCAATGCACTGAAGACATAACAACGGCACAATTGATAAGACATTTTCGGAAGTACACAATTGCATTGGATATATGATTTAAATGTAGTACCATATATATATATATATATATATATATATATATATATATATATATATATATATATATATGTATATGTGTGTGTGTGTGCGTGTGCGTGCGCGTGTGTGTGTGTGTGTGTGTGTGTGTGTGTTGTAGTACAAAATTTAAGGATAGCTAGGAATAAGGATAATTTATATGGTATTTTAATGTATATTTTAAATTTTGACTATATGTCTGAGATGGGGTATTATGTACATTATCCGGACTATTTTCCTAACTGAACCCTTTATTTCGTTTACTTGGGTAGATTGTTCGACTTCCACGTGCCATGTTTAATGGATGTCAGTAATCAGTTATCTCCCTGTTAATTTCCCTCTGAAAGTTCTCCACTGCCTTAACATTGAACTCACACTCTTTGTGTCCTGTCACTGGATCTAACCAACGTTTTTATCCACTGTGCCATGTGTCCTTGAGCACATTTGTGTATGAATTTCTTGGTATTATAAACTTGTCTTCAGCAACCATTTTTACCAGTGCTCATATTGTAATTTTTTGCTGTTATAATATCATGTTTTTACCAGAGCTCATATTGCAACTTTGTTGTTATTATCGCTTTTCTATTGCACTCCTTATTACTGGTTCCCATATTGTATTAATTTCTATGCTTGGTCGGCTCAGGAGATTTTTGTGGTCGAGCATATGTGCTGATTCCTTCAGTTTACGATATTTCCAATGGTGTTCCTTGTCTATGATCTCAGCCTGATCCCACAGAGGGCTGTGATCTCCCTTCTATCTCCATATGTGGTCAGCCACGCCTGATTTTTCCATTTCCCCTCGTGTTACAGCTTTCTGGTGTTCTTGAAGCCTCACCTTAAGGGGGCGGCCTGTCTCTCCTTTATATTTCTTTCTGCAGCTGCACGGGATAGCGTACACACAGTCTTTAGTCATGTTCTCCTCTATGGGGGGTCTTACAGGGGAGAGATATCTGCGAAGTGTCGTGAAGCTTTTGAAAGTTGTCCTGATGTTATATGGACCGCAGATCCTTTGTATTTTCTCTGATAGCTCATTCACATAAGGCAAGCAGACTGTTTTCTGAGTGTTGTTGTCCTCCTCCTCCTCCTCCTCCTCCTCTTGTACCCGCCTATCCCAGAATATGTCAGTATAAGTAGTACCCAACAACGTAACAATTAACCTGGGTACATGGCAGCAGCCCCCAAAACTTAATTTAATGATAGCTAGGAATAAGGATAATTTATATGGTATTTTAATGTATATTTTAAAAGCTAAAAAAAACAACCGGTTTCGTCCCAGTTTTAATATCTTTATTTCTGGGATATAAAAAATATATGTAAATTTAATTGATATTATTGCTAACAAATGAAGGGGAAAAATGTGAATTTCAAGAAAGCTAGAGTCCAATACCATCCAGACCCAGTAAGCATTCCCTCTGCTTACAGAGGGAAGGCCCGCGTGATCTGATATACAAGGACTCTGGAACCTTGAGGTGATATGAGGATTGGGACCTCGATAAAATCGAAAAACGGTCCACTCTAAAAACAAAGTCACAATTCCTACTATTTATAGCATGCTCTGCAATTGAAGAGCCAGAATTATCAATTAGTTGACTTTTCCTGGCATCCGGATTCTAAATCCTGGGTGGTGGGTAAGTTTTGCTTTATTCTCGGGTCCAAACGCTGAGACGTCCTCCCTCTCTAGTCGAGTCCACAATTACCCTTATATTGATAAATCACTGAATTAACATGATGGGGGAAGAAGGACATCCTTACGAATAGAAGAGAAAATAGGACGGGTAACAAATATTACCCGACCATTAGCCAAAAAATAACAGCTATTAATCGCACGCGAAATTCGCCTTGCTAAAGACTCAGTCTCTGAACCAATAAAGGGTAGACGCAAAAAAACTGGACATTTTTTAACAAAATGCGGCTTAACCCTATGAAATTTATTGATGACATCATGGATAACAGAATCCAAAACATCCAAAGATATCCATTTTTAGAAAGTGTCATCTTAATAAAATCAATTTCACCGGAGAGAAAACTATCAGAACAATTCTTAAGCGCCCTAAAAATTAGGGTCTTAATCAAATTAACTTTTCATTGTCTGGGAAAAAATAGAGTCCCAACGTGTATAAAGTGCCGAAAAAGTAGCCTTCCTAAATACAGAAGTTAAAAACTTGTTACTAATTCTATGAACAAGAAAATCCAAAAAGGAAAGACAAGAATTGGTCTCCTTTTCTACGGTAAACTTAAGAGCAGGATGGACAGAGTTTAATTCGGTGAGAAACAAGTCGGCTTCAGCCTCATTATTAAAGAGGCAGAAGGTATCATCCACATAACGATGATACATAAGAGGACGATCAATACAAGAAAATAAGGAAGCCTCATGAAACCCTAAAAAATATTCGCTAAAGCTGGACCGAAAGGCGAACCCATAGCTACACCGTCGATCTACCGATACATAATATTAGCAAAACTAAATTCGACAGAGGAGATGGCGAACATCATGAGTTCCACAAACACACTCTCGGGAAGGAGGAAACAAAGAGGTACGATACAACATATCGCAGCACATCTCAATAGTCTCAGACAAGGGAACACATGTAAACAAGGAGCAGATAACAAACGAATGCTTGAACCCACCATCCGTAGAAGAACTACGTATAATTTCGGCAAAGGAGAAGGAAACTTTAATACGATAAGTACTGAAGTGCGACAAAACTGCTTGTCGCACTGTCGAGAGCCAACTAGCGACTTTATGCTAGGAGGACACAATCATGGACAGGCTGGATCGTAAAGGGATACCATCCTTATGGATTTTAGGTAACCCATACAAACGGGGATGAATGGACCCAGTGGGTCTAATTAACTCTGAACTTTCAGAGGAGAGGAAACCACTTTGACCCACTTAAACTTTGAAATTTACATAGAGGCAGTACGATCATTGTCTCAACTGGACTTAATTTTAAGAATTTAGAAATTTATCAAGTATGTTATACATCTTTGAAACGTAATTCGATTAGTCCAGTAGGACAACACCAACGCCTTTATCAGGTTTAGTAATAACCAGGTTATAATTATTTTTAAAATTTGTAATTACCTAATGGTGCTGTTCTGCCCATTTTGACTCTGATAAAGAAACAGAAGAACCAGCATAAGAGTGGGCGTAACTATTAATTTTAGCCTTAAGGTCGCTAAGAGATTCAACAGAGCCAGGGACAAGTCTCTCTCTCTCTCTCTCTCTCTCTCTCTCTCTCTCTCTCTCTCTCTCTCTATATATATATATATATATATATATATATATATATATATATATATATATATATATATATATGATGAAAATGTGGAAAAGACAAAGCAAAATCCGAATATGTGAGTTTACTGTTTTTATTTTGTTTTTGTTTTTGTTATTCTGTCGACGTCAGACGTTTCGGTCAAATAGACCTTCTTCGGGACATGGTTAATGGAGACATATTTATATTAGATTTAAGTTTGATGAAGAGACGATATATACAGGACTGGTCAGAAACAGAAAAACTGAAATTCTAAAGTCAGAGTATTCTTTCTTGGAGTCGGATACGCTGGCGTCGCGTGGGCGGCACTACGAAAACCTGAGCACAGGGAAAAGATTGTGTCCTAAGTGGAAGGTGGGAGGGACTTATTTAAAACTATAGCTCATCGGTACGTTTGTCACGCATTAATCTTGCTACACAGCTTGCTATATGAAAGAAACCTGGTCGGGTATTTACTGTGTGTGAGGTGGCTATCATGCCAACCTCATAAATCTGCCTAAGGTTTTTATTGTGGATATATTTTAAAATCTTCACAGAGTCGAAATCAAAATTGTGATCAGATTTGGCTATGTGTATAACTAAAGCACTGCTTAGATTACCGAGGCGAATATCACGTTTATGTTCGGAAATGCGACATTTCCAGGATCTACCTGTCTCGCCTACATAACTCAAGTTGCAGTCTCTACAAGGCACCTGATAGACACAAGCATCGGATGTAATATTCTGTCTGCTGGTATTATTCAATATGTTACGTATAGATTTAGTGGGTAATGTAGTAGTTTTAATTTGATGCATATTGAGATGGGGATAGGTAGCTTAAAGTCAGTTTTCTTAAGGTGGTTCTCTAACAGTTTAATGCATTTATCCACAGGTACATTAGTGAATAGGGATTTAACGTCTAAGCTGGCTAGGGATTTGTTTCTTATGTCAATATTGCTTAACTTATTGCGAAGAGCGCCTGAATTATTTATATGCGCGTGACTTATGGTGCCCAGAATTGAGGTGATAAATTTAGTTAGAAACCTAGCGATGTTATGAGGGGCTGAGCCTATGCCCGAAATAATGGGCCTTAGAGGAATGTCAGGTTTATGGGTTTTGGGGAGCCCGTATATTTTAGGGATGGTGGGGTGGTAATTAATAAGGGAAAGCCAAATCTAATCTTCATTATGAATCAGACTCTTATAGGACTTATTGAATTCTTTAAGATTTTTAGAAACTTGAAGAGGAGAGATCTGTTCATACGTGTCTCTGTCATTGAGCAAGTCTAACATTTTCTGGTTGTACGCAGCGGTGTCCATGACCACGACACCTCCACCTTTATCCGAAGGAGATATGGTAATATCACTGTTCGTAGACAGGGATTTTAAAGCGTTCATATACCTCTTGGGTAAAGTAAACTCCGCATTTTGGCAGTCCAAGGCGGCAGCTAAGATGCCTTGGGTAAATCCTTTATGGAAGTCGGTGTCCCTGTGTCTGTAATTAAGATTTATCAGTTTGCTAATGCTGTTGTATTTTAAACCAGTTCCAAACTTTAAACCAAAACTGAGGGCTTCAGTCTCTATGGTACTAAGTGTGGTACTAGAGATGTTTGTGACTAGATCGGCTCTGCCCATCTTCTTCCAACTGCTGCGATCGCATAAAGTGTGAAGTTTTAGTTCTAAACTCTTGAGGTGTTTATGATTAATTCTGGCCACCTCAGAACGGAGTCTCTCAGCTGTGTTGTGACAAACGTCTCTCAGCTGTGCTTGACAAACGTACCGATAAGCTATAGTTTTAAATAAGTCCCCCCCACTTTCCACTTAGGATGCAATCTCTTCCCTGGGAGCAGGTTTTCGTAGCGCCACCCACGTGACGCCAGCGTATCCGACTCCAAGAAAAAAAAATAAAAAAAAATACTCTGACTTTAGAATTTCAGTTTTTTTTGTTTCTGACCAGTCCTGTATATATCGTCTCTTCATCTAACTTAAATCTAATATAAATATGTCTCCATTAACCATGTCCTGAAGAAGGTCTATTTGAGCGAAACGACTGACGTCGACAGAATAACAAAACCAAAATAAAAACAGTAAACTCACATATTCGGATTTTGCTTTGTCTTTTCCACATTTTCTTCATACCGTCGGATCTACATCCACACATTTGCTTACATATATATATATATATATATATATATATATATATATATATATATATATATATATATATATATATATATATATAAATCTATGGATATATATGTATATTTTACAGATGTATATGGGGAGATATTTTGTGGTCTAATTAGTAAATTCCTGCAGCTGATGTAAAATTTGCTACTTTTTGCTATTAAATAATTAGAAACTGTTTTCGAATTATTTGTGATTATATTTATATTGAGATTGGCGAAATTTAGTTCACTTTAGCCATTATATATTCTGTAAATTACTGTGATAAGTTTTACCGATTTTGTTTACATGTTTTTTTTCGTTGATTTCTGAACGTTCTTTTGTCATTTGAAATGAAATAACATAACACAGAATTTTCAAAATATTTTCCGTATATATTTCTTCTTCCGGAAAATATTTCAAGTTCCCAGTTTCATCTCTTAAATAAAAATTTATATTTCATAATTTTTTTAATTGTTTCAATACGATTAAAATATACGAGATTTTTTCAATTGTTGGCTTGTGGGAGTTGTTTAATTTTGCGCCAGTGAGAAATTGAAAATTAAATTATCAAGACAAAGGCAAGTGTTATTATTTTCTTTTTCATGTAAATCTTCAATTAGAGGTTTAAATTTGTTTAGAAGATCTACTCATTTTATTTTGTTCAGATCCATTGGTAAGCGATATGTAGTGAAATTTGAGTCTTCGAGAAAGACGATTCGAAATGACACGTATGCTATGAGTTATTTAAAACCAGTCATCCGTCTCCAAAATTTGAGATAAGTTTTGATATTTGATCATAATTTTTGAAAATGTATTCTGTGTATTACTGTGAATCTGTGTAGGTTTATTTTTCTACGTGGCCGTATTTATCTTCAAATTTCTTTCAAGTGAATGAGTTATCTAAGATGAATTCAGATTAATTCAGAATGTATATATGATCCATTTAATTTAAGCTGAACTAGACACGGTGCAAAGATATTTAAGTTTTGTTATAGTAAGCTAGAGCAAGAGAAAGAAAAACATTACGAAGAACATTATTGTCAGTGTTTTGTATATGATCAAAAAAAGAAAAGTGTACACGGCCTATTTCTTAGGGCTAAGGTGTCTCCAAAATAGGAAAAATCCTTTTCGACGAACTTGTCAATGCTAGTAATTACGCCGGGCTCGATTTTGAGTGTGGAATCACGTTAGACTCTTGGGAATCATATAGCGAACTAAAATGAAGTGGATGAGTTCTTAGGGGCAAAAAAAAAAAAAGAGAAAGAGTTTATTAAAGTCTGTTATTATGTGTTTGTAGAGAAATAAAAAAGGAACTAAAACTTGCGGAATGACAAGATGTCTTTCTCGCATACAGTAGATAAAAGGGTGGGGAATTAAGCGCCTTCGCGTATATGCTCACAAACGCAGATATGTTACATATATTCCAAATATTTCAACACGAATACACACACACACACACACACACACACACTCTCTCTCTCTCTCTCACACACACACACACACACACACACATATATATATATATATATATATATATATATATATATATATATATATATATATAGAGAGAGAGAGAGAGAGAGAGAGAGAGAGAGAGAGAGTGAAAGAAAGAAAGAATCTTACTTGAGGCAAGTTACATTTTAACGCAGCTCAAGTTAATCTCGGGAAGTGTTACTTGGCCCGCACGCTCATCTCTCTCTCTCTCTCTCTCTCTCTCTCTCTCTCTCTCTCTCTCTCCTTCCTTATATTTCCCTAACTCTTTCTCTCATGCGCAAACACACTTACACATATGAATGTGTAAGTGGGATTTCCACATTTTCAATCAATCATTTTATATGATTACGACGGTTGATATACGTATCTATGTTCGGTACGGTAATGTGTATGTTTTTGTAACTAGAAACAAACAAAATGTAATAATAGCACCTAATGAGCTACACATGACATTTATGTAAGTATGCGATTTATGACTTATATGTATACAAGTAGACACACTGTCATCTCTAGCTCTCTCTCTCTCTATCTATCTTTGTCTCTGTTTCTCTCTCTATCTACACACACACACACACACACACACACACACACACACACACACACACACACACACACATATATATATATATATATATATATATATATATATATATATATATATATATATAGGTAACTATATTCCTTGATAGGTTTGTCTGGCTCTCTAGGTTTGAGTATATATATATATATATATATATATATATATATATATATATATATATATATATATATATATCATTCACTTCTGTAGATGTAAGAATAATTTTGGAGCGTGCAGTCGCGACGCTGAGGTTGAAATTTTTTAAATTTGAAAATTGTGCGTTCTTGTACTGAAGAAAGGTGGCCTGAACTAAATTGTTCAATAGTTACAGTAAATGTCACAGTTATTATCAGGAATTCGCACTTAGGATCAAGTTATTTTAATATCAATTATGTAGTGCATATTCAATTTATGTAAGGTAAATCATTCAAACGAAAAACAAATACTGAAGCTAATTATACGGCAAGAATCACTCTCGCAAACAATATTTAATAATAAAATACAATCAACTTCGAATCAGCTTCAGTACAAGAACGCACAATTTTCAAATTTAAAAAATTTCAACCTCAGCGTCGCGACTGCACGCTCCAAAATTATTCTTACATTTAAAAATATCTCATTGCTAAGAAAACACTCTTTCGGTCTGCACTATCTTTCGATGTCGCATTACTACTTGGAATTTAACAAAAACACACTGAAATGTCTTCCTGATGATGGTCATTCGAAACGACTGAAAGCCCGGCTAGTTGAAAAAATAAGACCTGATATAACCGGAATTTATAAACAAGGATCATACCATTCATTAACGGATTCGAAGTTGATTGTATTTTTATTATTAAATATTGTTTGCGAGAGTGATTCTTGCCGTATAATTAGCTTCAGTATTTGTTTTTAGTTTGAATGATTTACGTTACATATATATATATATATATATATATATATATATATATATATATATATATATATATATCGGACATTCGTGGGTCACGTGTGAACATGGATATTCGCCCAAAGAGTTATGCCTCAGTCGTGAAACATCTTTTATGTGAGACCCCCTAGGAAAATTATTCGCCCTCACACAGATCTAAGACTGAAATATTAACTAATTTTAATTTGAAAAATGAACGACAGATTTATTATGCCACTGAATCGAAGCTGCTTTCCAAAGATCGATCGCTGTAGCGAATCTTTGTCTTTCTGTGCAATTACAGAAATCATATTTTGTTCTGAGATTTTTTGTTCTGTCAATAATGGAATCAAATTGTTCAAATCGCAGTAGAACCACTAGCTGTCAATTTCTTCCCCTGTCGTCAAAATAACTGACGTGGAAAACAGGTCATTTTGTTAAAAATGGGACGTCCCTTCGTCCGCTGATAGTGTATGCCATCATTACTTTAATTCCATAATACTTGGAATCAAAATAACGAAGACATTCCTTGCTGCCCACTTTTGGTTTTCATTTTCACTTCAAGCTTTGGCTTCTATCTTCACAGAATTATAATGTTCTTCTTCTTTTTGAAGATTCTGGTTTCAAAACTCCTGAAAAGTAGAAAAAAGGATATAACTGATTCTTTTCTATACTGTCGTTGAATGAAAACATAAAAATATGTTACTGGGTTATAATTTATAGTAGGTTCCTAAAAAGGTACCTAATATTTCAAATACAGTTTTTTAAATGAAAAAGATTTATTGAGCTTTCATTTGAGGTTTAATACAAGATGATATATTAGATTTACTGTTTCCAATAAGTAAAATGCACATAATTTAAATTGATCAGAAGTATTTGTTCTTTTGAATAACAGTAAAATCGACTGAAACTTTCATACAGACAAATCTATCAACACAACTTATTTTTTAAATAAATTTTTAAAAGTGAAATATAATTTTCTGAAAAAGTACTAGAAAAAACTTAACTGATTTAAAAATTAATTAATTAATCTGGATTGAAACAGATATTACATAGTTTTAGTATTAAATGTCACTGAAATGCATTTTGTTTAGTCGGAAGTGTGTTGTCACATCTGTCGACAGACAAATGTTTGGAAAATTGAAGTATGGAGAAAATAAACATAATAAATTTACATAACCAATAAAATTAAACGCATTCTCTCTCGCTTTGTCTCTGTCTCTCTCAATCCCTCTCTCTCTCTCCCTCTCTCTCTCTCTCTCTCTCTCTCTCTCTCTATATATATATATATATATATATATATATATATACCCAGTAATATTAAAAATTTAAACTATTTTAATCATTCTAATAATTTATTGACTTTCTATTCCTAATTACGAAAACGCATGTTAAGCAACACAAATATTTAAAAAATTACAAATACATTATAAATTACTAATACATTATAAATTTACTTAAGTTACCTCTTTTACACACACACACACACACACACACACACACACACACACACACACACACACACATATATATATATATATATATATATATATATATATATATATATATATATAATTGTTTATTTAAAAATTATAACATAAATATGTTATAAAATCACTACAAAAATAGCCATTTTGTTTCAACACCTCCGGTGTCTTATCAAGTGATATACATATTCATATACATATGTCTTATCAAGTGATATACATATTGATATATATATATATATATATATATATATATATATATATATATATATATATATATATATATATATATATATGAATTGACAGCAAATCTTCTCGTTTCTACTTCTAATGGTAATAGTAACCGTTTTATTATTAGGAAACATTCTTCATTCATTAACCGTGCAGCGACGTGACTTACGTTTTTATTTACACTATAACTATCGGTTTGAGATTAATTTATAGTATTTATTTCCTTATCACTAATGATAATAGTAATATTAGTTGTTACTTATACTGAAATATTAGACATTAATTTACGGACAGCTTCTTCTACTGAGATGAAAAAAATCTTTATATTAAAGCTTTCATTAGGAAAATAGTTTTCTCAAGACCACTGAATATTATTAGCTTTTCCTAGGGACTTTCTTCCTAATTTCTTTTTTAAGGTAGTGTGGAAAGTTACCTTCTTAATTATGTCATTCTTATATGTGTTACATATTTTAGTTGCTTTTGCTGAAAGTTTTCAACTGATGTTTTCTGATATTTGCTAGAATTCTTTCCGATTCTCTTGCGGCGGTTAACGAGATTCGAAGAAGGATAGTCCTTATTTTTCTCACGTTAATATTTTCGTTCTTAGAGTTTTGGCATCACTGTTTTCATTCCAATTCCTCATCAGAATCGTGTTGTTATATGCAGTTGGGAAGTCAACAAATTGTTTCAGAAGACCAGAGTTGTTATTTCGAAAACCTTTGAAGAGAAAATAAGAAGAAAATGGAATTCTTAAATTTGAAAATATATTTAATTTTGTATAAGATAAATAGCGTGCTACACATAGCAGAATGACTGTAACATAATCAATTTAAAGTATTGTCAAATATTAGACAGGAAATATATAACATAAAAAACAAAAATATGAAGCAAAATAGAGAATTAGGCGGATATATAAATTACAAAGTGTAAGTCGGACTCCCAAAGTTAATTATAAAATAAAATCAGTAATATATGATTAATTTTTTTTAGGAGGAAATACGCTGAAAAAGAAGGAAATCCTAGAAAATATATCTGGGAAGCTTCTGACCCCAATAGTTGTCGCCCGATTTGATTTTACCTCTTTTGAGGAAAGTACTTGTGGCTCTAATCGACACCGAATTAGTTATGGATCTTACAGCACACGGCATACTTTCGGAAAAACCAGTATGGCTGTGAGTTGATTTCTAATGACAGGTGCCACATAGTTACGGCGTGGAAACTCACATGTACTAAATAAGACATAATCTAATAATAATTATTGCTATGTAAAAATATTGATTTACGTTAAAGTACATAAAACTGTTTTCCTGATTCAAGTAAAATGCTTTACTTTTGAATAGTTACAACCTTGCGCAAATTAATTTAAACAAAACGAATAATTCCGTTATTATTTACTTTTTTCGTATTTTTCCAATTAAGCATGATCCAGTGTTCATATTAGTACTTTGTATGTCCATTCCACGAAGGTGCTCCTCGCAGACTGTCCATAGATTTTCAATTGGATTTAAATCAGCAGAGGTTCCGGACCAGTCTATAGTACTTTTATTTTCTCACAGGTAAGGCTTGCAAATGTGTTTGTGAAGCGTTACAATTTCATAAGCTTCCATGGAATAACGTCAATCACAGACAATGACTGTAGGACAACTAATCCACAGTCGAGACAATAGGGTCTGGACGTGATATAAATCTGATGCAATTACGAATGACAATATTTTTCAAAGCCAAACAAGTTTTCTCATACACCACGAAAATTGATTCATATTACTGCACACCAATGCAAATGACCTAATCTGAGGAAAAATAGAAATCGGTTATACCCTGTCATTCCATTGGGTATAAAATTGATCGTATGCTGAAAAAAAAGAAACTAAGGCGGTTGTTTCAATTAATTGACACAAGGGTGTATCTTACGAATCAACCTTTTTTAATGCGTAGATCTTTACTATATATTTGAATGCAAAGGACAAATTATATGTTTAATTTAAGTTAGATATAAATAACAATGATATAGTAATTTATACTAAACAGAATTCCGTCCGACATTTGACAAAATAATAGAATAGGAAAACTGCGTTATATAATTTTCTAATTGCTGAAGTCTTGCCAACATCGAAAACAACCATTCGAAAATACGGGCTTTTAACTGCACTTGAACACAAACCTCAGCCTCTAAATAACCATCTACGAGTCAGATTGCAATGGTGAAGCAGTCTTAATTGAGCTTTTATTGAAATCGATTGGCTGCCAAACGCCAAATTCAGAACCGAAGAAAAATGGGATTTGTGAAGCCATAACAAGTTTTAATAGTCTTCATATCATAAATCATATTTTCTATAGAAATAATGTCTTTCAGAAGGAAAACAATGTAATAGACAGCTGTGATAATAAAACAACGATTGCCTTCGTTGGTATTTGATTCGGAGTAAAATGTTAAACAAATTCAAGCTATTTACCATAAAAAACAAAATACCGCACATAAAACTATCAACACTTATTCTAACTTATTTTCTAATTACATTTCTTAAAAACGACTAATAATTCGCGAACAAAATGTCACAATTGTTCCGTGTTTTATTTTTATTAGTTTAATTTTTTTATAAAAATCAATATCTATCTATCTATCTATCTATCTATCTATCTATCTATCTATCTATCTATCTCTCTTTATATATATATATATATATATATATATATATATATATATATATATTTATATGTATATACATCGGCATCTATCTATCTCTATATTTGTATCTATATATCTATATCTATCTCTATATATATTTATCTACCTATTTCTATCTATCTATCTATCTATCTATCTATCTATCTATCTATATATATATATATATATGTATATATATATATATGTATTTATCTATCTAACAATATCTATATATGTATTTATCTATCTATCTATATCTATCTATCTATCATTCTCTATATATGTATATATGTATGTATGCATGTGTCTATCTATCTATCTGCCTCTATCTATCTATCTATCTATCTATCTATCTATCTATATCTATATATATATATATATATATATATATATATATATATATATATATATATATATATGTATATATATATCAGCATCTATCTATAATTCATTTTCTCCTCTATATAATGCTGTATGCAATATTTATGTGATTGTTTTGTAATTTTCCAAATTTGTTATACTTACATTGTTCAAATTTGAAACGACAACAAAACAACTGACAATTAATAATGATAAAGCTGAATCGTTCATGAGTTATAGCTAATCTTTGAACTGCGGCCAAGACCTTCAAAATGAGAATATATATACAAATCGAAAATATTAAGTTTCAGCGTAATAAAAAGGAAGTCTAATAAAAAGAGAAAGCGCATCTAAATTTATTTACGCCTGTCTTAAGACCAGCTGAAGGGCACTCTTTAAGGATAGATCTCACTACTACAATATCGAATTGATTTTCAATATAATTCTACAAATATTTACTCTACAAACCTGGATTGAGTGACTGATTTTTCTTTCCAGCTTATCAAACATTTACTTTTATGAAGATAATCATAACTTACTGATACAAGTCCTATTACGACCTGGTTAAGACGATAAACTACATGCGCGTCCTGGTTAATCGATAAACTGCGTCCAATAGCAAGGCCTCTGATCAGGTTTTGAGGAGCGTGGAACCACCACTTAATTGCTGGTGTTCCCCAGTTCACCCTGACCTGGGGTGGTAGCACCTATTAGGGTCACATCTATAGGTTAATAGTTTAACCCCAAAACTAGGGTCAAAACACTATGAAAGTGTAAAAAATGTTTTAATACCAGTTGGTAAAAAAAAATGATTACCAGCAATAAATGTTTGAAGAAAAATTATTACTAGAAATACATTTTTGAAAAAAAAATTATTACCCGTTATACATTTTCGAAAAAAGAAATTGTCAGCAATAAAAATCTTGTCGGCATTAAATAACCCATTGAGGTTGATATGCCGTAAAAAAAACAAAAAAAAAACAATAAAAAACAACACTATTTTCATTATTCGGACTATTGTCTTCATCTTTGTCGCCACATTTATTACAACGGTTCGGCTGTTGAACGCTCTGGCCTTCTTCAGGGGTTGGAATGTCGAACTGAACCCTTTATTTCGCTCACTGGGGTAGACTGTTCTAGTTCCACGTGCCGTGCTTAATGGATGTCAGTTATCAGTTATCTCCTGTTAATTCTGTAATTCCTATAAGACCCCCAGGGTGCCCCAAAATTCAAATTGCTTCGATTTTGATTAAATTTTGCATGTTTGTTACGCTCGAGATAGAAATCGGTTGTCAGATTTTTAAAAATGCATGAGGGGTCCCTCAGGATGACCCTATAAACCCCTTGATGCCTCAATTGCTTTTCAAGTGTATTTTGTAGCAGTATTCCACAATTTCAACGGAAATTTCAGAACATATTGCGATTATATCGAGTAACTGAAGTAGTCACTTGGAATTCACTGTAAATCAACACTTGGACCAGCAGAGAACCCCGAAATTTTCAATTAAGTCTACATCCATGGCGATAAAGTCGATTAAATAGAAAACTTAAAGAAGATGTGCTTTATTATTTCAATTACTATTAGTCTTAAACCTGTCATTTGGCTTGAAATTTGGGACCCCTAGGGTGAACCTATAGGACCACTGAATTTTCAAATTGTTTCCATTTCGACGGAATTTTACATGTATGTTACAATCTTAAAATGAATCAAATAAGATTATCAGATTTTGAAAACTACATAAGGGGCCCCCAAGATGACCCATGGACACCTTGCTTCCTCATTAGTCTTTCAATTGTAGTGGTTAGCAGCATTCCGATGAAAATTTGCACATAATTTGTGTTCAGATGAAACAACTCAGAATCAAAACTGACACCCCATGTGTTGTAAATACATTATGAAAAATTTCAGTTTTTCCCATGGATTTCATGTTTTGGTACTAAAGTAGTTTAGTTTGCATTAACTTGACGACAAAAATTATATCCTTCCTTAAGAAAAAAGAATAAGTACAAACGGAAGTGTGCACCGATGAGAGAAGTGCACCTATGTATAAGACGCGTGTGCGTGTTCGATCGAGATGTGTAGTGTGTACAATTGATTTTGCTCCACGTGCAATGATCGATCAAGTTATGAAGAGCTTACTATCGATTTTGCTTCACATGTAGCATTCTTTAGTGCTATCTGATGAAATAAATGCAAAAAATCTCATTCGGATCAAAGTTGTCATCCATTAAAAAGGTCGGCTGGCTTCATGCATATATATTTTGCATTTTTGATAATTTAAATTTAAATTTGTGAAAATCATGTTATTAAAAAGTTTAAGCGTAAATACCAATTTTTAATTATGTATTCATCATCTTCTAATTAGCGTTTAACTAATGCTTACTAACTCATATATTTGGAAACTTGAGCCCTAAAATTTGGAAAGTTTTATTCTGTAAAATGCACTTTCGATTTATTTATAATTACGCTTAACTTAGCGTGTACGTTTTAACGTTCATAGTGAGTAGGTTTCTAAATGCAAGTTAATTTTTATTTTTATCACTAGAACGTTTTTTTTGGTAGTCTATTTTTAGATAAATCCTAACTTTACGAGCTTGCTTATAATTGTTTACCACGTTCCCGTGGTCACCCTTATAAACTTGCATTTAATTTATTGTGGCTATATTTACATTAATGTGTATAATATTCTTGTTTTTTAATTGATTACTTCATTGATATTCAAAAAGCTTAGACAAAAACCTTCAACTACAGCCTGACAGTAATGCCATGAAACCGAAATCCTTCACTTGGACGTGCTACTATTGCAGCCAAACGCATGAAAGCACGGAGAAGAAACGCTTCGCAACAAGAAACTCAAATTAGACTGACACAAAATGCTATTCGTACAGCTAATGCAAGGTCAGCAGAAACTAATGAGCAGCGGTTAACTAGACGAGGAAGGAACGCTGCCAGAACTTCTGCCACTCGACCTGTCAAAACTGTGGAGCAAAGAACAATTCGATATACAAGAAATGCTACTAGAAATGCTGCTGCTCGAAATTCTGCGAATGAGCAACAGCGTATTGCTAGGAAGATACGAAATTCAGCAACTACTGCTGCTACCAGACGTGCGGAGAATGAGGATCAACGTTCAAAAAGATTGTCTAGAAATGCTTCAGCAACTGCAACAGCAAGAGATTTGGAGACTCGAGAGCAGCGTACAAGACAACAGAACAGGAATGCCTCTAGAACAGCCTCTGCACGGGCAGTGGAGGCTGTTGAGGATCGCCAAGATCGTTTGAAAAATAATGTGCAAAGATTGGCTGCTCAACAGGGGATTTCAAGACCCATAGTCAAATATGGTTAATGGTAGCATTCTATTATGACCCTCGGGCTAATTATTCGAACCACCCTGATGTTCAGCTTGGCAGTATGTCGATTGTCTGTTCGCACTGCAGAGCAAAAAGGTGGCTAGGAGAAATTAATAGCATGTACTGCTCAGACGGTACTTCCGCGTTAACTATCATTGAAGATCCACGCCAGAAATTGAAAATGCTATTAACTGGTTCCACTGTTTGATCTAATCATTTCCTACGCAATATTAGAAAGTATAATTGTGCTTTTCAGATGACCTCTTTGGGGGCCAATATCATCATCAACGCTGACCAGAGACCAGGTGATGAACATGGGGGACGTTATAATTCACCTGTTTGCAATAAAATTGCTGATATTATTCATGGTCACCAACACAATAATACTAGATATATAGTTCTTTCATCACGTGATAACAAACTGCAGCGCATCAATGAAACCCACAGAGAAGTCTTTGTTGAATTTCTTCTTCCAATGAATGTTGTTCATTCAATGTAGTTTGAGCAAAAGCTATCAACAAAGCATTTCTCCTTAACAATTTTCGAAGATCGATTGGGATTAATGTATTCTTCATTTGCTGACAAATATTTTTTGTCTCTTCTGTGCTTCTGTAAAAAAACGACTTTCTCTTGTTATAAATGTTTTCACGCCATATAGATAAGAGGCACTAAAGGAAAAACATCTTTATTTTAACTTTACAGATTGGATGAGGTTCGTGATATTTTTTGAATAAACCCAAGCAACGCCGGGTAATGTTGCTAGCATATATATATGTAATGGAATAAGTCAGAAAATTATTTTGATATATTTTATTGTTATATGTTATTTATATATACACAAATATTTAAGTAAATGTCCTGTTTATAATAAACAGTATTATTATTTCATAGAAAATATGGGTCTTCTGACAGGAATCGAATCTGTATTCTGTATCGATCATATAGCCTGACGTGCTATAGCAGTTTAACTACGACTTGACCTTGCTAACCAGACGCTCCTTCGTGGCTAAACTAGCATAGCACGCCAGGCTATATGACGGTTCCATGTAAGATACAGAAACCGTAAGCTGTAGCGTATATGATATTGTCTGAGACGATTCCCAATGGTTTGTCCTTTAGCAGTATTTCTAGTGCAGCGTTGTATATGTGTACAATATGCTGATTGAACTTTGTCATAGGATTTTTTGAGAGCCGGTCTCTGTCTGTCATTTGTTTGAGAGTTACTCTCATGAGTACTTGGATGTCGTGGTTTTTCGCTTCGATGATTTCACCTCTGTGGATTTTCAAGTAATTCTAAATTGGAGTTATCTTCAGTGACATCGTTTGGATATCTGCAGGTTTTCTCACGGGTAGATACTTTGGTTCTATTAGGTTGGTGCAAAAATAATGTCGTTTTTTGACGTTGAACTTCATGTGAGAAAACGACATTATTTTTGCACCAACCTAATACTTCTTGGGAGATTATTTCTTATCTCATTTATTTTAGTTTTTAACTCATCCCCTTTCATATTATTTATTTCTACTATCATTCCTTTATTGTTTAACTGATGGGTTATTGTATTCTGTCTTATATCATTTGAGTCTTTTGTTTCGCACGCTGTCCCTGCGGACATTGGCAAGCACGTTTGTGTTGAGATGACGTCTTATTTCACTTCCTACCCTAATTCTCCATATTTGGTATGTCTGACTCGTAGTGTTCTTTTCTGGATTTTCGAGCACGTTGAAAAATGACGTCCTGTCTTGTTGATACTCTTCGTGAGACCATTTCGTTCACTTTCTTTTTATTAATTGATTTGGCATTGAGTCACTTGGTCCAAGTTTGGAAATACACCGTGTTTGGTGACCAAGTGTCTCCTCGTTGTTGGAAAAGTTTGTTCCAGTGACAGCTTGATTCTTCTGCGGCCTGCAGCGCTTCTTGACCAGGGCGTAACGGCCGATCCGGTAGGAAAATTTGGTTGTAATCATTGAGATTCATAAAATGTTGCGTTTTATCCTTCACCGCCAAGGGGCAATTTTGTTTAAGTTAGCAGCTCTAGAAAGACAGTAGACCAAGACCAGAGCGATCGTCCTGCCCATAAGATAGTGCGGGTGGGGTTATATTCAGATATCCATGGTTAAAAAGTTAATTATTGAGTATTGTATTCAGCGGTTAGCATAAGCGTACAGATATGGTACTGACTGTAGTAAGATTTAACTTATTATAAGGTGCAGGGACCACTACTCGATGAAATATCAGAGGCGGGCATAATTTCATATTGAGTGTTTATTACAAAAAGTCATAAATAAAATGAAAGAATTATAGTTAAATAAAGTCAACGAGACTTAAAATGAATTTAAAGAAAAGAAAAAAACATTACGGTTTTTTACATGTTGTAAGACAGGCACAGCATGTCATTCGACAAAAATTCAACTTTCCGAGGCTAATGAGTGATAGCTATCAGGTTTTATAGGGTAGGTTAAGCTACCACTGGCGGAAGGGCCATGGAGAAATTCATTAAACAACGGTATAGAAACAAAAAGAATATTTTATATCTGGGGTCCTTTATCCACCTGCTAACCACGGAAATTAAAATTTTCCCTCGAAGAGAAGTCAATACGATCCTACCCCCCATAAAAGTGAACATAGAAGTCAACACTTAATGGCGACAGTCTGTTTCATGCTAGATGCAATCGTCAGGCGACCACTGTCGTCTCTAAGTGTTAACTTCTATGTTCACTTTTATATTTACACACGCTCTATCTCTGATATTGAGCACCTTATCCCATAAATATAGCACACTTTAAGACTATATTTCTTCATATATATATATATATATATATATATATATATATATATATATATATATATATATATATATATATATATATGCACACACAGACATATCGACAGAGACATATTATGCCGAGAAAAATAGGACGGAAGGTTCTGCTGGAGGTGTGGGGGAGTTAAAAATATTGATAAAAAAATAATAGAGTAAAAGACAAATAAAGTTAGATAAATTCAAAACGACTGAAAATTAACTTAAATAAAATAAAAAAATATAATTTCAAATGGTATAAACTTTACGATTGCTTACATGTTGAGAGACAGCCACAGAATGTCATTCGGTGATATTATTATTATTATTATTATTATTATTATTATTGTTGTTGTTGTTTTTATTTTCTTTGATATCTGCCGTTTACACATTTCTTTCCGGGTCCAGCGCCGGGAACCTAAAGATAGAAATGGTATCATGACACTTTCCACTGCAAGAAAAAAAAATTACATAGATAAAGCCCTTCGTAAAGTGTGGGCTGTACTTGTCAGAATAATTTTTTGCATCTCTTTGAGGCATGGACTTCCAAGGATCCCTTCAATTAGCCTACTGGAATCTTTTCCAACCAATCCTAAGGCTCCAACTACAACAGGGATTGTTGATGTTCCCACGTGCCACATTTTTGAGATTTCTATTTGAAGGTATTATTATTATTATTATTATTATTATAAATTTAATCATATTTTATTGTTTTGAGTATGTTTGTTTTTACCAGTGCATAAAGAAAATAGTTGACCGAAAAGGAGTCCATAAAAGACACCCAGGCAAAGAACTTCAGTCCAAGGACCTCAAACGAAGGTGGATTAAAGAACACAATCAGGAAAGGGAAACGGTAAGAAATCACAAAGATTTTAAGTGGGAGCTGCGAGTAATGTGAAAGAAAAGTCAAGGATATAACGACGTATAGGAAAAATTAAAAGACAAACAGGATTCCTCACCATTGATACCGTGGAAATGGTCATCTATACAAAATACAAGAATGTTAACAAAAGCTAAAAATGTAAAAGAATTTTTCCTTTCCATGAAAAGTGTTAGAATTTAGGGTAGCGTAATCGACATTAGACGATCATTGGAGCAGCATGCTGAATTCAAATTTCATCCGCTTTTGTTGCATTCCTCTAGCAGACGTGCCTTTTCCTATCGGCTCGAGTTGAGCATAAATTTGAATTCAAATACGTTGGCTAGATATGGAACATATCAACAACATATACACCGTCACTTTATGTGGTATTGTTGCAGATCTATATTCCTCGGGGAATCGAAAGAAATGGCTAATGGCACGAATAATTGCAGATGCAATAACTGACATATGTCATCAAATCAATATCATATGCGATCTAGTCGTGTTGCTATCCATACGTTTTTCTTTTAAGTATAACTATTATCAGCGTGAAGTTAGAATGTCTGTGCCATGTACATATTATAATCGTTTCTCTTTCGTTCAATTTGCAATAACGCCATTTGAATCCATATCCCTCTAGCGACAGGTGGAATAGTAGGTCAAACAGAGCTCTTTAGCCTTGGGTCGCACTTAGCAGAGGAGACTGGAATTTGAATTCAAACCCTTGTGAATAACAGAAGTGTATAACAATTTTATCATTTGGTACGGCTAGGGAGAAAATAATTCTGATTTCAAAACTAGCCTGGAGAAGGTTTGGCTCCATGAGGTTTTCTTGTCATAGACACACATATTGCTGTTACACCTCTAGTTCATTCATTGCTCTAACAATGAGGTTCATGTTCGTGATGGAATTCAGGAATGTCTTCATCGATGAATGCCTTCGTTTGCTTTAATTAGCGGCTCTTCGTGTTCGAAATAATTATTTGAATCTTCTAAAGTGTTCATAGCAGATAACATCATCCAATTTCAATGTGAAACAACATTGATCTACTTCGATGAACACCGGTATTTTGTCTGATTTTTGTGACTATTTTGTTTGCTTTCCATGATATATGGCATTACAGATTGATTCACTTTTCATAGCCATCACATTTCCTTTACACAAAGAAACACATTCGATAAGTAGCAAGTCTCTCTAGCAAATAAAATCTAGTTTTATTGTTTGTCTATAATTTACGTGAACGCAAACGGTCTAACCAGCCAAGGTCTAATCAAATGAATTACAAGGCTTAATCTTGATAATTTCATTATTTTCGCTCATTCATGATTTGTAAATGTTTATTATTCTCAAATATTTTAATCATTTCCTTGCTATCACAATTCGTTAATCTGAGCGAAAGTTTACTTTAGCGAAACATTTGAAGCACGTGACTTCGCAAACAACTTTTAGCAGGTTATATCGTATATAAGTCCGTACATGTTGTCATTTGAATCAGATTTTATTTTGCTTAGAATGAAAAAGATGGTTTGCGCATTTTCTTGCATTTCAATAATAGAACCAGGAAAACAAAAATAATAATTTTACTTTTTTAAAAATGCAATTTGGCATTACAACTGTTGCGATAAAAATAAAAAGTAAGATTTTTTAATGTACTTACATAAAACTAAATACACCTCATAACATTTAAATGACAAAACGAAATTGGTTTTCCGGATAACTTATAGTAAAATTGTCTCCTTTTCACTGGCTGCTAGGTCAATTGAACTTCGACTGTTTCATTATAAGGAATCAATTAATGTTACCATTCCACCAATTTCTGTGCGCACCTAAGATTAATGTAAGATTGAAATAAAAAATAAGAAAACTTTTTTTAACAAAAGTATTATAAGATCTTACCAAAAAGATTAATTTGAAGTGCATTGTTTAGAATATCAGTGAATGAATTTCATGAGAGTATCTTTATTGTCAAAAAGTATAATGTTATTACTTATTGGTTGTTACTGAAATGATTTGGGCAAAGTTTCTACAATCAGTCTGTGTGTCGTAAGGAAAATATCTATTAAAAACGAACTTTACGTAGTACAAATTAGTCCATGCA
>OZ038484.1:8931077-8986077 GCA_964036315.1 Acanthosepion esculentum | reverse complement strand
TCCTGGGAAATGCAGCAGATGTAGCTTATGTCTTTCTGGCAAATTATAGAATTAATTTGATGAGGAGTGAGATTATCAGAACCCTCCTTCATAGGGCACTAAAAATCTGTTCAGAGTCCTTCTTGGACGATGAGATCAATTTTGTCAAGGACACCCTATGTGGTTTAGGTTATCCACCTAACACTGTTCATCGGTCATCCGTAACAAAATTGAGGAGTTCAGAAGTGTCAAACTTATTGTTTATCTAAGATTGCCTTGGATTGGAACCAAATGTGAAAGTATGGTTAGACAAATTTCATCAAGGGTTCGGCGCTGTTTTTTTCTGCTGAGGTCCGGATAGTTTTTCAAACCCGGCCCATGGTTCGTCCAGTGTGTAAAGACGTCCTCCCTCCTCATCAACTTAACTCTATAATTTATAAATATGGTTGTAGTTGCGGGGCTGACTACATAGGAAGGACGACACAACGCCTGGGCATGAGAATTAAACAGCACGTTCCTACCAAAATCAGGAACCACACTTTGCCGTTGAATGGACTCGTCCCAAACACCTACGGGTCCGCCATATGTGAGCACTTATCAAAGAGCAGATTTTGTGCAGCTAATTTTAGTCTTGACCTGTTCACCGTGTTGTCCCGGTCACACTCGTTATTTCACCTTAAGGTGCTGGAGGCACTTTACATCCGGTCCCGCAAGCCTTCCTTGTGCAAACAACGTGAGTGCTTGTTGGGGCTCGCTGTCATTTGCCTGTAGCTCCTTTTGCTCACAATTTTTTTCTCCTCCTCCACATTTCCTTTTCATTGTACATTTTCTGTGTTTTTTAATTTAAATTAAATCTCCCATTGTAAGTCCGATGAACCGGTATGAAACCGGTTGCTTCGTCCGTTTTTAATATGTCTGGTAATATCAGGCTTAATACGTTTATTGGTGTGATATATATATATATATATATATATATATATATATATATATATATATATATATATATATATATATATAAAGGCTGGCCACTGAATGATATAAAACAAAAGTATCTCGGGCTAGTAAAGTTTGAATCATTTTAATCTTATATGCAAACATTTTTAAATCCAGTTTCAGAATCTTCTGAAACGATGTTCTGGCAATGCCGATTTGAGAAGAGTGACGACCGGTAGAAGCTGACAGATCCTCAAGGACACACTGCCGGACAGCTTCCACCGTTCCGTCAGTTCGCACAGTGCGCTTAGAACATCTTCCCGGAAGATCGCCGTCTGTGCCAGTTCTTTCAAGCCGAACGATTATGTTTGGAATCTTGAAATCGCTAAGAAATTCCTTGATATTTAAATTTACCGGT
The DNA here is from genome assembly GCA_964036315.1 of Acanthosepion esculentum. Classification (NCBI taxonomy): domain Eukaryota; kingdom Metazoa; phylum Mollusca; class Cephalopoda; order Sepiida; family Sepiidae; genus Acanthosepion; species Acanthosepion esculentum. Next base: position 8,984,747 of record OZ038484.1, on the reverse strand, counting down.
ATTTTCTCTAAGTTTGAATAATCGGTCTTCCATTGGCAAACAAATACTCACGGAGTTTTACGCGTTGCTGGACATCGTACATAACCATTTTAATCTACAAAGGATGCTCTATAACCAGCGAATAAAAAAAATAAAAAAACATTGAATATGAATATGTTATGATTTTTACAAACCTTTCAGCTTTTCAGTGGCCACCGTATATAAATGTAATGATTAATATATCGAAATCATCCGAATGAAGTTGCGTCTACGCAACCTCAATCACAAAACTTGTGTCAGATTGTGGTGCGGTTATAGACATTTCCCATCAATGCCACAAGCTGAAATCGCCTCCCTATGCTGATAATATGAAGAAAATACCTTATTGAGAAATAGTCTGTGACGAGATTTGAACCTACGTTTAATGATTGTAAAGCATATAGCTCATCGCTGTGGTCACTAAATTTATAGAATTTAAGCCCAGTACAAGGGCTCGTCAATGTACTGTTGAGTTGGCTAGATGTACGCGTAAATTATATGCTAACAGTTACACTTCTCACACTTATAACTTGTGGAACTCCTTTCCGGCTCCATACTCACTAGCTAACATTAAACTTCAAATATTTAAATGAATTTCAATCGTTTTCTACTGTCCTCCTGATTACTCTTATTTTATTTTCGCACCTTACTAATGTTTCTGTTTGAATTCTTTCACGCCCAGTAACCCCTTGTGTCTTAGTGGCTTTATTGCCTTGCTTGGAGTGAACTCGATTAAAAACTAAACATACATGCGTTTTTCACTTTTGTTTTAATTTACACTTCTCTTTAATGTTTTTGATTTCAGTCTATTATATACTTTTTTTTTTTCACTTGACTCTTCTTGCCAAGTTTTTTTTATTGTACATTATATATTAACTTGTCTAATTTTATTTCCTTTTTCCCATTATCAATTGATTTTATTGTTGTTCTTTCACATCATTTTTCTTCCCCCTGCACATCTTTGTTTTATTTCCACTTCCTCGTCTTCATCCATTTACATCAAGCGTCTCACTTCTTTTCTCTTTCTTTTCTCAGCTTTATTTTATGAACCCTCTAAAGCCTTTCACCCCCAAAATATATACATCATCCTTAAGTGTTATTCTTGCATTCGTTTATCTTCTGCTTCTACGATTTTGTTGAAGACCCTTAGGGTATGGCTTACGAACTGACCCACGTCACCTCATTTACAAAACATTATACAGAATTGTTGAGTCTTGACTCAATGTTGAATCTCGCCTATTGCATGGAATAATAATGCAACACAAAATGTACTTAGAACAAGAATGTATTATAACAAGAAAGTGTACACAATAAGTACATATAGTATTTCTGTATTTTTCTGGGAAGACGTTCCTGGAGAATGTGTTGACTAGTCGCAGTCGATCAGAGTCTCTAGTTGGATCTCATGATTCCACCCTCGTCTTCCGGTACCAACCACTATTTATATAGTTGGTAGTCACCTATGCAGATTAGGTGGATCCCACCACAACAAGAATTAAGCACCGAAGATATCCTCATGTCATTGTTTATGTTTTATAGTTCTCCTAACCTATCCGTATCATATTTGTCTTCCTTTGTTCTTTATAAATCTCATTCAATGCTGAAATATTTTCTGAAATTTTTTTATCAGGCATATTCATTATTTTACGTAATTCTTGAACTATTTTTAAATCGTAAACCACAATTTCCTCTACTATCTTCTTTAGTAGTCTTCAAATATATGCCGCGTTTGGTGCTTTTTAGAAACTGTTTAATTTCGTTCTGTCATCTTTTTCTAATTCATCAGCTCTTGTTTACATTATTCGGACTATTGTCCTCATCTTTGTCGCCATATTTGTCACAACGTTTCGGCCGTTGTACGCTCCGGCCTTCTTCAGGTGGTTGGAATTTCGAACCGAACCCTTTATTTCGATCACTGGGGTGGACTGTTCTAGTTCCACGAGCCATGTTTGATGGATGTCAGTTATCAGTTATCTCCTGGTAATTTTCCCTCTGAAACAAGGACACATGGTACGGTGGATAAAGGCGTTGGTTAGATCCAGTAACAGACCCAAAGAGTGTGAGTTCAATACCCGGTTCAGGCAGTGGAGAACTTTCAGAGGGAAAATTACCAGGAGATAACTGATAACTGACATCCATCAAACATGGCTCGTGGAACTAGAACAGTCTACCCCAGTGATCGAAATAAAGGGTTCGGTTCGAAATTCCGACCAACTGAAGAAGGCCGGAGCGTACAACGGCCGAAACGTTGTGACAAATATGGCGACAAAGATGAGGACAATAGTCCGAATAATGTAAATACTGTACATAATACCTCATCTCAGAAATATAGACGTCATCTGCTCTTGTTTTCTTTTTCTCTTTTACTGGTCCGATGAATTCTTTACGACTCTCGTTTTCCAGTTCAACGAAATATCAGTTCCTGCATAAAACGTGAAGAACCGATATTAAAGTAAAGTAAATGATAATACAACACGAAGAGCATGTTTATCTCTCTAAGGAACATAAAAAAAATCTATCCGCAAGTAAATGAAAATTCGTCAAAGAATTTGCTGCATTCAAGACTCTTTCTTGAAAAAAAAAACAACAAAAATTGGATAAACATTCCCGTGAATTAGGAAATTGGTAAAACACTAGGATTAATATCGTAATACTATCTGAGCAGTTATTGTTGCAAGCATTTACAATCAAATTCTTCGATAAATTTACAAAATCCAAAAACTGACAGTGTTGACATTGGTAATATTAAAAAACTGAATTTTTAACCATAAAAGTCGAACTTCTGTTTAGACTGGAATTATTAGAGTTACGAAGATGAACAGAGAAAATTATGCTGAAAAATTCGTGTAGATTTGTTATTACGTATCACTAATGGTAATATTAGCAGTTTCCTTATAAGGAAACATTCGATTTTTGTATTCAAAATATTTTTTTCGAGGAAAATATGTTTCTCAAATCCAATAACTGTTAATGCGCTTTCCGTTAATGACGGATCTTCCTTCCTTGCCTTTGCTTGAGATAGTGTGTCACCTCAGTATTTGATTATGTCATTGATTCTTCGTGTTAGTTACATCTGCTACTCTATTTAGTTTTTACTGCTGTTGAAATTCCTCAGATGATTTAGTCTCGATTATATAGTACAGATCTTTGAGATTCTGTAGATCCAGTCTTCGTGGTTCGAACAAAGATTTTCATTGATAAGATTTCTACATACATAAGCTCCTAAAGTCTCTTCTACTATGCGCAGTTTTTATATGAATTTTAAAGTCAGATCACTTCAGGGCGTAGGAGATCAGATCTCTTCACATTTTTGTTAGATTATTTACTAAAACTTACACGGACAACTTGGGATGATACTGGAATATTTCATTGTTGTCTTATACGCGATTTTCCATTCTTATTATTGCTTTTCATAGACTGCTTCCTACTGCAAATTAAAAGACACAGGCCGCACTGTAATTTTACACATAGTCAAAGCAGTGGAAAAGTGAAATAGATTTATGCCTTCCATGGGGTCATCTTTTCCGGATTTCACTTTCCCGGGCGTTAAATTTTACGCTACTTCCGCATCTTCCTTTCCGCTATCCACAGATCCTCGACATATACGAGCCATTAAAAGGAACTTTACTAAGAATAGCTTACCATAGTAAAACACCAATGGGATTCGATATCACTGCAGCGGAATGATCTTCGAAACTAACTGATAAGTCCACTGTGCCAAAACCCTGGCTATAATTATTTATTAAACATCGAATTCCCGAAGTTAACTAATGTCGAATCTGGCCAGAATGTAGATGGGTTACAGCTTATGGATACCTGCTGCTGTAAGCTCGAATGTGTGGGTAGTGTAATGGATAACGTCTCGAAATGAGGAATTGGAGAGCCGATATGATTTCCAGTTGGGTTTCTAAGATTTATTTACGTGCAAATAGCATTGGGAAAATTGTCTTCTCTTTTGAATTTGAAGCTGGCATACAGGAGAGTTTCGGCAAAATCTCATTATTCTAAAGTAGAAAATACTAGATCGTTCTATCGCACTTCTCGCTTGTGGAACTCACTTCCGGTTTCTTGCATTCTAGTCAAATTTGATCTTCAGAAAGTTAAATGCAAAGGCTATAGTTATCTCCAAACTTTTTCATTTTTGTTCTTTTATTTTCTTCCCTGCTTAATAATAGTTTCGTCTCATATTCATTAACACTCGTTGCATCCTAGTGGCTTTATCGCCTTGCTTGGGTGAAATGATTAAACAAAACAACTATGAGTCAAATATCAGAACAGACTGAGTCTTATAACCTTGATTGGTAGCCAGTCTACCAAAGCAAGTAACGGCAGCCTACTCAGGAATTCTTCTACAATGACAATCATGAATCGAAAAGAGACATGGTAATCTAAGCGTATATCACGCATGGCACTTAAAACCTAGACTGACGCAAATTCAAATTTGCCAGTTGGTAGGGAATTAGTAATACTAAATTACTAATTATAAGAGCGGGGAAAGTTTCCAAGTTATTATTTTCTATCTTTAACTGAGATTAGTTCAACCTGATCGAAAAACTTACTAGAGTAGCACCGAGTGAGCACCGAACATATTTTCGCTAAATTAAAAATGATCTTCACATAAATAATTTTGTCTCGGGAAAGGGCAAAAAATACAGGTCGAACATTATAAATATTCATTTATGGACAATTGCTCTCCACATTTTCACATATTTCTTTCTAAATAATTTGCCATTGTTTTCTCATCCATTCACACAAATGAGTTAGAAAAGGTACCCGCTATTTACGTCTGCTTCTTTTGAATTCAACATGTTCTTCATTTTGTAACCCAGAAATTGATTTATTTCTGTTGATATTTTTCTTAAAACGTCGGGGCTCAAAATTTATGACCATAGTAACCTCATCATTCGTCTTTAGAGTGAAAACTTTGTCACTTCAAGTTTTGTTTTTCTTGCAGGAATTGTCTTATCTTCAAAACTATATATGTGGCAAATTTCAAACAAAAAATGATTACAAATCGTTTTCCTATACTGGATAACACTAAATTCGTGTGAGTTGTTTACGTTTGTACAATAACAGCGAATTTGAACGCCTGGTGAAGATGTATGTGAATCAACGAATGGATTTGTGAGCGAAACTTAAAATTTCGACATGTGATAATATTGCCGTTGATAAGAATAAAAAAAATCTATTTATCTTATCCTATTTTTTGAAACATTATTTTTAAGCAGCGAACAATTTAATCTTCCGTCTTTCTGCTCTTTTCTCTTGCTTTGTAAAATCTCCGTTACTCTTAATACCAAAATGAATTCTGATCTTTATAAATCAAGTCGACAAGCAGCTTTGAATTGTCCTGAATTAGCTCGACATGATTTGTGTGTCTGTTAAATGGGCCTGTTTCTTCTAATTGAATGATAATCCACCGGCTATCAAACTGCACCAAGATTTATTTATTTCTTACGCTGCGGTTGAAGAATTTGCATAGACCAAAGAAACGGCTGGCCATTCATACGAGTGATTTTCTCCCATTCTCTCTCTCACTCGATCTGTCTAGTAGGGACCAAGTTTTAATTATTTTGACATGTCGAAGGCAGGAAAAGAAAACGAATGAAAAGGCCGGTTAATTTGGCGTATATCTCGAGTCAAGCGTCTTCAATAGTCTGTTTCTTGTTACAATATTCTTATTGCTGCTTTCTTTATCTGCCTTCTTTCTTCGTTTTTGTTTCCGATTCGATGTTATTAATGTGTTTTGTTTGAAACTTATCAACAATGAAAAGTATAACAATGAAGTTGTATATTGTCTTTGAGCGAGTTTCTGTTAAGGAAATAGAATTTCTGCCAAATAAACAGAATTTTGTCCGACAGCAGAATAAAGAAATACCCCATAAACATAAATAAAGCACACACACACATTATCTCTCTCTCTATATATATATCTTTCTCTCTCTCTCTCTATCTCTCTATCTATCTATCTATCTATCTATCTATCTATCTATCTCTCTATCTCAGTCTGTTCATATCTATCTATCTATCTATCTATCTATCTATCTATCTATCTATCTATCTATCCACATACTTCTCACTTTTACACTTACAGTCACTTCGTGTGTGTTTCTCCTGTTGTAGATTACCTTGTTCGAGTACCGTTGAAAAATTATAAAATGACTTGATGAAATTATGTGTAATGTTCAGAATATATATCACCATCAGAGGTCATTATGAAGAAAAGAAGAAATTAATTGAAAGACAGCCGAAATCTTCCATCATCATCGCATGTGTACTCAGGTTCATTTTAAACTCCGGACCATTTACAGTCCAAACGATAAACTGTCCATGTATCGACTTCTATTGGAGACTGTCACCTTAAGGATTTAAAGAAATTAGCTTTCCCTTCTGTTTAATGAAATACAGTGTAAGCCGGATATAAGAGAGTTGTCGGGACCGGAGAAGTCTCTTATATCCGGGTTTCTCTTATATCCAGGTTTGGTCTATTTTGTTTAGGTAAGTATTGTTCTAATTTGGGGCCCAGAGAAAATCTCTCTTATATCCGGGTTTATATTATATCCGGGTCTCTTATATCCGGGTTACACTGTATGTTATAATGAAGATTATGTGCATGCACACACACACACACACACACACACACACACGCACGCACACACGCACACATATGACACCATAACTGTTGTCAAAGCTTGACTGGCGATCCACTATTTTCCTAATGAAATAAAAATATTTTCATGCTAAAACAATGCGATACCATAAATTATCTGATTTTTGTCATTTATGGAGCATCGGGTGAGAGGTGAAATTGCAAGTTTTGGTGGGACTGGTCATTAGGTTCGGTTTACTTAATGTCGTTTTCATTAGATAAAGGAGTTGTTCGTTTTAATGAGTAACACAAAGCGTATCTTTATAGGTTACGATTGTTTTAATCAGGGTTATAACACGCTTTCAGGTAAAATTGACGAAGGAACCCTTGATAATCAGATTAAATGAGGGTGATGCAGTGGAACATGGGAAGTTCCAATGACGGTGGATATGAGCGATGCAAGGCCACAATTTTGATTTGCCCGCCAACGAGAGAAGCTCTGGAATGGATCTTCTCATCTCTCCCTCCAATAGCTACGACACAGGGCCATTATTTTGACTGGACCACCAATCAAAATGGGTTCTTGGGGGCTTTCCTGCCTCCCCTTCAAGGCGTATAACGCAAAGACCACTGTTCAAGCATTAACTTTGACTGGCAATACAATTGTTCAAAAATTATTATTGGCTGGCCAATACCATTGCGCAAGCATTATTATTGGTTAGCCAATCAGAGTGGTGCAATTGGGGACTGTAACACCATTAAAGGAGTTACTGAAGGAGCAGAAGTAAGATGCAAATGGTTTCGTTGTGGTAGGCCAATACACAGCCAATGCTGTTTACGTAGTCACGATCTTAATCGATCATAGTAGCATAAATAAAAGTTGTTATTTTTAGACTTGATAATGGGTGTTGTTGAAGTTAATTAAGTTTCAAGCATAACCAGGACAAAGGGGAGTAAAGCCTTATTTTTTACTGTTCTTCACCGATCTTGCGTGCGGGCGCAAGATTGGTGCAGAGCGGGCCCGCCGGAGACGGATCGTCGGACACGGAACAAAGAGTGGCATTCAGCGAAGCATGTAACACACACACACACACAAACACACACACACACACACACACACACACACACACACACATATGTATATGTATATGTGTATATATATATATATATATATATATATATATATATATATATATATATATGCATATGTGTGTGTGTGTGTGTGTGTGTGTGTGTGTGTGTGTGTGTGTGTGTGTGTGTGTGTGTGTGTGTATCAGTGGCGAGGGTTGAATTGTGAGTCAGGGCATGCAGTCTATTATGCATTCAAATTACCAAGTTGGAAAGGGAAATGCAGAACCTCACTATTCGACCCCGGAAAAATATTCGGTTTTCCAAACATCCGTGAATGTAATAGGAACTAATTTTAATTATTTACATTATTCGGACTATTGTCCTCATCATTGTCGCCATATTTATTACAACGTTTCGGCCGTTGTACGCCCCGGCCTTCTTCAGGTGGTTAGAATATCGGACTGAACCCTTTATTTCGCTCACCAACAAACTACTAGAAGAAATTAAATCCACGTGTACCTTCAAAACAAGGAACACATATTTCTTTTGTATGCTTGCTTAATAATATCACATTCCAGGCCACTGTAAAATAAGCAAATAACAAATAAAAAAGCGCGCAATCTTATAATCCATGTGTTATCTTTTCTTCCACCTGAAGTTGCTTATGAATTTATTATTTTTTTTATAATTTCCTTTAACATTTTTCTCATTCCAAATGAATTTGTGATGATTTTGCTAATTTTTTTCTTCTGTGCAACAATTATGGCGTACCCATAGACTTTCGACGTGTACACAATTGATATATATGCGAATAACTTTTATAAATTAATTTGGTGTTGATTTTGCCGAGATTCTTTTTATATTTCTGGGGTTAAGTGGCATTTGGAACATATATATATATATATATTGTTGAGTCTTGACTCAATGTTGAATCTCGCCTATTGCATGGAATAATAATGCAACACAAAATGTACTTAGAACAAGAATGTATTATAACAAGAAAGTGTACACAATAAGTACATATAGTATTTCTGTATATTTCTGGGAAGACGTTCCTGGAGAATGTGTTGGCTAGTCGCAGTCGATCAGAGTCTCTAGTTGGATCTCGTGATTCCTTCTTCCTTCTCTCGTCTTCCGGTATCAACCATTATTTATATAGTTGGTAGTCACCTATGCAGATTAGGTGGATTCCACTACAACATATATATATATATATATATATATATATATATATATATATATATATATATATAAATTAGCCGAATTCATTTGCAATGATTGATTGCATTCTTAAAACTGTTATATGATTAATTGTAAAGAAATTGTCCTTTGCAATTCTGAACATTGACTATTGAAGAATGAAACATGGTTGTAAGTCAAATAATACATCTAAAACATGATGCATGTTTTCTTATTCGCTGTTTATTGTATGGCTTCCGAAACAATGAAACTAAAATAACATTAATGAAAGAATCTAAATATACCGATCAGGAATGAAGATGGCAGTCAATATAAAGGGGATTAAAATAATATACTGCGAGTTCCATTCATAAGAATCGGTTTAGATAACATAATAGTTGATCAACTAGTAATTTACATTTGTTGTTATAAATTAATTATTGCTCGGAGGAACGTATGAAATATGCTGCGAAAATTTCCATATTCATTTTTGCAAACATTTGTTTTCACTTGTATTACTTGAGGCAGTCATTTTTCGAATATTACCAAACTATATTTTTTATTACTGGTTCAACTTGATCGTCTCTACTAGACATTGCTTTCTTTCGCCTTGATTTCAGATTCATTTACCTTATTTTTTTCACTGATCAAGTTGATATATTTTAATAATTCAAAATAGATTTACAGCAGCACTGCATATATTCGAGACTTTGATTTTTTTAAATTGAAAATATAAATATTTACGTTTCTGATTTCCACGTTTCATATATTACTAACCGTTTTGAATAACTTCTGAGCAATACACAGAAAATTGGTAGTTATTTACTTTATTTAGAATATAATTCTTGTAAATGACTGATTTTGATAACAATACAAGTTTATTAAAATACTACTAAAAATATTATGATAATCGGCTTCTGTGTATTTAGACACGACGAAAGAACAGAATGATTGTTAAGAGGTTTGAGAGAAGCAAATGAAATAAAGAAAATATAAATCCACAAAGAAATGAAGAAGGAGAGAAAATGAAAAAGCAGAATTAAAAATGAAGAATACGGCAACATGCGCGGCCAAATATGTACTGTTAGGAAAAAATCAGACTAAGGAATTATAGAAAAAATACGGCAGAAAGGAAATATTAATTTATTCAAGACAAAAAATATTAAATTCATTTCAAATATTTTTCTTGTCAAATTGCGTTAAAATATTCCACATAAAATAAACACATGTGTTTCTTCTTGATTTCCATTTCTTCCGCTAGGGCAATTCTGAATTTGCAAATATATCGCTACCTTCTGGCTTTCATATTTTAAAGCAAACAATAAGAAACAAAAAAAAACACGCAATTCTATTGCAGTGTTTATTTAATGTGTTTCTCTACAAAAACATTGATTTGCTCACCAAGCGTTTAGCATAGGCACAAAACATCACATATAATTGTACAATGATACACACATACACTAGCACGCACACAAAGACATATACATAAACATTTCCTATCATACACAAAACTCAAGCGAAAATAAATTATTACATAGACAAGTTTAATGTCTAGCATGTACAATCACACACGTAAAATTATATATATATATATATATATATATATATATATATGTGTGTGTGTGTGTGTACAAAAACAGAATTACATACGTAACGGGTGTAAAAGCATAATTGTCCATTCCACAAAATGTTTAATATCTGGAGATCTTTTTTCCAGGTATTCAGAGAAGCCGTTTAGCCATCTTGACACCATTGCTCGTAAAAATCACTGACAAACCCTTTGAGTCATTTAGCTGAAAAAAGGACAGGTTAAATCGTTTTGTATCAACCGCACTGTCTTCCCAACTTAGCAATCTTGTTAGGAAAAAGATCATTCAGTTCTTCAGTAATTCTATCAATATTCTGGCTTTCCTCTTCAAATCCATTCAAGATCCGTCCAGAGAACGGTGAATAAGTTTTAAAAAGTGGGAACTGTAGAAAGGAAAATTGGATCAGGAGTTCACAAAAGCAACAGGGGTCATCATTTCAACTTACAGCTAAATACTGTCGTATTGTTCAAAATATAGTTCAATAGTGTTATAAAAGCCTTGGAAACTTCCAGTAAGATATCTTTAATCATTTCTAAAATGCAACAGTTCAAAGCTTAATCTATCAATTGGTTAATTTTGCTGTTACACGAATTGGACAATTGTGATGTTACACCCTGTATATACATACCTACTTATATGCATACACACATACATGACGGATGTCATACGTTAAACGAGGAAGACCATCGCTTCAAATTTTCATAACAAATGTTTCAATCTTGTAATGGGGACGCTGTCTTGTTTTTATTTCCCCGCAGGAAGTTTGTATGAGAATCTTTCCCCCACACCCATTCTCATAATGGGTTATATCCATTATCGCACCTGCTAGAGTATTATTATTTTTTCAATGCTGTGTCATTCAGAATTTTGGACGACAACTATATCTGGAATCAAAGACTGCCATTTCATGTTAACGATGCGTCTCAAGCCGTTTTGGCGTAATCATTCAAGCAATTTTATATACCTCCGGTACATCGTCCATGTTTCGGTAATAGCAGTGATGTTATGACACAAGCTGTAGACACATTTATTTTAGTTTTGATGGCAATGCCTCTGACCAAACACCATATTTCAATTTGCAAAATTTCATTTTACAATATACACAACCTGTCTTCTTGTTATAGTGAAAGATACCTAGTCTATAAGTAATAGACTCTCCCATCTATTATAAGTAGGAGTCAGTGGTAGTCGAGGAAAATGAAGTAGTCAGCGACCACAATTCGATTACTCTGCGTAACACTTTATTACAAGTTCCTAACGTTTCTGTACGTTTAACCTATTTAGGACGCATTTAGTCCGAATACAGTTTCTACTAAGGAAATAACTCCACAACACTTCTGAATGCAGGAATAAAGCTCAGCATTAAGGGCACCGTCTTTTGACAAGGTACATCCAAGGTATGGGGAAGTGTGTCCAATCTCCAGCCTGGTAATTTACATAATTATTGTTGGTTCTTTGTTGGGCACTGCAAGTGGAGAGGGTGAACATCACTTTCGTCATCTTTAGTCCATTTCCCAATCTAAACTCATCACACGCGACAGAGCAGTGATCCAAGATGAGATGCAAATCTTCCCCAAGGTGCGCTACAAAATCTGTATGATCAATATACTGTAAATCTCGGATCAGGCACTCAAAACTCTTGGGTTTGGTTTTGAACATTCTGTGCCTGAACACATTTCCTAATATTCTAAATATCAAGGCAACTCCAACGTCACAGCCCTCGAAGACGTAATAAGTGCACAGCAATTTAGACCGAGAAAAGTTTTGGCGAATGAATTGCATTAACTCATTGTCCGTTGCACTCTCATCTCAAAGTGAGTCGTTGGATGTGAAACGCGCTTATATATCAGTATGTAGCTGTTTCAAAAAGTTGATAAAAGAGTGTGTGGGCAGGGGAGACAAACAATCTTGCCAAGAACCCTCGACAAGATATCATGGTTTACGGTGTTAAAAGCATTGGCCAAATCGACGAAAACCTGGTGTATTTTTTTCTGCAACTGTGTCATCGAGAAAATAATATCTATAATAACTCTATCCATTCTAAAATCACTCTGAGCTTCTGGAAGGATCCCGGGGAATATCCTGTTTATTAGCCTATTAAGAAAGATTCTGGCTCAAAAAACAAACAAAAAACAAAAACAAAAATTACCAACTGATTTAAGAACACACATGTATTTACAGAAGCATACGAAATCTTTAAGTCATCCTGATGATAGCGTCCAAGCATGAAACAGCCATTCGTCACACGGTGTTGAACTCAGAGAGAGAAAGAGAGAGAGAGAGAAAGAGAGAGAGAGAGAGAGAGGTTCATGTTTTCTTCTTGGTTCTTATAGCTCCGGAATCTCAGCTTTATTACTTTATGGTAATCACCTGGAAACATCTAACTAAAGCATTTATCTCATCTGCAGAATAGAAGTCATTCTTAATTATTCTGTTCATGTGAAGTTATAATTCATACATGTGACACCACTTTTACTTCTTCCACTGAACCAGTTTATGTGACCTTAACTCACCCAAGGATTGAACTACATAGTGATTAGATGAGACTAATACTTATTCCCACGGCCATTATCCCATGAATTGTTTAGTTTAAAATATCCATAAAGTTACCAACAAAAACGAACACGCGAAGTCCGGTGATGGGTAAAGTGATGAAAAAACATGATGAAATATTTCTTGATATAAGCATTATTTTACCTTAATGATTTCTTTAAAATATATGTCAGGGTTAACAAAGAATATATAGAATTTGACTAATCTGTCAGATTAGTAAATAAATAATATTTGATATTCCAATGTCCTGAGAAAATTCATATTTTTCCGGAGTGATTCTGGTACATCGAGTCAATAGTATCCTTATAGGGTGTTTATTTATGAGACTAATTAACCTAATTATTCGAGAAAATTTGTCTTCATTAACCCCTGTCATCTTCGGCATCACTACTGAGATATTCAGATGTGTATTCCCATTGATATATTTAATTAATTATTTCGATATACATATGGATCCTGAAAATGAGTTCGTCTGTTTTACAATCACATCTCATACTACAAGGTAACCAAAAAGGTTCTGTCCGTTTTTTGATTAGTCATTGAATGAAGTTGAAATATATACGAAATGCGTGTAGCAATTGTTTTCAAATTCGGACAGCCGGAAGTAGGAACATCAGACGTTATAAAAAATACGCGCACCGTGCCCGGCCATCAGTTATAAGCCGGACATCTGTGAGAAGGATGGAAGTGTCTAGAGATCTCGTTCGGGGCCGTTTGCTTTACGACTTCAAAGTGGTCTTATCAGCAGCTGCATCAAGTCACCGAATATGTCAAGCGTTTGGGGATAGTGCTGTGGATGAACGTACTGCAAGCTGTTGGTTTCAAAAATTCAAGTCTGGATATTTTCCTCTCCAAGATGAGCCTCGCAGTGGACGACCACAGGTCTTGAATGACGGAGTAGTCTAACGTGTGGTGAACTTGAAAGCCAGTTCAACGTTTCCGATAAAACAGTTAGACTTCACCTGCACCGCCTAGGTAAGACGTACAAACTGAGCAAGTGGGTTGCGCAAACGCTGTTGGAGATCCACAAGGGACAACGAGTGGCAGCCTGCGTATCGCTGCTTTCTCGCCACCGTACCGCATCCTTATTCAATCGAGTGCTTACCAGTGATGAAAAGTGGGTTCTGTACGAAACTCCCAAGCGTTCCAGACATTGGTTGTCTCCTCAGGATGCTGTCCCTCACACCGCAAGACCGCCTATGCACCCACGCAAGATTATGCTTTGTGTCTGGTGGACAAGTCGTCAAGTGCTATTATGAACTGCTACCAACGGGCCAAACAGTCACTGGAGACCTATACTCGCAGCAATTAAAATGTGTGCAACAGGCATTGCGCCAGAAGGAACCAGCACTGGTGAATCGCAAATGTGTGCTTTTCCTCCATGACAACGCCAGGCCGCATGTCGCGCGAGTGGTCAGGGATACCATACAGCAACTTGGGTGGGAGACTCTGTGCCATCCACCTTATTCACCTGACTTTGCGCCATCCGATTACCACCTCTGCCACTCCCTCGATAATCATCTTCGTGGGAAATACTTCACCAATGAAGCAGACTTGCGTAAAGCCCTCACGGACTTCTTTGCGTCAAAACCCCCTGAGTTCTACCGCAAGGGTATTGAACAGCTGGAAACATGTTGGCAGAAGGTGCTGGATGCCGATGACGATTACTCCGAAGACTAAATAATAGTTACACATACTGTGAACCGTTTTCTTTTTTTCCTTTAAAGACGGACAGAACTTTTTTGGTTACATTGTATTAATACTGTTAATCTTGGCAAGTGTTGACTTTACATAAGATTTTAATAAGATTCGTCCTTCCGTGTTTTTCATGTAAGATATCTCCAATATATTCGTTCAATCGTAGTAGAATCTTTTCCTTTTTCAGTGTCACAAAAAGACAATAAAAGTTGAATCTACTAGCACTTGATTCGCTTACAAGAAGACTTCCATCACTGCACATTGTGTGGCTTCATCTCAATAACAGAATTTTCAGTCAGCAAAAGCAACAAACACTGAAATTATCCTATAAAACTCATGTTGAATTTTCTTTTCTTTCAAACATTACCCTGATTAATTAATATATGTCTTGTTAAGCTTGCAGAATGTTGCGATAGCAGCAACCATTTTTTTCCATGAAGGCACTGTCATCATTTGTTTAATTAACATATGTATCTAGTCAACTCAGGCTACAAAGGGTGAGACATGGCTTCAGGGTAATCCTTCATTTAAGCTGCATAAAATAAACGGCGATTCACTGGACGGCGTAAAATCAATAATGAAAAGGTATATCGGTTTATTATACTTAAACATTATTACAACGAGTATTATTACACAACAAATAAATGCTGACAACACGTGACTGTTCTTGTAGCCCAGAATCGACAAAATTCTGCTGCCGAATAACGACGTGATGTGAATCTATGACTTTCCTGATTCCCTCTCTTTCCGAATAAGCAGAACAGACATATGAAATAATATGGCTTCCAGGCTGAATATACCGGACAATCGCCTCAATTAAAAGACATTTTCTCGAACCCCGATCGATACAACCGAAAAGCCAGTAGTCAGGACACGACTGACCACGGTGATATTTACTATAAAAAATCATTTAAAGATAAAAAAAATGACAGTATATTTTACGCCGTTTAAGTTGAGCAGAATTTGGCAGTTAATTTAACCCAGATTATGATTAGGATTACCGGCGAAATCACTGTAAACCCGGAACATTAGTTTGTTTTCAGACAATTGCGTGCTGCCACAACGTAGACTATCTGCCCAAGCCACAGTTTGAGCCATCTTACGACGTGTAATAATCATATTAATTTGAGATAAATTGTCATTGGTACTGCCAAATATTAATCATGTTATGTTATTATATAAATATATTTGTTTCACTTTTGTATTTTTGTTATCACAGTAAAGCAGATATATAAAATTAAGTGCATCTTGTCGCAACCTGAAATTCCACTTAGATGCGGATAGACGAGTGATGTATCAATTAATGTACTGTTCTCCTTTTAATATATAAGATTTCATTACATTTTCGTATAGGTGATGTCCTCTCACGTTAAATGAAGCAGCAAGAAGGAAAAGTAAAGCTCTGAAAACTGGGTGCATTCGTCTGTTTGTGTTTGATCTAAAACAACTCTTTCCTCTGCTTCGCTATTAACTGAAGGAATTAATTTAAAATTCTTCAGTATTAACTGCAGGAATTTTGAAATATCTGAATTAACTTCATTTAAAGAAATAAAAATGAAATTTAGATGTATACAGAGTATATATGTTTAGATGAATGTGTTTTAAAATCTACATTTAATTTTACTCTAAACCGATATGATAGGTCTAAAATGGAAATATCATATTAAAGTATTACAGAGCTGGGAGATCTATGTACGGACCCGGAGCAAGCGACCAGGAGAGTACATCACTAACGAGAAACAAAATTGAGAGTTGCAAATAGGAAATTACTCCAGCATTCTCACAATGTGTTACATTCGTGCAGGGAAAAACTATTAAATTAACAGTTTCTTTAGAGAGAATTATGTTATATTAGTTCGTAATCTGCCAGAGATGGAGATAAAAAATACCTTTATGACTAATATCGATTTATAACAAAAGTATATCAAAACTAAATCAATTTACATATTCAAAACTGAATCAATTAATTATTGTAAATAGGCGAATGTTTTATGTATATATTCGGGTTCTATTCACAATATTGATGCGCTAGCTGATATCAAATAATGAAAAATAAAACGTAATATTTCTTATATATCTTCCATACTTTTAAAATGGTTTAATATAAGAGCCTCTCTTTCAGAATTTCATATCTACTATAGCCTCGATTTTGTTATTAACGGCAATTAATTACATAACTTAGAATATTAACGGCATAAAAATAAATTAATGTAAGGAACAAATATTTTCACAATTACATGAATATTACATAATATACTGCAAATTACATGAATATTACATAATATACTGCAAACGCTCGTAGCTTATAAAATCTATAATCTTCTGTTTTTAACTTCTGTAATATTACAGAAGTTAAAAACAGAAGATTATAGATTTTATAAGCTACGAGCGTTTGCAGTATATTATTTAGCAAAATCGGTGGTGCGTATTATGCATAGCTACAAAATATCTTTAAAAAACTGCCATAAAATAAAATTAGAATAATATTATTCTATGTTTAAAACGAATTTTTAAATAAGACTAGGAAACGCTGGCTGTAATTACATCGGAGAGGTACAATTTATAGGGTTTGATTAGCAAAAAGGAGTGCGTACTATGCATGAGTAGAAGCATTTTCCACATTTTAAGCAAA
Organism: Acanthosepion esculentum; assembly: GCA_964036315.1. Taxonomy (NCBI): domain Eukaryota; kingdom Metazoa; phylum Mollusca; class Cephalopoda; order Sepiida; family Sepiidae; genus Acanthosepion; species Acanthosepion esculentum. Next base: position 8,967,418 of record OZ038484.1, on the reverse strand, counting down.
ATTTTAGGTATGCGTGTTATACATGGGTAATTAGAGTATATATCTTTTAAATACCGCTATATTTATTAGGAATGGGATCTCACTATCAAAATTAGACAGCTTTTAAATCTACAGGACTATATAATCAATACTGCATATATAATTAATACGTGCAATTTTGAAGTGTATCCCGCGATTTTCTCTTTATCACTTTTTTCAACATAAGCAAGAACATAAGGTGCTAAGAAGGAAGGAGTTACTGAGAGTTATAGAACATGAGAAAAAAAAGGAGGGAAGCAATAAGAAAATAGAATTTAAGAATAAATATCGATTGAAATTTGATTCACATTTTTAAAGAAAAAAGCCAAAAGAGAATTCCGCAAGTGAGAAATGCGAGGGAAGAAACTTTAGGCATAGAACTTACGGTGGCATCTAACCATTCTAACCGTTAAATTATGAAACCTTAAGGCATATCTTCTTCTCCTGCGTTTAAATTGATAATATATATATATTAAATAGGACATCTGTTCAAACATATGTATATCATATATATATATATATATATATATATATATATATATATATATATATATATATATATATATATGTATATATATATATATATATATATGTATATATATATATATATATATATATATATATATATATATATATATATATATATATATATATATATATGTATGTATATATAAAATTTTATTTAAATATTTTTTATTTAAATATTCATTTTAAATATTTAGATTTAAATTAAAGAATGTTACTCCTTAACCATTATTCATGATGTTAAAAATATCAAAAAATATATTTCTTTTTAAAATTTAAACTTAAATATCGATAAAGATGGATGCGTGTCGAGATATGTAAATGTATATGTATGTATTTGTATATGTATATGCTTATATACCGATGTATATCGATACATGTGTATGTGGTTATATATGTAATTATACATGCATATGAATGTATGTGTATGTGTTTTTACATAAATATGTATGTGGTGTGCGTTTATAAAAACAGTATTTTTTTTACTATTACCTTGAAATCTTCCTCCATCTTGGTTTGAAACTTAAACTTTAATTAAGAAATATTACCCATCTAAAAATAGCTACAAATTAAATTCATGAATTAGATTCTAACTGATAAAGATTTTATCTTAACAATCATTCACAATATTAAAATATTACTATTAGTAGATTTTTATTTTTTATTTTTATTATTGTTATTTATTAATATAATATTCGGCTTATATTAAATGCCTAATTTATTTGTGGAGAATTTGAATATTTAAATTGCTAACAAGCATTAAATTTAATTCCTTTGTGGAGTTTTAAAACATTTAAATTACTATCAAACGTTAAAATATGTTTTTATCTAAATTGTTAAAGCTATACCACCCCTCTTCTTCCTCCCAAAACCCCAAGTACATCTCTTATCTCTTTACTTCCTCCATTTTTTCTTTTTCCCTTTTTTCTCTTTTTTTCCTTTTCCCATATCATTTCCATTGAGTTGACCGATTAAATAGGACAATGGCTGATCCTTACCCACTCCTTCCTCAATATTAAATATTACAATAAAAAGAAATATAAAAATAAAATTTAAAACTCTGCCTTCCCTCTCTAAACTCGACCATGTCACTCACACTATTTCTCACCACCTTCTATGTCAACATATATAAACATAATACTGCCCGTCAAAAGTGTAAATTTTAAATTCATTTTTCGTTTCACCTTTCTGATGATCCAGAGAAAAAAAAAATTCTCTGGTGAAATATATTATTTCAAATGGAGCATTAAATTAGTCTGTTTTTCGTTAAAGAAAATTATATATATATATATATATATATATATATATATATATATATATATATATATATATATATGTATATATATATATATATATTTCATTAAAAACGACTGACAAGGTGCTTTTATTTAGTTTTTTATATAATTTCTCGTGCGATCTAATAAAGAAATTATATAAAAAACTAAATAAAAGCACCTTGTCAGTCGTTTTTAATGAAATGTGCTTGAAAGAAGGATTGCTGCCTAAATACACAAATATATATATATATATATATATATATATATATATATATATATATATGGCATTTATTATATGTTAACCTTTTGAATAGATTGAAGATAAAGATTTGACCTGTGTCCATTTTCAACGTGGCGTTATATATATTTCTCTCTCTCTCTCTCTCTCTCTCTCTCTCTCTCTCTCTCTCTCTATATATATATATATATATATATATATATATATATATATATATATATATATATATATATATATATCTGTGTGCGTGTGTGTTTCTATGTCAACTAAGAATGTTTTCGCTGTAATTTATGATATGGCAGTAGAGCAATTGCCTCGGAATATATCGTGCCAGTAAAGAAGTTTCACAATTTAAATGCTATTTTTAAGAAGGCAATATTTATTCTTTCGAACTATCGTGATTCTATTTCGTCTGTAACATATGTTTTTTCTTACATGAATTAGAGTGAATGTTTAATTATAAAACAGTTTATTCTGTTTGCTTCCAGACTTACAATTCCTTTGCATAACAAATGAAAGCATTGCATGCATGTATTTCGGTATTATTTACATGCATATATCCAACATTTACATATATATAAGTTTGCATATGTGTACATGGCCTCTCTCTCTCCAGTGCTTGATACATATCTAAAAAGAACTGTGGTGATATACCGGACTGCAAAAGGATAAGCTAACATAGTGTCAATGATCTGTGTATAGACGTGATTGATGATTTTATCTTGTTGGTACAATATCGAGAATTCAAAAGCTGGAACAATGATTAAGGAGACAGCGTGGAATAAAAGTAACTGTGAACAATGCCTACTATGCTTGTTTGCTTAATTTTCGTACTCTGAGCAGAGAATTCGCGACATATAATCTGTAGTTCGCTTGAAGCGGAAAACTGAGAGTCTCTAAGCAGAGTTGATTTCTATGTCTATATGAAGAAAAGATTTTTTTTCTGTGATATTGTGCCTCCATCTACTATAAATATTTTTTTCTGCAGTAAGGTTCACCCAGTACAATGCCCAGGTACGACTAAAATTACGGGGTTACTTTAAACGTCACTTTATATGGATAGGAGACTGAAGTTAGTGTTTAACTCTCAACTAGAACAGGTTAAGATTGCAGTGATCCGGAAGCCTCTTGGGAGTCTATCTTTCAGAGCAGTGAATCTCGTGAAGAATCTGTACGAATTGAACCTACTTCTCAACGATGGAATACGAAGGGAACGCTAGTGGTTTGCTACAATGTAGGTGGCATATCGAATCCTACATATATATATATATATATATATATATATATATATATATATATATATATATATATATATATGTATAGGACTCGCTATGCCACCTATATATATATATATATATATATATATATATATATATATATATATATATATATATATATATATATATATATCGACGATGGAATACGAAGGGAACGTGAATGGTTTGCTACAATTTAGGTGGCATAGCGAGTCCTATATATATATATATATATATATATATATATATATATATATATATATATATATATATATATATAAAAATATATATATATATTGTATTACAAAACAAAATACAAAATTACGTCATATGGGGATAGGTCCATTTCAACCGGCGAAAATATTAGTTAATATTGTTTAATTGTATTTCTATCAGTAGTTTCTAAATGTAAATATATCGATTCTATGGGATGTTTTATTTAAGGTAGAATAGCTTGTATACCCGAGATCCTTTTATCATGATACCGAAGTTTGTTTAAGCATGACAGGTATACTTACTCTTTTAAGATAGGATTTAGTTTTCCATAAGCTAATATTCTTGGTAAGTCGCTTCTTTTTTATATATTTCTTTATTGTCTTGGCAAATTCATTTGAGGTAGAATCCCCGCCTTATCAGCTGACACAGGCCCATTCGCTGTCTCTACCGCTTCTCCACTTCATCCGGTACCTTTTTGGAATAATAACAACTTTATTGCCCCCCCCCGCTGCGGTCGGTGTGTCGTCTTGATATGGTTGATTCGAGTTTCCCAAAATCATATAATACTGAGATTGACGGTTAAGTCTAATGTGAACTCATCTATTTACGTTTTGTACCATAGACAATGTTGTGTAATTCCTGTCTGTGGCCTTGGTAAATTATGTCTCTGTTTCCGTTCTCAACATCTGAATTAGGCTTGAATAAACACTCTTTTGATAAAATGCACAACACTTGATAAATTTAACGACCAAATTTATTGAATATAAAGAAAAACTGGTTGAATAATATGTCTTTCTTATGTACTGCCATATCAAGGTTTTTTCTGATGGATGATGATTGGAGAAATCTACTCACAAACACTAAAGTAAGAAACAGCCAGACGTTCGCACTCGAATATTCTGTTATGGGTGTCTCTCTGTTTTCCGTGAATTGTCGGTGTGCTATTTAGCGACAACTGTCTTACGAACAGTTGCGGGAGGTTCGGAGACGACATCTGCGGGGCTCGTCTTCGTCTGTGAGTGTATATATTTTCCTCCGGCCACAGTAAATGCGACTAGCGCGAATCTCTGGGTAGCTTTGGCCCGATTCTCAGAAAATGTCTATGTCTGTGAAGCTCTTGCTTATATAGACGAATCCGTACCCAAAATGTGGCATTGATATATCTAACCAATCCTCATAATATTAGGAAATCATGCCAATTAACCATATGGTACTTACTTTGTTTAGAAACTAAATTCAAAATCTTCATCATCTAACATAAATTGTAATAATAACGTTCACATTTTGGACATTTAATATAATGTAAACAATCTCCAAGCCGAGGAACAGATGCCCCTTTCTTTGTTTAAAAGAATTTCTGTCTCTGTAAGATATTGGAAAGATATCATAATGTAAACAAACTTCCGTAATTTTTCAGGTGCGATGAATTTCGCAATGCCTATTAATCATGTCTTCTTCTTATCAGTGAGAAGTGGATAGGGTTGGGTACCTTAGTTTTGATAAATGTTACTGAATCTTGGCTTGTTTATTGTGGGTTCTTCGAACTAAAAGAAAATTATGTTTCACTAGTTTTAAACAATTTTCCTTCATTTTTTCCTTTTTTCTTAAATATTCATCCTACTCGCTTGAGAATATTAATAATTATTATTCTACTAGCAGTCAACACAAATTTCTAACCTGCAGAAGAGATTTAGTAATTTAACGTTTAAACAGAGCCAGTGGCAGTTACACAGGGTTAGAGCTATATTACGATATAAGAGAGAATTTCCGGTAACTGGAGTCCTATTTTAAAAAAGAATAACAATTGATTTTGATGATAAAATTTTTATTAAGTTTGAGGTATTTTTTGAGAATCTGTGGAGGAAGTCTTTGTAACGTGGTTTCTTCATTAGAATGGCTTATCGGTCTAAAGTAATGTCTTTATTGGTGGATAGCAAGTACGAGATAAACAAAACCAAGTATTAAAAAAAGGAATTATTTCTATTGATATCTTACTTCTTGTCATACTTTTATGAGCAAAACATATTTGACTAATGAATTCATTTTGTCATTCTTTCAGTTTATCTACCATTCGAATGTGTCTTTTTCTCAAGAATTTTCATACCCTTCTACTAATTAATTCTCTATGTTACTGTCGATTATCACCCTTTTTCTTTTGCTTTTGTTATACCTCCTTGTTAATATTTTTCATGCTTCTTTTCCTCGTTCTTCATTATTCTTCGTGTATTTCGATTTTACTCCTGAGTTATTTCTGTCTAACCTGTTTCCTCTGTCTGTCTGTTTTCTTTTTTCAATTCTTTTCTTTTTTCTTTCATTTTCATTCTTTCTAGATTTTATTTATTGCATGTACTCTCTCGCCTATTTTTCTCACTTTCTTTTTTATTTCTTTTTTTTAACGTTTATTTCTTTTAATTCTTTCGTTTTTGTCTTTTTATTTCCCTTTTCTTTCACTCATTTTTCATTTATTCCTGTTAATTTACCATCTATATTTTCGCATTAATTGTTATTAACATGCTTTTAATCTCCTGTCGCCTTTTTCTATTTTTCATTCTTTAATTTTCCATGTTACTGTCGATTATCACCCTCTTTTGTTTCTTAGATTACTTTTACATTTTCCGTGATCATATTCATTTTTCAAAGTAACATTATTCCAGACATAATTTCTTGGTAACATATTTTTCCATTTTTATTCATTTCTTCTCATCGGTTTATTTTCCTTTGCCTTTTTTCTTTAAATTTGGTTTCCATGTTTTAGTCTTTCTTGAATTTTTTTTTCATTTTTCCCATCCATCCAGTTTATTTCGTTTCATGATTGTTGGTTCATTTTTGCCGTGGATTTTTTTCTTCAATTTCAAAGTTTTTATTGATTTCTTCATCTAATTCTTCCATTTATTCTAATTGTGCCCATCGAGAGAAAAAAGGATTACAAACTTTCTTTTCATTTACCTGACATTGTTCTGATATATATATATATATATATATATATATATATATATATATATATATATATATATATATATATATATATATATATATATATATATATCAGGGGACATTGAAATCAACACTGTTTCATGATAAATGTAATCGTCAAGCCTGGATAAATGCATTTAGCATGAAACAGTCTGTCGACTTCAAAGTAAAATTTTATATTTACATATGCTCTATATTTGATATTGAGCACTTTATCCCATTACTATAACTTATCTTAAAACTATATTATATTTATTCATATATATATATATATATATATATATATATATATATATATATATATATATATATATATATATATACATATATAACACCATCAAAATCAAAATTACAACAAGCCAACATTATCTGTGTCCCTGATTAAACGGAATTAATAAATAGTTTCGTCTGTTACACGACTACGTCCATATCCAGACGCCTTATATTTCACCAATCTGACCACAGCTCTATTAGAATCCATTTAAACACACACAAAATCACCTAACTCTATCCAAAGCATACTAGTAGAAAATGCAAACATAATAACCTCATCCACATGTAAAAATGCTTAAAAATAATGGAGGCCTTTATAATAAAAAGAAATAGCCAACATTTAATAATATTAACAACGAACACGTAAACAATCTACTGAGTTCCTAAAATAAAACATCTCTATAACAGTAAAAACATAGACACAACCCAGACACCTAGTTAAATTGAAAAAAAAATCATCTTTAATAATAGCTAATACTATAGTCGAAAGCGCTCGAAATATAGTATATTTTGAGAGTTTCTACACAAACTGTGTCCAAAAAAGAAAACACTTGTTTGAACCCAAGAAAAATAAAAACTTAATCTTAGATCCTGTCTGTCGTCTTTAATGAAACATGCATACACATACATAAATACTTACATGAATACATATATATATATATATATATATATATATATATATATATATATATATATATATATATATATATATATATATATATATATATATATATAACGTTACTATTAAATAATAACAAAATAACACAACACGATGCACCTAGTGAATGCTTATACTTGCATTGGGTATTTGCAATTTAATTTCTTCTGAATTTGAATTCATTTGTCTGTCTATCTATCTATCTATATATCTATCTATATATATATATATATATATATATATATATAGTTATGTATCACTTCAAATATATCTATCAGTTTAACTCATATATATATATCCATTCGTATATATATATATATATATATATATATATATACAATATATATGAATATATGTGTATATATATATATATATATATATCTGTATACATACATATATATATATATATGTATGTATGTGTGTGTGTGTGTGCGTGTGTGTGTGTGGAATGAAATTTGTAATTTATTACTGAATATTATTATGTGTATAGATGAGTACGTGGACTTTTCCCACCATTGTATATTTAAGACATTATTTACATTTACAGCAAATTGAACGTTGGTAATTTAATATTTACCATAGGAAAATCAAATTTGCACTTGAAAATTGAACTGTTTTCCGCCATTTCTCTCACCCTGAATTATTTCAGTATCCACATGCAATAATGTAATAACTTGAAGATACTCAAATAATACATTCGAAAAAAATTTACATATACTTTCAACATTATAATAATAAACATTTTCCTGCGATTTCATGCACTATATGATGAGCGTGCAGGTGTAGCGATCGATTATCGTTGCTGAAAATAATTTTGGAATTTTGAGTTCGAACTGAAGTCGAGACTCTTTTCTTTGCCCACAAATGTCATTGGAACGAAATGAAAGCATGTATACTTCCGCCTCATGTAAAGCCGAAAATATAAATTCGACTGTGGACATTGAAATATATACATCACGTGTCCAATAAATTTTAGCTGTTTTATCAAATTTGTGAAATAAAGTTTCTTAACTAACATTTGATCTCATGTCGTTTATGTATCTAAGTTGGCCCATGGAATATGTTTAGTTTCTCGCAAATACAATGATCTGAATATTGATTTTCAAAGTTGGGAATATTATATATATATATATATATATATATATATATATATATATATATATATATATATATATATATATATATATAAAGCCTCTAAGTGTTGACTTGTATGTTCACTTTTATATTTACACACGCTCTGTCTCTGATATTGAGCGCTTTATCCCATAAATATAGCACATCTTAAGACTATATTTCTTCATATATATATGTATGTATGTATGTATGTATATATATATATATATATATATATATATATATATATATATATATATATATATATATATATATATATATATATGCGATTGTTTGTGTGTGTGTGTGTGTGTGTTGGGTGGGTGGGTGTTTGTGCTATACACCGATAGATGCAAAGTGTATATTCTCAGTAAATCGAATCAGCGGTTAGGATCCGCCCTATGGTTTAGTTGCTCTCCTCACAGCGCATTTATAATGAATTTCTTTCAGCCATCTTATTTCTTCGAATGACGCGACGACATATGAAAAGTTCTTTTGACCATCGGCTAAAATTCCTGCAATCGCTCAAAGCTTTAATGACAGCATGACTTCATAATCTTTAATAAAAGATAGAAAACTGAACGACTTTTGCTTTGATCTGAAAAACAAGTTGAGAGGCTACAAATTATTTATTCTCTTCTGTTTTATTATTTTCTAATACTTGACATATCTTGGGGCAATTTTTCTTCTTAATTCATAAGTACGAAGTAAGAAAGGCATGCATGTTTATAAGGAGATATCTCTTTCCTGCTTATTACATATCTTCTAATTTATTACAATTCATTCCGTTTGTTTATTTTTCCTCTTTATTTTGTTGGTAGGCCGAGTTTTATTTCTTTCTTTTCTTCTGTTTCTCTTCCATTATCTTCTCCTGTCTTCCTTGATTCATCACAGATATATACATTTCTTTCATCGTCATGTACTTTGCATTCTTTTTTAATGAAATCACAATTCATTTCCTTTATGTAGTGCAAAAAGTCCCGAACATACACACACATATAGATACATATGATGGATGTCTCATAATTTTCGAGGATAATCGCTTACTTATATTTAAGAAAATATCTGTGATAGACATTAAGTCTATAGTGATAGTTACTTCAACAAAATGCATAATAAAGTAATTCAGACTCTTAAAATGGTTACCACACAAATCCAGAGAGCATTACTAATAACGAGTTAGTTTGTATCAAGATGTCATGTGCGTACATGAATGCCATCATTTGCTTTGAAATTGACACCCCGGCCCGCTTTCTTCCTTTTGACCTCTTTCGAAAGGTGACTGATTTCGTGATACAAACTAACTCGTATGCCTCTTATCAAAATGTTCGTTTCTATAGTAATTAATTTTGCGAATGAACATGCTTATAAAGATGCGTAAATTTCAATATTGTTTATTCCTAAATTTTCGCTTGAGGATGAAACAGGGCTTGATACCTTAATTCAATTTAATTTCAATAATTATATTCAGGTTTTTGGCTCTTGTTTTTGAAACATGTGAACTCTTATGTAGCGAAGCAATCATATTTTTTCTAAAATAATTATAATATATATATATATATATATGTGTATATATATATATATACATATATATATATATATTGTTGTGTGTCTATGTCGGATGCACACACAGATACATATACAGACACATATGTATATATCTATAATGAAGGACTCATCCTTCGGTTTCCATTTATGAGTATCCGACAACCTCATTTAGTTTATATGTTTGTGGCGAATGTGACACTTTTGTCCCCGTAGTGACCTGTATACAAGTCTACATATTTTGCAACAGCAAAGATCACGGGACATAGCAACAGGAATATTTGCCGTCTCTTTTCACTATTGTCTTTCTTCTCTTATACGGTCAATATGACTGATTTAACAATTTACGATACAAATCCTGAACAAATAACTCCAGTTATTTCTATCCAGAGCAACTCCCTCGAAGTTAGTATCAGGTACATTGACAACTCTGTTTTTACTCTTAGCTTGTCTTTATACCTGACCCACGGCTGTTTATATATATATATATATATATATATATATATATATATATATATATATATATATATATATATATATATATATACATATATATGTGTCTGTATGTGTGTGTGTAGTTGTGTATATATATATATATATATATATATATATATATATATATATATATATATATATATATATATATATGTATATACATATATATATATATATATATAAATTAGAGGTGATTTGAAGAATCACAGTTAATTCATCGAGTCTCCAAGAATCCTCAACAGAATGTACAAAGCACTGAACCGTCGTTTCGTCCTATTTTGGGAACTCATCATCAGTGCGCATCCACTACCGAGAATCGAACTCGGACAGTTACGATATGACGCAATCGTCATACGCACTGGACTAACGGGTCTCGCTGACGTGTCTGGTTTGTTACCTCTCCGTCATATATGCATAATCATATTATCCATTCCCCATAAGTTCATAAATATATGTCTGCAAATTCTTCATTCTTAGTTATTAAGTTTAAATGAAGTTTACGGTAGATAACGCTGTGCTGACATGTAGACTAGGTTACATTTGTCATTCATACACATTTGTGGATAGTCTGTCTTCAGCGTGTGTAGAAATGAGTTATGAGAATTGTACCGTTTGATAATGGCAGGAGCAGCCAGATATGATTTTTACATACGGTAATCAATACAAGACTGCACGGCTGTATCAGATTGCGTTTCCAGACCAAAGGCAGTCGAGTCATTCAAACTTTGCTGCTGTTTATCTTCGCGATGCTGAGACAGCATCCGCGGCACCAGAAACTATGGACTGAGGAAGATCGAGATCCTATCGTATGACTTATACCACGAAGAACAGATTTTGCAGGTTGTCGGTGACGATCCAATTATCAGTACATGTCAAGTAGACCGAGCATATCGTACATCTCATTGCACCTGATGGAGGCTACTTCAAGGTCGGCCGCTGTTGTCGTTTCATTTGCAACGTGTGCAGTTCCTTTCGCCGATGGTTTATTGCAAAAAAATGCCGATCCGTTGTTTGCCCCTTCAGTCTTTTTTTACAGATGGAGAAACATTTATAAAAGATGGAATAACTAATTTAAATAACCAACATTTATAGACGTATCAGAACCCCGATAGTACAATACAGTCTAGACAATAATAACAGTTTACGATTAATGAATTAGTTGGACAAATCAAAGTGTTTTTCAGTGAGTTATACGATAAATGGTATCAAGATGGCTAAACGTCCTATCTGAAAATATGGAAAAAAGAAAATCAGAAAGATAATTAGTTTAGCGGTTTTTGGGACATTAAACATTGTGTAGGATTTACAATTATACTGTAACACGTTTTGAACAATTTTACATACGCACACACACACACACACACACACACACACACACACACACACACACACACATATATATATATTTTTTTTTTTTCTTAAAAATTACTTTCTTATTTTTGAATTGCTATTGTCTTTTCTTAACATTTGTCCTAACGTCTGTGATTCGTTTTTCCCCTCAATTTTCTTTCAACTTATATGTTCTTGTAATTTATTGTAACAATTTCTTTCTTCTTTTATTTTTCTTTCTCAGTCACTGTTTCGTTTGCCTTACTTTTGTTTCATCTTCATTTGTCATAAAATGATCAAACCATTTTTACGTCATTTCTTAATGATTATGGAATTTGAAAAAAGGAATTCTTCATTTTTTTCTTTCTTTTCATCTCTTCCACGGTATCTTATATTTACTTCAAGTTTTCATTCTTTAATTTTAAAATATTTTTAACCATTCTTCTTTAAATTCACTTTCGTCATCTTTTATTTTTGTTTTTCTGTCGATTGTTCCGTGTTTGTCTTTTGTATAAATTTTAAATCTAAATCTTTATTTCTCTTTTCTTTCTGAAGGCTAAACTTTTAAGGCGAAACGGATTTCAATTCACCTTGTTTGCCATTCATTTTTTATCTACTTTTGGCAATGGTTATGATTTTTCACATCATATTTCTCCCCCCGCTCTCTCTCTATAACACACACACATACACACACAGACACACACACAGAAGCACATACACACCAACACATTCACAAATAGTCCATGATTTAATCACTTATGGATTTGCATAATTTTTATCTGCAGCAGACATGTTGTAGTATTTGAAAGAATCCGTCAGCTCTTTGGCTGGCGGATACGTTCTGTGTAGATGGAAGCGGAAGAAAAATCTTGAACATTTCTTATTAGATGCAGCTTTGAAGTATAATGATATCATTTTGAACGCATGTTTATATGGCCATTTCACTTTGTTTTGTGGTCAGCAATCTGCCACAAATTTTGCTAAAGTATTTTTGGATTGTATATTTAACAGGGTCTACCGAAAACTTTATATTTGATAACTCAAAAACGAAGGATTTTCGTACAGATGTTTATATGGACATTTTACCATGGCATTTAAACAAAAAGTAATACAATCTAAATAACAAAACATAAATAGAATCGGTCCATACGTACGCAATAATAAGTTAACCATCTATTTGGTTTACGATTTTTGGTATTTGGTCAGTACCTAAATGGGTAACTGCTTCGGAATGGCAGTTGCTGTAAGCTTGGATGTGCGGATGGTGTAAAGAATAACAATAATTGTTAACCTGAGAGCCGAGTTCCAATTCTAGTTTTGTTCGTTAAGTGAAAATATCCGTTGGGAAAGGTCTGGATTTACCTTTTCTCCTGCTAGCTATGAGCTAATTAGTAAGACTTGTAAAGCTAAACCATTATTATCTGAACAAATAACAAAGTTCTTGTAATCAACGGAATGTTTCTTACCCTGAATGCTACACACAGTGGGGATAATCAACAGAAACAAAACAATCAATCGATATTTGGTAAGTTGACGTCTTTTAAATGATTAAGCATATTTCAAATTGCGAGTAACACGTAATCGATATTTCTTCGTTAGCAACTTTGGAACAATGAACATTTCAAATTTGGATGACCATGTTGTAAAAATATTTGCAAAGAACAGTACATATAAATTGCAATCATGACAAAAATCTGAGCACCTACGGCAAATGGTGTCCCAGGAAAATATATAAGTAATATGATAGAACGGCACCGAAGACGACAGTTATTTACGCTTAGACATAATTTTTTCTTGAATTTAACATGTAGAGTAATTTTTGTTTCAACTGAGCGCTTTTTTTAAACCAAGAGTACGGCATTGCCAATTTATCATTAAAATCTTTTAGGTTTTTATATATTAAAATCGATACAAGCACTCGAGCAAACACGCACACACACATACAAATTATATTATTATTATTTTTTAAAATATTTCACTAACAAATATTCATTCCAAGTATGGATTGATTGTTTTGTTTCTGTTGATTATCCCCACTGTGTGTAGCATTCAGGGTAAGAAATTGAGACATTTCAAGTTGTCTTTCAAATTCTCTCTCTCTCTCTCTAAATATATATATATATATATATATATATATATATATATATATATATATATATATATATATATATATATATATGTATGTATGTATGTATGTATGTATATATATATATATGTCGACATTTTATATTCTTAATTCCGCGGATGCGCGTTATTTTACTTTTAATTTTGTCGACTGTGTCGTGAGATAAATTGTACCATGATGCAATTGCTTCCGCCAGAAATTTGGAAACGACATACTTTACTTCTTGCCATTCGCACCGGAAGCTCCAATACGAAAATCTCAGAGTATATTGGTGTCACTCTGAGGACAGTGCACAGGATTTCAAAAGATTTGGATGATATATCCTGTCAACATCATGGTGTTTGGAATGATCATTTTATGATTAATTACGCCTCCATTCATCTTTCCACCGGGATTCAAACTCAACATGGATGCCTACATCAAGTGCCTTGAAGGGGTAATAATAACTTGACTCAAGAGGGTGATTTCTGGAAGACTCTATCACTGGCAACAGGACTCTGCACCATGCCACACAAGCAAGAGGATACAATTATCACGCTCAGATTTCTGTTATAACAACAGCACTTGCATCTGACCACTTAACTCTTCAGACAACAACCACTACATTATGTGTGGGTCGCAGTTGAGTGAGAGAGTAAAAAAAAAGCAACTCCTTGTAATAGCAGAGATGAATTAAAGGTAAATATTAGGGCACCATTCACCAACTTAAAACAGGAAACAACGCAGAAGAGTTGCAGGTGATTCCAAAATCTTTTGGAGTCCAAGGTTGCAATCAAAGGGTTTTTTATTGAATAAATTTACTCTTTAACATTTCAATAAATTTTTGTGTAATTTTGGTAAATATATCTGTTAAAATGGGATATCAATGTTACTTTCAGTTTTGACTAATTTTGATGATATTTTATCTATCGAACGCTGTGTGTGTATATATATATATATATATATATATATATATATATATATATATATATATATATATATATATATATAGTCTTAAAGTGTGCTATATTTATGGGATAAAGTGCTCAGTATCAAAGATAGAGCGTGTGTAAATATAAAAGTGAACATAGAATTCAACACTTAGAGGCGACAGACTGTTTCACCAGATGGCCTGACGATTGCATCTAGCATGAAACAGTCTGTCGCCTCTAAGTGTTGACTTCTATGTTCACTTTTATATATATATATATATATATATATATATATATATATATATATATATATATATATATATATATATGTATATAAATTGGGAAAGACAGAAAGAAAAAACAAACATAAAAAAGAGAAAAATAAAGAAAGAAACAAAAAGATAATTTTATTGACGTCTGTGCAGAGATGAATATCTTTATTAATACAAGGCTTTGTCAACGGAAGCTTTACATCAATCACACTAGGTTTACCATAATGAAAAATAATAATCTTCTATAAATTTCAATATCTTTATTTTAAAATTAACTCTTGGGTTTTTCTCCTTGACTGTAAAACATAAAGGCATGGTACATAATTCGATACGTGTTCACTATTTTTTACACTATTTACAAGGGAACCACATTACTTAGAAATATTTTAATCCAAATCATATAACTGTTGTTATTCGGAGAGAAATAACGTTCTCTATTCATTTAGTCTCATTCGATTTACTTTGTAGGTAGATATATAGATATTACATATTATATATATATATATATGATAGACAAAGTATAGCTAGTAAATGTTGATGAATTTAACGTGTTTCTATCTTATTTAAGCTTCTTCAGAATATGAAATATGGAAGAGAAAATAAAATGTGACTTTTTATATTTTTATTGGCAATGAAGACATCACGTATATCAGTACTGTCAAGTATTGGCGTTTGCGTGTATAATTCATATGTATAAATATATCAGATTTCTAGTTGTTTATGTTACATCTTCACGTATGACTTATACACACAAATGATATTTGACAGAAGAGATGCACAAGTTGTCATTTTAAACAATGAATATCAACCAACGGAAAAAGAAAAATACCTGGTTTTCTTTCCTCTTATCTACTTCATTAACGAAGCTTAAATAAAAGTGAAACATGTTAAATTTATAAACGTTCATATTCTTCCCTATTTATTCTATCATTCAGTCGGATTCCAATCCATATTTGAGCTATATTTGATCCAAATTCACATACATATATATATATATATATATATATATATATATATATATATATATATATATATATATATATATATATATATATATATATATAAGTGGACATGGAAGTCTAGTCTGTTTCATGCTCGTGCAATCGCCTGACGATTGCACTAGCATGAAACAGACTGTCACCTCTAAGTGCTGACTTCCATGTCCACTTTTATATTTACACACGCTCTATCTCTGATATTGAGCACTTTATCCCATAAATATAGCACACTTTAAGACTATATTTCTGCATATATATATATAAATATTATTTATTCCATTGGAGGTACATTCTCCCAAAGGGCACTTGAATTGTACACTATGTTAGTTTTTGCAAATCGCTAACGGGGAAGGAGGAAGAATCATTCCGAATAGTTAATTTGGATATGCCAGATTTAGTGTAGTATATGATTAACCTAATTTTTTTGCTCGGATCTGTTGTAGTTATATTAGAATTAACTAGTATTTTTTTTAATATCACGAGCTACGACGCGTTTTTCGCTTCCTTGGCTCGTAAGTAAGAGTTTTGGCGTTACTTTGAACTTATTCAAAGAGCAAGGGCGGGCCATTAATGTGGTTTCGTATACGTGTTGTTTGATTTATTAAAATTGTCATCTTTGATAATCGCTTATGTAAGTCGAAAGCTTAGATTGGATTGAAACATGTGTCAATATAGTGTTTTCCTTTCGTCTTTCAACGATAATATGATTAAGCTTATCAGACAATACGAAAGGAACTTACTTAAAATAAATAGACAAAACTTGTCTATATTATTTAATGAAACATGCATTAATGAAAAATTGCTCCCGAAATATACACAATATATATATATATATATATATATATATATATATATATATATATATATATATATATATATATATATATTTGTACCTAATCCTGGATGTAATAAGGACATGAAATAAGTTTATAGAAAATAACAAATACTATTTGTTTGACATATGCCATGGTGACATCCTACCCGTTCGTGTGTACTGATTCTAAAGTCTATGAAATCTTAGCGAACCAGCTATTGGATTATCCGAAAATAATCTTATAATTGAATTACAATAAATAATCAAAAAATGAAATAAATAACCTTAAATTTTAATAATCATAATAGCCGACGGTCTTAGTAAAATGTTAGTTACGCCCCCACGCAGGCGCCGTGGGAAACTCTTGTAGTCACACGCCCCACAGCAAAAATGATTTGCGTGATTACATTGAGAACGTATACGAAACAACGATAGACAGATTATACCCCAAAATAACAAAAGTACTAAAATATAAGTAATTATTGTCAGTGCTGCGCAGGCTGAAAGAGGGTTTTCTGTGACAAATATAATATATTCAGGCAAAAGAATTCGTCTTGATTTTTAAAATATGGTAAAATCTTTAATCATAAATTTGATAGGTCTACCATTCCATCATTGGGACTGCTGCGATTCAGTTTGAATTTGGCTAAGATACCATAACTTAGCTGAGTCAAATAGAATCATAATTCTGTACAGAAATAGAATGAGAACTGAATTTAAAACAGAAAATATTTTAATAAATCAATGTTTTCTATTAAATTAAAAATGATTTTTTGTTACGATCAAGACATTTGTTTCTTTTCTCATATTGAAAGGAAAATAAGCTTCATAGGTTCTTAAATATTACCTCCCTTTGTAGAATCGGTTCCTGGAAATTTGGGATGACATTGTTAGTCATATAGCCAGTAAATAAATAGAACATGATAGATTAGCAGAAACCTCCCGGGCACTTTAGACTTATTTATGCGTTATCGGTAATAATGAGTTTAAATTTTAATTCAGTCTCATTATACCATAGAGCTATCAATGTTTTTTTTTCTCTGACAATATTGTTATATTCAGCCATTGGGAATTAGGAAGATTTAATGTGTAAAAGTCTGAGGAAAAATGCATTTCTCATTTTGTTTATATAGATTCGTATATATTGCTGAAGGTAACAACTGAATTTCTAACTAAGGAAAAATAGTTTGAATTTTGAAGTAGATAAGAATTCATATATTATAAAATTATCATAGTACAATAATTTCAACTATTCATGCAAATTTCAACTTGAGATAAAAAGCCACATAATCATAAAACTCTTATATATATATATATATATATATATATATATATATATATATATATATATATATATATATATGATTATATATATATATATATATATATATATATATATATATATATTGCGTACACAGGTTTCAGAATATCAGGTTACACTAAGGTAAAATACTTACACAAAATTACTTTAACATGGAAGATTTTAAGTCAACCATTGTGGAACTTATCAAAATCCAATTTGAACAGCAACAAAAAAACGAACAGAAACATCTTGAATTACAAGAATTATTGCTATGTGTAATGTCAAATGAAGGGCAAAATTCCGAGAATGAAACAGTTGTCTCACAAGAGGCTATTTGGAGCACTATCGAAGATTTCACGTATGCACCCGACGAAGACAAAACTTTTGCAACTTACTTCCGAAAGTATGAAGATTTATGTGGATTTGACTGCAGAGATTGGTCAGACGCACGAAAAGTACGTCTATTACTAAGAAAATTACGCACATGCGAATATACCAAATTCGTAGATTATATCCTATCGAAGAAAACAAATGAGTTAACTTTCAAAGAAGCCATAAAACTGCTAACAGAACTTTTCAGACCTAATACCTCATTATTACACAAAAGATGGAAATGTCTGAACCTGACAAAAAAAGACAGCAAAGATTACATAACTTTCGCTTCCATTGTAAACAAATATTGTGATGACTTTAAATTATCGGAACTTAGTGCGGACAATTTCAAATGCTTAATACACGTCCAAGGCCTGGTTTCAACCAAAGACGCGGGAATTAGACGCAGAATCCTTACAAAATTGGAGAGTGATCAAGATTTTACACTTCAAAAACTGGCCGAAGACTGCCAGAGATGCATCAGTGTAAAGAAAGACTCAAAAGATATAGAAGAAGCTGGCATCGCGCACATACGTAAAGTACGTAGACACACCAACTTTCCCTCCTCAGAAACAAAACAAACCAATTTTCCCTCCTCAAAAACAGGTAAAACAAAATTTTCTACTTCTAAAAGTCAATATCATAAAAAACTACCATCCAGTCCATGCTATCGTTGTCGGACTTGGCATTGGTATAATGACTGTCCATACCGTTTTAAAACTTGTCTATCATGCAAAAAATAGGACATAAATTTCTCATTGTTGGACTAGAAGAGAAAGCAAAAGCAGAATAAGAATCACGAGGACTGACCAAGCGGATGAGACTAACATAAGGAAATACGTACAAGTAGAAATGCAAAACAGAAAAGTCAGACTACAATGGATTCCGGCTAGGACTTAACTATTATTAACGTTCAAACATGGAGAATACTGAACAAACTTACCATGTTAAGAACCGATAAAATTGCTAGATCGGTAACGGGGAAAAAATAAAATTTGAATGTGAAGTGATTACAAATGTGACATTTAATGGAATGACAAAAAAATTAAAAATGTATGTGTTAAGAAATACAGAAAACTTATTCGGAACGGACTGGATGCAAAAATTCGAACTTTGTGATTTACCAATAAGTACGTATTGCCAAAATATAAAAAGTTTATCAACCGAGGCAGACAAATTAAAAGAGAACTAAAAGAGAGTTTCCCCGAAGTATTTTCAGCAAATCTCGGAAGATGTAAAAAAAATGGCAGCAAGTATAGAAATAAAAGAAAACTTTCAACCTATCTTCAAGAAAAAAAGGAGCGTACCGTTTGCGTCAATAGAAAAAAAGATCAAGAATGGGCTAGACTCGAAAACACTGGCATATGAACAAAAGTAGAATACAGTCAATGGGCCGCATCTACGGTTTATGTCAAAAAGATATCGGGAAAGATCCGAGTACGCGCTGATTTCTCAACGTTTTTGAAAGCAGCGATAAAAGATTACCACTATCCTCTACCCAGTCCAGAAGAAGTATTCACAAAATTAAACGGCGGAAAATTTTTCTCAAAAATAGATTTAAGTGAAGCGTACCTACAAATTCCAGTCGATGAGGAAAGTTCAAAATTACTGTGCATAAACACGCATAAAGGATTATACAAATACCAAAGATTACCATTTGGGATTAAGGTCGAGCCGGCTATATTCCAACAGAAAATGGATACTATGCTCGCAGGACTAGAGTACACGATTGCATACATGGATGATGTATTGATAAATAGCGAAAGTGTTGGACAACACTGAGAACACGTACAAGAGGTGATTAAGAGAATACAAAGCTATGGATTCAAGGTAAAAGAAAAGAAATGCGATTTTTTCATGCAGGATATTAAATACCTGGGCCATATCATCGATCAAGAAGGAAGACGACCAGACCCTGAAAGGGCAACGGCAATAAAAAAAAATGCCAGTTCCAAAGAACATAACAGAATTACAAATTTTCTAGGCTAAGTGAATTACTACCAGGAATTAATTCCTCACATGCCTAAACTTCGCGCACCACTGAACGAAATTCTGAAGAAATAAAAGTTTTGGGAGTGGACGGATGAATTCCAGAAAAAGTTTGACAAAATAATTAAGACGTTAAGATTTATTTTGGGCACACTAAGATCCTAAATTAGAAATAACTGTAGCAAGTGACGCGAGCGCCTATGGAGTCGGGGCGTGTATACTGCATAAAATGCCGGATGGGACAATAAAAAGCATCGCACCTCCTTCTAGAAACTTACTACCAGCAGAGAAAAATTATTCACAAATAGAGAAAAAAGCTCTGGAAATTATTTTCGCAGTCACAAAATTTCTATGGTAGATTTTTTACTTTACAGACGGATCACAAGCCGTTACTAACAATATTTGGTTCGCGGTTTACACTGCAAATAGGTTTCTAAGATGCGGTATAATTCTTCGGAACTACAATTTCAGATTGGAGTATCTACCAACGAAAAAAATCGGGCATGCGGATGGTCTTTCGAGACTTATACCAACGAAAAACAGAGCCATTGGAAGATTCGGTAATCGCAGCCCTACGACATGAAGAAGATATCAGGACAGTACTATGTTGTTCAGTTCGAAACCTCCCCGTCACACTAAAAGATATAAAAAATGAAGCCATACATGATGAATTCATAAAAGAAACAACAGCAAAAATAGCGGAAGAAAATAAGCAAATATCGGACAGCCTTTTCTTTTTGCGATAATGTGCTACTTTATAACGAAAGGTTTGTAATTCCCAAAACACTACAAAAGCGAATCCTAACGGATTTCCACAGGGGCCATCCAGGAAAAAATAGAATGAAATCGCTGATGCGAAGCTATGTATATTAGAAAAACATGGACGAGGACATTACACAGATGGTGGAAATATGCAAGGGTTGTTCATTAGCAGCCAAAGCACCGCCACTCATCCATAAGCCATGGCCAGTGACAGATCGTCCGTGGTCAAGAATACACGCAGATTATGCAAGTCCAATAGATGGTTTCTACTATTTGATCATAGTGGATAGTTATAGTCAAATGGTTTCTACTATTTGATCATAGTGGATAGTTATAGTAAATGGTTTCTACTATTTGATCATAGTGGATAGTTATAGTCAAATGGTTTCTACTATTTGATCATAGTGGATAGTTATAGTAAATGGTTTCTACTATTTGATCATAGTGGATAGTTATAGTCAAATGGTTTCTACTATTTGATCATAGTGGATAGTTATAGTAAATGGTTTCTACTATTTGATCATAGTGGATAGTTATAGTCAAATGGTTTCTACTATTTGATCATAGTGGATAGTTATAGTAAATGGTTTCTACTATTTGATCATAGTGGATAGTTATAGTCAAATGGTTTCTACTATTTGATCATAGTGGATAGTTATAGTAAATGGTTTCTACTATTTGATCATAGTGGATAGTTATAGTCAAATAGTTTCTACTATTTGATCATAGTGGATAGTTATAGTCAAATGGTTTCTACTATTTGATCATAGTGGATAGTTATAGTCAAATGGTTTCTACTATTTGATCATAGTGGATAGTTATAGTAAAATGCCGGCGGTGTTTCGTTGCAGAAATCCTACTTCGGAAACTACCATAAATTGCCTCCACGAGCTGTTCGCTCGGTTTTGAATAGTGGATTGCCTAGTCACAGATAATGGAATACAATTCACATCAGCGGACTTCCAAGAGTTTTGCGAATTTTTTCAAATCAAACATATCAAATCCCTGCCATATCACCCAAGATCAAATGGGCAAGCAGAGAGATTTGTTGATACACTCAAAAGATCGTTAAGAAAAGCATATGATGTGCCTACGGAAAAAGCGTTACAACAATTTCTACAGGTATATAGAATTACGCCAAATAATGCTACGCCATCGGCATTAACACCCGCAGAAGTGATGTTCGCTAGAAATATCAGATCTGCATTTGATAAATTGCTACCAAGTCAAACGATGCAAATAACACAGTCGTACGTACCAAAAAGAAAATTCCACCCAGGAGAAAATGTTTTTTTTTACGCATATAAAAATAACACATCTTACTGGGAGCAAGGTACAATGGAAAAAAGAATCGGGAATATGGTTTACATAGTACGGAGACACAAATACTCACATAGAAGTCACGTAAACCAAATAAGGAAGAGACTGTTTCAGGATGCTAACGGTCCACCTTAGGAAAAGGTGATGTATACGATTTTTGATACATTTGATATAAAAAGGCCGCAAACAATGCCAGAACCACGAAGATCGTCCAGAAAAAGGAAGTTCACAGAACCTTTGGAAATAGATACAAAGAAAAAAATATTAAAACCCCCTGCTACGCAAAAGCTTCGGAAGGGTGATGTCAGGTTTGAGGAATTAAATCATTGGAATTGTAGAAAAAGTTACATTATCGAAACGGGTAAGACTCTAGAAGCCCACATCTATGGGCATGAGAAAGATCGACGTTGAAACAGCCCTTTAAACTCGCTCGTAATACACAAAAATAACTTTATTTTATAAATGCCAACCTAATTAAAAATGAACTTAAACAGGAAATAGTTCTACGGTTTACTTATTTAACATTTACCATGTATAAACACTGGTCAAATACATTTTATTATATCACGGACTTTTATAATATCTATATTTAAAGAATCTAAGATATGTCAGACTACTACTACTAAAACCGGTTTTAATTAATTTTTTTTTTACCCACACACAAATCTACCTCAAATCAAGATGCGAAGAGCCACAAAACATAAATAAAAAATGCTTGATAGACAAAATCACTCCCATAAGCACAAACGAATATACATTAATCAAAATCCCGCATAGACATACTAGAATTACAATTTTCTGAACAAGGCCAGCACGTTCAAATCATCCGCCACGATGACAGTTAACTTCTTGCTAGTCCAACAATCGAAGGCTACGGATAGCCAATTTCATTCAAAAGGCGAGATTCAAACCGTGGGGTATCGTTCTCCACGACATCTGAAAATCTGAAAGGGGCTGCTCACTGGTATCGCCTCCCGAGAGAGTTATCATCTAAAATCACCTTCCTCACACACACACACACACACACACACACACACACACACACACACACACACACACATATATGCGCCACATTTGCAAAGGGACAGAAAACAATACTATGGGTTGACCCAAGCCTTGTGAGTGAAATTGGGTTGACGGAACACTTGGGGGTCGTTGATAGCTGTGCAAGCACGAAGTCACAAGTCATCGTGACCGAGGGTTTGAGTGTGCTCGTCTTGTTCAGATGGTTGATCACGCTAGATAACATGCTTTCTCCCAAAAAACTGTAACTAAGTTCTCCTCAGCATACTTGCATTATAAACCACAGTTCGACTCTGTCTGTGTTTAACACAAATGTGCCTGAGAAAGCGTATGTAATAGGGATTAGCTAACCGCCTTAATAGACGGGTATCCTCGAATAAGTGTGGTAGCCATTATTATTATTATTATTATTATTATTATTATTATTATTATTATTATACACACACACACACATATACATATATATATATATATATATATATATATATATATATATATATATATATATACATAAAATAATAATAGCTAACCAGTCCCTATTACAGACGCTTGCTCAGGCACATTAGTGTGTACACACACACACACACACACACACACACACACACATATATATATATATATATATATATATATATATATATATATATATATATATATATATATATGCACATAATGAGTAACATACATTGGCAGAACACTTATAACTGGGACTGAATTTTGGTCTATATTCATATAGGGATTTCTATAAATATATTTATACAAATATATGTATATGCCTCCCTCTTTCAGTTGAATACAAAGTTAGAATGGAGATCGTAAATCCAGTCATATGTTCCTCGATGCCCGCTACTCATGCATGTGTGTGTTCCCCAATCACATATTTCTTCGTATCTTTGTGAACTTTAACCCAAATATCTTATATTTTTCTCGTCTCTTATGTCATCGCGTGATATATTATTTTCCTCGTGTCTCACATGTCATAAAAGACTCATGCATTAATCAATCTCCTGCTTGCATTTCAACATGAGAAAATGTTCAGGGAGTTTTTAATTTCAGAATATGTGTAACAATGTACGTTCGTATTATCAAGCAAAAAGATCGGGCTCGCGGAGACTCATATGTACACAGACACATTGCGCATTCATATATATATATATATATATATATATATATATATATATATATATATATATATATATATATATATATATATTATAATTATTTTCTATTTTAAATGTATGGTTCCATCGCTACTCAGGAGTTACCATGTTTAAATTTAATTATAAAAATAAATTTAATATCCATAGCCACGTTCCATTCTCAAGCGATTTTGGGAATAACCTATTAAGAGATGTACTTCAATTATAAGCAAAATCTTAATATATATATATATATATAATTTAAAAAAATATGATTCCATCGCTACATAAGAGTTCTCAGGTTTCAAAATCAGAAGCTAAAAACTTCAATTTTATTTATAGAAATTAAATTAATTTAAAGCAGCTAGTTCTGTTTCATCCTCAAGCGAATTTTGGAATTATCAATTTTGAAATTTACGGAGCTTTATACATTCGTGATATTAATTTCTATGGACATGGACAAATCTAATAATTTTAATAAGGGGCGGTAGTGTATTCATTTTCACTGACTACTATTCTATCAACATATTAGTTACTTTAGAAAAGTGGTTAAGTCAAGGTAGGGTCGGAGAGCCTTTTTTTAAGACGAATGATGAAATCCGCTCAACGCATATCATCTGGTCTATTTCAACGTCAGAATTCTTTTGGCACTCTCGTTACGCCGTTAAATGTGTATTTGTATACATAAAGATTTTTTCTTCTAAAAGGGTTGTTTGCATATGTATGCATCGTATTAAACTACAATTTGTTTTTTGTTGACGACTTCGTAAAGGTATTTTTAAACTTACGATTGTGATAATTTTTTAACCTATTGCTTTAATCGAACTTGTTTATAGATTTTTGAAAATTTAAAATATTTTAAGCTAGTTATTTAAGGCGAATGTTTGTTGGTGTCGGCAAAAAACCTCATGTCTTTGATTTAATAAATTTTCGTTTTTTACAAACTTAATAGTGTGTAGTTTTTCATGTATGCTAAAGGGCATGGGTCATCCCAGGTTTTACATGTTCTTGTTCTATTTGTAATTTTCCATTTTACTTTTAGTGATTTATTCGTTTGTTGTAAATGCCAAAAATATTTAGATAAGAATGCCTGATTTCTATCTCTAATATTATTGAAGGAGCTTTTGTGTTGTCTCCACCTTATTTTAAATTCATTTTTCGTGGATCTTACATATATATTTTCAATATTTGGATTTTCAATGGATGAGATTGTTGATTTGTATACCACAGATAGTATGTGGCATTTATTACCCAACGGGCAATCTTCAAAGTTTCTACAATCACATAATTTTTCAATATTTTTGTGTAATTTTAATTTAGGGTTGTAATTTATTTGATTTTGGGAAGCATGTTTTTTCAGGATTTTATTATTATGTTTTTTTGTTTCTTTCTAGATTTTCAATGCAACTGTAACTTAATTTTAAGGTGTTTTTATTAAAGATCTTGCTAAGTTTACTATCATTAGGAAAGTGTTTTTCAATTAAAGATAGGAATTTTTGCCCTAGCTTATTGCTAGCCATTTGGGTGAACGGGGGTATACCAAATGATTTTTCTTTTTCTGTTTTTCTTCTGGTTTGTAATATTGTGTTTTATATAATTGATGTTATCGGTTTTTTATCCACTATTTTTTAGTGCTTTGTTGTAAAAATTACTGTGTTTCTAGAATATTTCTTCATTTGCGGAGTTCATACTGATTCTTTTATCGATTGATGAGGGTATATGCTTAATTGTGGATGGAGGATGATTTGACCTGGGGTGTACATACAATGGGTTAGTGTTAGGATTTCTGTAAGATAGGTATATCTTATTCATTAAGTCTAAAATTATGTCGAGTATGTTTACCCTTTTCAGTTTTGTGTTAACTGTAGTTTTTAAACTTAGTTTTATGAGTTCACTATATATTATATTTCTGATTTTATTTATTGTAAAATTTGTGGACCTCCTCACAACCATGAGCCCATCATATATATATATATATATATATATATATATATATATATATATATATATATATATATATATATATATTATAAATTAATAGATTTAAAATATGGTTTTACCGCTACACAGTGATAACCATGTTTCAGAAATGGAAGCTTTAGCTTCCATTTCTGAAACATGGTTATCACTGTGTAGCGGTAAAACCATATTTTAAATCTATTAATTTATAATATTAATGCTCTGTAAATTTAAATTTACACAGAGCACTATTGTGTAAAAATAAAAATATCTATAAGAACACCGGATTTTATATTTTACTGTTCTTTCCTTTTTATTTGTATATATATATATATATATATATATATATATATATATATATATATATATGAGTTATTATATGTATATACATATAAGTTATTATATCTTCATATATATATATATATAAACAGAAATATAGATTTAAAGTGTGCTATATTTATGGGATAAAGTGTTCAATATCAGGGATAGAGCGAATGTAAATATAAGTATAAAAGTGAACATTGAAGTCAACACTCAGAGGTCACAGGCTGTTTCATGCTAGACCCAATCGGCCTGACGATTTTAGATTTTAGAATATATATACATTTTCCCTCTTAAAACCCTTCCTAGATATTCGAATTTCTGTCCTTGATTGATTTTGGCAATTCTAATTATAATTCGCATGTGCCATTCTGCTTTTTGAGGAAAGAAGTCCATGAAATCATATTTGTTGGATGATTTTCGATAGAGTTTCAGATTTAAAACATTAACCGTACGCTTTAATATATCAAGGAAAAGATAATTTATTGTTTGGTTTTGTTTCCTCGCTCAATTCAGTAGTATGTTCGATGTTGTCCGGTGGTTTTCAAGTTCCGGTAATTTTGTTTGGCAGGGATATATTAATAAATTTTAATCAACTTAACGGAAATTAGACAACATATTTTGGTAGAGAAGAGTTCTAAAACTTGTGGAAGACAATCCAAAAACCACTAAGAGTTGATTACATCGATAATCCGGAATTTCTCTATGAATATTGTTATTAAATGTGCAATAACATTGTCTTTGAAGTACACCCGATTCTTCCTGATTCTTAGTAGAAGTGTTCTTCTTGCTTCCATTTCCTTTAGTATAAAGTCGTTGCTCAAATGTTACGTCAATGATATTCTCAATATCATTGTGGAGAACCACATCTCCCTAGATTTAAATCTCCTCCTCATTTGTGATGTTAAGTCCAGCATTCACTGTTGTATGAGGAAAATGTATATTAACTAGCAGTTATCTTTGCTTTGTTTCTAACGAGATATTCCTTCATCTTTTGGAAAGCTTTTCCCAATTCCAATATCTCATCAAATTTCGGTTTAACATTTCCTGTCGTCTTTTAATATCTTTTGCAAATATCTATAATTTTGTACTTTCTTGATTTTCATATCTACAATGTTTAGTTTACATGTTAAGCTGTTTGCCTTGCTAAAAAGCAGGCTTTCTCTCTTCTTACAACTTATTGTTCATCTATTTTTCTAGCATTCCTTTATTTCCTTCTCTGGGACTATCTTGATTGTTAGTTTTTTCTTTTTATATGGCTTTGCCACGTGGTCTAGGAGTTCTTGTAATTTCCTTTCTTTGATTGCTATCAGCACGAAGATATCTGCGTATCATATGACGCTAAGATTATGGAGACGAATAATAAATCCCGGTAAGTGTTCTACTTCTCTAAGAATTGTCTTGTAAACTTTAAATGCATCTGGTGAGAAGATCCTTCTTTGTCTTACGCCCCTTTCTATTTTCTTACTTATTCAATTTCTATCCATATGCAAGCACATTGATTTCAGTATATATTATGGAATATTCTAATGTGCAGGGGTTGGAAAAATAATTGGAAGAGGTGCAAAATCCACTTCTATATTTCAAAGACCTATTATATTAAGAACTGTAACTAAAACTTCGTAATTGCAGGTTATATCTAATGTAAATACGTTTATTTATCTAATTTACTGATTTGTCTTATTTATTTTTAGAATTTAGTAAAATGTAAGCTAAATGCGTGACCTCTCCGAGTTCGCACAAGAGCAAATTATTGGAGCTCACATGGCAGGAGCCTCGATCACTAATGTTGCTGAACTGTTTGGTTTTTCAAGAGCTACCATATCAAGAACACTGATGCAATTCGTGAAACAGGGCAAGACCTCTAGCAACCGTAGCAATTCGGGCCGGACTTGCAAACTTACTGACAGGGACTGACATGCATTGAAACGCAATGTGGCAAAAAATCATCGGGGAAATGCGGCCATATTGACAGCTGAGTTGAATAACCATCTGAATAGTTCAGTTTCTACTAAAACTGTTCGCCGTGAGCTGCATATGGTTGCATATCATGGAAGAGCCGCTGTGAGGAAACCTCTTCTCAACACTCGCAACATTCAAAAGAGGTTGAAGTGGTGCAGATCAATTGAAGCCAGTCATATTCTCAAACAAGTCCAATTTTTCTCATTTCCCAAATTCAAGGCGAGTTTATATGTGGAGGCAGCCCAAAGAAGCTTACAACTCTGACTGCATTCTTCCAACAGTGAAGCATGGAGATGGATCAGTGATAGTTTGGGCAGTTATATAATGGAAATGTCTCGGTCCAATAGTTGCCCTGCATGGTAGAATCAACAGCAAAGATTACCTGAATATTTTGGGTGATCATGTTCATCCAATGCCCCAGACTATATCCCCTGATGGTGATTGCATCTTTAAAGACGATAATGCTCCAATAAATACCGCTTGAGTGGTTTGGAATTGGTATGAAGAGCATGAAAGTGAGCTAGAACTTATGGAGAAGCCTCCCCAATCTCAAGATATCAATATTATTGAACATTTGTGGTGCAATTTGGAGCAACAAGTTAGGAGCCCCTATCCTCCACCGCCGTGTCGTAAAGAGCTAGAGAAGGGTATTAATGGAAGAATGACTGAAACTTTCTCTGGATGAAGTCATGAACCTGTATGATTCCATTCCTAGATGTATTAAAGCTGTATGTGAGGCTAAATGAAATCCAACTCTATATTAAATAAATTTTCTATGGATTTAACAAGTGTTCCAATCATTTTGTCCATTCCCTGTATTTCCCAAATAAATCAAGTTTTCAAATAGATCTCTGGATCATACTTTATCATTTCTTTTGGTGTAGTCTGTGAAAGATAAATGTGCTTCAGTCTCCATTTATATTTCTCTCTCTCTCTCTCTCTCTCTCTCTCTCTCTCTCTCTCTATTTCTGATATTATTTTAACCACAAATAATAAATTCCTTTTCCTGTATCTTTAAGGAAACCACACTGTTCTTGTCTTTTTCAAGTTCAATTCAGCTATGCCCTTTATTCATCATAAATGCGTTGATAAACTTTTATCTTCTTATATGCAGCTGCAATTTAGACAGCGCTACGAAGGTGGATCGTCTAATGTCTCCTGGTATTTTACCCTTTTTATAACACATTTATTATTTCCGTAATGCTGTTGATACTGAAATTAATTATTATAATCCCACTCTGGATCTACTGCTTTGTTCCTCTTCAATCTCAGGTCATCATTATTATTCCAGATCCTTCAAGTGTGCCCGAAAATATTTATTCCATATTTGGCGTATATTTTCTTTTTCTATTATTAACGTTCCACGTTTTGGATTTATGCATCCTGTCTAGTTTACTCTTATGTTTTATTATTATTTTACAAATCCCTACCGTATCTATACTCCTCAATATTTCTATTTCTGCACAGGTTTCATTTCATTCATTCATTCATTCATTCATTTCATTCATTCATTTTTGCCTTCCGCTATTTGTTTCTCATGATATCCTTTATATATATATATATATATATTTTAAACATGTAGTATTGAATGTTAAAGACAACATAGTCTTGCATATTTTCTTTTGAATTTTCTCATATTCTCTAATGAGACTTTTTATTTGAAAATGATTTCGAAATATGTATTGTCCATACGATGACCTAGCGCTTTCGAACATCATTGTTCACCTTCAGTGTCAATATTTTTAGTCAAAATTTTTTTTAAACAAACATTTGCCAATTATCTTGTAGCGTAATCATGTTGCTACTTTTTTACAAACTAAATAAACGTTAAAATCCTTTTAATTTCAAAAGTCGCGATGATGTTATCACCTGCAGGGCGAAGATTTTTATCATGTGACAGCGTGAAAAAGATTTCCACTACAGAAGCCAAAAGATCGAAGAATACGTTATAAAATTTAAATATATTATAAACATTGTTATATGTTACCAGAAATATTGCAATCTATACGATTAATAAGAGGTCTTTTGCTTTTAATATGTAATGCCTCTAAGATTTTAAGGCGTCTAATGTCTGTATGTTTATCTATAATTTTAGAATTTTCTATGAGTGTTTTACGTATATCAGATTGCATATATATATATATATTGTACTATCCCATGCAAGTGTTTCTTGTTTCTATAATGTTAAGAATTTCATTTGCCGTCTATTTATTTCCTGTTTGAAAAAATCACATAGGATGATCATGCTTGCCGATCTCAATAGAGTTAATTTTGGAATACCCAGTCTCATCTAAATTACATTTGCTTTTCACTCTGTCACACATACAAGTTGGGTCATTCAAATATCTACTTGTATTTTACGAGTTTCTTTTCATTTCTTGAAGTATCTTAGTTTGCATCTTAGATAGACTTTACACTGTGCAACGAAATTTATTAATTATTATTGATTTTTGCATAACCGATCTCGTCCTATCGGCTTCTCCTTGTCCATAAGCGTTTTGGGTACTCTTGAAAGCAGAGTTTCTTCCTTTGGGTGCACGAAAACTAATTTAATATAAGAGATTAGGGAATTGAAAATATAATAGGCTATTTTGGATTATTTTTATGCAACACTGCAAGAAATTACAGAAGAAAATCCTTAACCAAAGAAATCCAGTCTAATTGAATAGACTCGTCATATTTAGATACTAAAACGGGTGACAATCATGACCTCCAATCTATTCAAAATGTGAAAAAGATCAGTTATATACAACCGCTTTCCTATCTTACATTTAAATCACGCTGAAAACCGATTCCCAAACGATCACTTAAATTAAGCAACTTCAAGACTGCCTAGGGAGTAATACAATGTCCTTTAAGCGTGGATGTGCGGGTGGCGTAATTGATAATGGCATGGAATAGTTAACCCGAGAAACGATTTCAAATTCCAACTGGTTTCATTATATATACTTACGTGCAAATAACCTTGGGAAGGCAAATGGATCTACCTTTTCTCCTACCGACTATGGTAAAACTCGTATCACTGAAACCATCAGAAAAATACATTAATAAATTTGAGCTTAAACTATTTAGATTTCGGCATTCGATAACCCATAGAGGTTGGTATGCCGCTAAACAAAATCTACTAACCAATCAACAGCGGCTTTCTTACATCAAAAATATCTTTAAGTCTTGAAAGCTGAAACCTTGAAAATGGCTTCAATGCTTGAAATCCGTGTATCTTTAAGAGGATTGTTTTCGTCGGATCGCGTTGACTCGTACTACAAAATCAAATGACTTTTACCTTATAAAATAAATAACTAAAAAAAGGAACATAAACACATCAGAACGGCGAAAACAAGTGAAGTGTAGACCACATATAACTCGAAGAGAAAATAATAACATAATGAAGATGTTAAATTTTCACAATATTTTAAACAGAATTTTAGGAAGGAAACCCCCATCAATTCTCGTAAGAGCGATACAAGTGAAATTGAAAAACTCGTTTTCCCGAAGAAAAATGTTTAAACATACAATAATATGTTAAGTTAATGAAAGCAGAATGTTTCCTTATAAGGAAATATCTAATCTTAGCATTAATATTACTTTCCATAGAATACATTTTTCTGCGAGTTCCTAGTCTGGTTTGCAACTATTTGACCGTCTCGTTCCTTTCTTACATTAGCATTTAGGTCTCATATGAGAATGTCAATTTCTTGGGATTTTGATTGTTGATGTTATTCAGCGTAGTATAAAGACATGTTAGTATGAACACCAAACATGTGTGGATATAAATTTGTCTCAGTCAAATTGGGTTAAGACAACCATGTAGGAATTAATCGTCTTTCTTACGTAAGAGGGTTACACTCTCGATCCAGGATATCTACCACCGTGTCACGTATTTAGATATAATTTGCAACATTGGATCTGGGGCCCTAAGGATAGGATATACACACACACACATACGCAAACAAACAAATATATATATATATATATATATATATATATATATATATATATATATATATATATATATATATATATATATAGGGCGTAGCACTAAAAATGTCCAAAAGGAGTAACACCAAAATTGTTAGATTAAGCTTTGAACTGATTTATTTTATATATTATTAAACATAAGTTACTGGAATTATCCGAGGTTTTTAAAACAATATTGTATTCCACTTTGAACCATGAGAATGTATTTAGCAAGTTGAAATGATGACCCCTCTTGCAGTTGTGACCTCCTGATCCAGTTTCCCTCTCTTCTGATTGTTTGGACGCTAATTAGAGCACACAGCGTTTGTTCAATAGTATAGATAAGCTGAATTGCATATATTCTATGGTCTCCGATTTTTGAAACACCCCATTATTTCGATATATCGCCTGAAATTTAAAGATGCCAATTTCAAGTCTAATTTCCTCTCAGGCAAGAGCATCCTCTTCCTAAAGCGTTTAATCACATATTCAATAATAATAATAATAATAATAATAATAATGTGATTCGATTTTCCTGTTCCTGAAGACGATAATATATCTTCGAAAAAACTATCAAAATACAAGGATCTTGAAGTGTAAATGTAAAATAAGTTTCACAGGAGGACATCATTAATTCCAAGTTTGAATCCTCAGTTTATTGATTGGATCTCTGGTAGCTCATGAAAAAAATGTTCCCATAATTCCAGTTAACACTTTAGGAACAGCTTTTTCAATGTTAAACGTGTTTGAACTTTGGTTGAAAATGTTCAGTGAAAATTTTAACGATGCCATTTCTGAACCTAGGTCGCTGGTTGGAACCCGGAAAGAAATGAGTATACAACAGAAATTAAACGGAAATAATAATAATAATGAAAAAAAGCTATGAAAATACAAGAAACTTGAAACCGAAATCTCAAAAATGTGGGACATGGGTACATCAAAAATCAATGAGGTAGTTGGAGCCCTCGGAATATTTGGAAAAGTCTCCAGTAGACGCATTGAAGGGATTCCTAGAAGCCCATGCCTTAAAGAAATACAAGAAAATTGTTCTCAAATTACAGCACGCACATTACGAAGGGCTTTATCTATGTAAAATATGTATGTGCGTGTTTTTATTTTACTTGGTCAGTGGGAATTGTCATGATGCCATTTCTAACCTGAAGTCTTTGGGCGGGAACCGGATTGTTATGTGTACACACCAGAAATCAAAGGAAACAAAATAACATTAATAATAAATAATGATAATAATAACAGCATCAATAATAATAATAATAATCACAATAATAATAATAATAATAATAATGATAATAACCCCCCAGACATTGTTATTAAAGACCACAAACAAAATAAGTGCCTCCTTATTGATATGGCAGTCCCTGCAGACTGCAATGTATCTTTGAAGATATTCGAAAAACTGTCAAAATACAAGGACCTTGAAATAGAAATCTAAAAAATATGGCACATGGGAACATCAACAATCCCTGTTGTAGTTGAAACCCTTGGGCTGGTTGGAAAAGATTCCAGTAGGCTGATTGAAGGGATCCCTGGAATTCCATGCCTCAAAGAGATACAAAAAATTGTTCTGACAAGTACAGCCCACACTTTAGGAAGGGCTTCATCTATGTAATTATTTATTTTATTTTATTTTTTATTTTATTTTATTTATTTTTTTTGCAGTGGAAAGTGTCATGATGCCATTTCTATCCTTAGGTCCCTGGGCGGGACCCGGAAAGAAATGTGTAAACGCCAGATATCAAAGGAAATAATAATAATAATAATAATAATAATAATAATAATAATAATAATAATAATAATAATAATGAAATTAACCGATTAATACAAAAAGTTTTCTTAAAATCTTGGATATTTTTTTCAAATCGAACTTGATGGCTAATGATAATCATTTAGCCGTCGGTTTTTCAATTTTAGATGAACCTCATTCTAACCAATTAGTCGCCATGGGCCGATTAATTAAATATTTTCATCATTCTAGCGTATTTGATGTTAATTAAATCAAGTAATGACGTTTAACACTTATTAATTACTAAATCCAGAGTTTCGTCGCAAAATTCTGATCTATAGTGTGTAAATGTGTATTACTACTCATTAAATTTAGTTTAGTCGATCACAAGATCTCACATTTGTGCCATCAACTGAATATAGAACGACTACATTAAAAAAAATCAGTGAATAGCGTTCTAAAACCTTTTTTATATGACATAAGGTTACAAATATGATGAAAATCTGTAATGATCTCTCATGGCAGGCATGGCATAATTTACACTTTCCACGAGTAATAGTTTGTACGATCAGTTTGCTAACCATTGCTTTACGGCAAGCTGATTTTTGAGTGAAAATGCAAAGTTGAATTATTCTGCATAATGCGGCATCTCCCGCGCTACGGTAGGCATCCATATCCACAGGCGTATTTGTGTGAATATTTGTCATGAAGAAAATAATATCTGAGGAACAAATGGAGAGTTTAATGGAGAAACAAGTAACAAAAGAAAAACAACCACAGAAGAAAATTATATATGATTGTTCATGGCCGGGGTGAGTTGGAACTTTAATTCAGGAAGCATTTTAACAACATCTTCTGTCTTCAAAATGTCTGCAAGTTATCCCGCCAGCAAGATAATTTAATTCTTGTATATTACTTGCTTTATTAAATACCGCGTAGCGAACCTTGCCTTAGAATACCACCCACCCACCCATCCAGCGGGAATTTAAAAGAAATGCTAGAAAGTTTTAAGGGGAAAATATAATATGTTAAAAAAAAATATAAAGGAAATTACGTAGAAAATTGGAAAAGAAAAATGGTTAAAAGAAAATAACTGGAAAAAGATTAGAAAAATAAGTAAAAAATGGAGAATAAAATCTTTTTGATAAAAGAAAATTATCTGAAAGAATAAAAACGACATATAAAAAGGAAAGAACGATGAAAGATAAATATGACAATAAAAACTGGTTTTATACACAAGTTTAAATCATGTGTATTGAAGTGTCATTATCGGTGTGTAGCAGTTTCTAAGCAAGTCTCGTAGGATATTATTATTCACTAACTTACACTTTTAATTTTAAATGTTACGTAGGTGGCATAAAAAGGGAGAAAATTTATACTGAGACTTGAGGTTAATGCTGAAGCTTAGTAAATATTAAGGTTTTGAACGATGGCTTTTAAGGCAAGTCACTCTCATA
>OZ038484.1:8891077-8926077 GCA_964036315.1 Acanthosepion esculentum | reverse complement strand
AAGGGTGAAATGAGCGAGCGAGAAGCGAAAAGGGCTCCAGAATGCGTGAACGCTTCTCAGATGTAAATAGAGATTGAGGTTTTATAGTCACAAAGAAAAGGAAAATACGAAATAATTACAAAGATGAAGAGGGTAGGGGGGATTGAGTCCTGGAGAATTCGTTAGCGATAGTGTCATTTGGAAAGAGATGAGAGGGGGGTTCTATCGGATGAAGACATAAAGGAAAAGCCTTATAATGAAATAGCCGTCCTGAAGGAACAACAACTATTTCGTTTTCCGCGTTAAGAAAAATGGGAACGACTTGCACAGGAAAAAATATTTAAATGAAAATTAATGATAGAAATATTCATAATGTACTTTTATTATTTTAGCAGAAATATAGAATCCCATCTTGCGAAATCCTTGTAATAACATTGGCCTGTAAGACGAGTTTATGAAACTTCATTTAAAGCGATGATTATGCAAGTCAGTATTTTCATATTAAAATCTATTACCCATCGATATTGACAATCATCTTAAGATATAATTATATTTCTGAGCAGTTACAAATTCTAATTGTACATTTATTAAAATACAGAATTTAAAATACGAATTAATTAAGATATGAATTTAATTCGTTCCTGAAGCCCGTTCGTAACCCGAAATGTTCGTAAACCGAAACTATTTTTCCAACAGGAATCAA
Organism: Acanthosepion esculentum; assembly: GCA_964036315.1. Lineage (NCBI taxonomy): Eukaryota > Metazoa > Mollusca > Cephalopoda > Sepiida > Sepiidae > Acanthosepion > Acanthosepion esculentum. The sequence continues at coordinate 8,925,395 of OZ038484.1, read as the reverse complement.
TGTAAAATGGATTAATCCGTTCCTGGTCCCAAGATGATTGCTTATTTAAACTTTAACAACAGTACTTTGTGAAGAAGTTTATACAAAAAACTAATGAAAATCATATAATACACTAAATTAATGAAAATAATTAAATCTAAGAAGAAAACACAATGCGAAACATAAATTATAGAACATTTGAATTTTATCATAGCGGTAAGTAGGAGAGTTGATAGCGTAACTGAAAGTGGGAAGGAAAGAGGTTATTTTATTATTTTTGGGAAATGGGATGGAAAGACATGATCGTTTCTATTTATAAAAATAGTATAACTCGTCCATTTTTCTATACGAAACTGAGTAGGAAGAGACAATATCATCAACAATTGTTTTTCTCTTAACTTTTCTTCTTCCTTTACCAGTATCACTTCTAGCTTTCATTGGAGCCATGACTAAGGGCTAATAAAGAGAAAAAAAGACAGTCAAATAAAATTGGAAAAGAAAAGCACATCAAAGGAATGTTGACAACAAGGCGCTCGACTAAGAAATGATTCCTTTCGGGTTAACTCGGTTCAGCAATGTTGTTAGAGAACTTAAACTTTGTTGGATAACCGAGGCATTTTCATCTGGAATATTCTGTTCAAAAAGAGATATTTTCGACATGTGAGACGTTCGAGAACTGAGGTTAATCTGTATTGATATTAATTGATTATCAGCTATTTATACAAATAACAACATCAAAACCTTTTATTGGTATATCCAAAACATATCAGCTACAGAAACATATTTGATTTACACAAATTCCATATATATATATATATATATATATATATATATATATATATATATATATATATATATATGAATTCATATATTTACACTTTAGAAGTTAATATGGCAACCATGAAGTTCAAATCTATCAATCTATCAAATTTTTATGTTTCGACTTTAACGTCACTCACAAGAGGTTATATTAATTACGCGAAATAATTGCTTGAATATTTTTTTTATATACATACTTTTAATAATAGTTGTCCATTGAGAAATCTTGATAAGTTAGGCAATATTCCATGCTGTTTGCGCCTTTGGAATCATTTTTCAAATGAGGGCACTAACCTGCAGCACATAAGCGAATATAGTCTTGCAGGAATATAAATATGCGCTATTGTCTAGCATGCGCATACAATAGAGTTTAAATCTTGAGAATTGTAGCATTAAATAAAGAAATAACAATACTTCTTTTCACTTATGGTGAAACGATTGTGAAATAAATTCACTTTCTAAAACACTAGCATCTGCCACGTCTGTTTTGCAATTTCGAGGTAGAATATTTCTCTAAATGACACAATCTCGAGCCCAGTTATCAGGTCATTCCGATGTAACTCGACATTCATCATGAAATTTGATGTAATCCTTCTCCCAAATTATAAGTATTATTTTTACTTCAAGGTTTCATTTCCGTAGTTTCCCGATGTTCTTTCCTTTCATTACGTTTACTCTCACGACATTACATTTTTATATATTTTCTTGAAAATCCACTTGCCTTGTTTATTACCTGTTTAAATTTTCTAAAAATACGTTTTTCATATTCTTAAAAACAGGTTTTTATTCTTCTTCTCATACCAATTCTTTATTTTTTCTTGTGAAAATATGTGAATTTTATAATAGATTCTGACTGTAAAATACGTGTACATATTTAAACGTGTCGAAATCGGCCATTATCTTAAATAATTTTGTGGGGGTTTGCCTAAGTGTTGTTAAAATTTCTCGGCTTGAGTCACTTCCAAAAGTGTCAAATATAATACCAAATGAGAAAGAGAATATCTGAATTTGTTCTGAAATGTTTCGTTACTATGGCTACGAAATTCGCCGCCCACTTTCCCGTTTACCCGCGGGTGATCGTGTGTGTCTGTCTAAAGTTTTATTAAATTTAACCGACGGCGATTATCTGTCTATATTTTCATTATATATTTACAAATTAAAAATAAAATGTTGTTAAACCAGATCTAAGGAAAATATCCTAAGTTAATAATTTTTATTCAAGGACGGGCGACGACTCAGTGGCAGACCACAACGCAGACGTTTGCAGAGTTTTTTCGCCAGTACCTCAAGGAGATTAACTTTTCGATGAGGGATGTTCCGACGTTCTGCAAGTTCGTGAGACCTGGATAGGCAAGGTTGCTCAGGTTGGTCCAACGCCTTCATGATATATGATTTTCAGTAGCAACGATTGATCCGTCGATGATGCTACAATTCTCGATGATTGCTGTGAAAAAGGTAAATGCTTTCAATGTCATTCAGAAAAACAATTGTTTATTTGTCCATTTCTGTACTCGCTACATCTAAAAATGTTGATATGCCTTGAAAGTTGGGATGCATAATTACTGTACGAAGGGGTATATTTTTTAGTAAGAGGTTTTATTCATCATCCAAAAAGTTTTGATATACCTCTTCTCTGATATATCGATTTCATTCGCCTAGTAAGTATCGATGTTGTTCAGTGTAAGATTTTGATTGGTCTTTGATCATTTAAGGTGTACGATTTGAAAAAAAGGAATTTAGTAGCATAGTTGTCCCTTTATAAATATTTATTCATTTGAATGTAATCAATAGCAAATGAAAACTATAACGTTTTCTTTTTATGGTATTCTATTTATATTATTCGGAATATTGTTCTCATCTTTGTCGCCATATTTATTACAACGTTTCGGCCGTTGGAATGTTGAACTGTACCCTTTATTTCGCTCACTGGGGTAGACTGTTCTAGTTCCACGTGCCATGTTTAATGGATGTCAGTTATCATCTATCGTTCTCCACTGCCTTAGCCGGGTATTGAACTCATACTCTTTGGGTCCTGTCACTGGATCTAGCTAACGCCTTTATCCACTGTGCCATATGTCCTTGAGGACATCTGTGTATGAATTTCTGGGTTTTATAAAACTAATGTCTTCAGCAATCATTTTTTAAAGTGCTCATATTGCAATTTTTTGCTGTTATTATTTCAAGTTTTTTCCAGAACTCATATTGCAATTTTTGTTGTTATTATCGCTTTTCTCTGGCACTCCTTATTACTGCTTCCCATACTGTATTCATTACTATGCTTGGTCAGCTCATGAGATTTTTTGGCCTAGCATATTGTTGTGGTAGGATCCACCTAATTTGCATAGCGGAGTACCGACGATATAAATATGGTTGGTACCGGAATACATGGAGGCAAATCAAGAGATCCAACTAGAGACTCTGCCCGACTGCGACTTAGTCAACACATTCTCCAGGAACGGTCTTCCCAGGAATATACAAAAGACTATATGTAAATATTGTGTACACTTTCTTGTTTCAATACATTTTATTCTAAGTACATTTTGTGTTTGCATTATTATTCCATGCATTAGTCAAGTTTCAACACATATGTGCTGATTTCTTAAGTTTACGAATTTTCCAATGGTGCTCTTTGTCTATGATCTCAACCTGATCCCACAGAGGGTTGGGATAACCCTTCTCTATCCATATGTAGTCAGCCACGCCTGATTTTTCCACTTCCCCTTCACCTCACATATACGGTCTCTCTAAGATGAGGACAATAGTCCGAATAATATAAATAATGTACATAATACCTCATCTGAGAAATATAGACAGATTATATGGTATTATTTACTATTAGACGTTTACTGTACATGACGATTATTGCTGTATCTGAACCACCTTCAGCACATTAATAACTACAATAAAACAGATATTGAAGCATAGAAGTGTATTTTTCTCCATTTTATTAGCTATTTAATTGGCATCTTCTATCTATTGTTATTTACCTTGTATTAACTTTCAATATATATATATATATATATATATATATATATATATATATATATATATATATATATATATATGAGACAATGATATATAAATTTTACCATATAAAGATCAATATCAGGGAAAAATCTATGACAAAGTGCAAAAAAGTTTCGTGTGACGGGATTCGTTTTAGGACTTAATCGGACTAAATTTGTTATGTTCCTTTGACTACACATGCGCATGAACAAGAGATCCTGGGGACTTTTACTTTAATGTTTTATAATCTGGCCGATTTCATTTACTTTTTTTTCTTTTTGGTTTCTAGATATCCCACTCAATGATAGAAGATCTCCCAGGAACGGCGAAATGTTGTAAGAGCCAGATCGTAAAACTACTGTGGATAATCTTGCGAGCAAGTCACTCTCTAAATATTTTCATCGAAGCGAATTGTTTTCTCCTTTGATCAGAATAGCCTTTTGTATGTTAAAATTGTGGTCAGCCAAGTTATTTGGTGTATTGTCTTCTAACATGTACCTTTTATCTTCATATAATCCCTTATTTAGATTCCTTGAGGTTTCCCCTATGTATTTTTGTGACAATAAATACAGGAGATGTTTTAAACTCCTTTAGGTTAACTTATTGATGTGTTGAGTATTTACTAAGGCTTTTATTGTTCTACAAGTAGTAGCAACAACTTTTATATTGAGTTTAGATAAATTCTTTTCAATTTTAGATGTAATAGAATTAGTTCATATAAAATGTACCGAAGGGGATAGTGAAAACTGAGCTAATATTTAAGCATAGTAATAAGTGAATTTAAGTGAACAGCATCATTTTTACTGAGACGAAGAAAGTTATTTATAATTCATATGACGATTAAACGACTATTATTCTCAAAAATCATATGGGACATATGTGTCCAACTTCTAAGTGTTGATGTATACATATTTAAATAATATCATTAAGGATCTATTTTTTTAATTTTTCCAAACCTCCATGTATATATTTATTTTAGATAACACTGAAGATTCAAGCTTTTAAATTAATCCTGATGTAACAAGACTGAAGTAAAATTAACGTTTCGCAAGGTTAATAAATACCAAGGTAACTTCTTTAATACGTAAATAGCTATAGCTTCATGAATGGCAACGTTTTATTAATATCTGTTAAAAATTCATTGAAATGCATTGTTTATAATTGTATGTTTGTATCTTATGATAATTGTGACAAATTACGATTTCATATTAAAAACGATTTCTCTCACATTTACTGGAGTCCATTTTGAATTCGGATCATTCAACTTATCGATTGTCCAATGGCCTTTTGTAAAATCGGATATTCCTTGTATTTCTTGTTTTCCTGAATTACGAGCTATTGTGAAATAATTTTACAGATTGTATAGTTTAATGTATAATTACCAACGTGTCCATCTTTAATAAATGTCAAATATGGTAAAATAAGTCTTTAAATTTATTGATTTTGTGTCTTTTTAATGAATTTTATATTATTATCGAATTCCTTTCAAGAGGTAGACTATCATATGCCTTAACAATTTGCAGTCATTTGTCGGGGTAAGTAATTTATTATTCTTTACCATCCCGAGTTAGCTAAGCACTGTGGTTTACTCACTGTTTCTCCTGCTTCTCTTACATTTTTTATATCCTGTAATTGCCAAAGGTTCCAGACATTTTTCCTCCCTATCTATCTATCTATCTATCTATCTATCTATCTATCTATATATATATATATATATATATATATATATATATATATATATATATATATATATATAAAGTGAACATAGAAGTCAACACTTAGAGGTGAAAGTCTGTTTAAATGCTAGATTCAATTGTCAGGCCTGATGATTGCATCTAGCATGAAACAGACTGTCGCCTCTAAGTGTTGATTTCTATGTTCACTTTTATATTTAAACACGGACTATCTCTGACATTGAGCACTTTATCCCATAAATATAGCACATCTTAAGACTATATTTCTTCGTATCTATCTATCTATCTATCTATCTATCTATATATATATATATATATATATATATATATATACATATATATATATATATATATAGGTAGCTATACTAGTGTCGAAAAACCTTCGAATTCTTGATTTAACAATAGCCAAATCAATCTCGAATGGAAAAAAAGGTTTTAAAAAAGAAAGAGCCAGGAACATGAAAGTCTGTCGAAAATAATCGCACAGATACAGGTTCAAGGCCCAAAGAAAAAAAACCGATACGAGTAAACAACTAACTAAAGAGCTCGATACAAACGTAGAGCAAACCTAGTCAAACCTAATGAGCCAGACAAACCTACCAAGGTTTCACTTAGGCAGATCGTCAGGGTCATCTGGCTCTGACGATTTGCCTAAGTGAAACCTTTGTAGGTTTGTCTGGCTCATTAGATTTGACTATATATATATATATATATATATATATATATATATATATATATATATATATATATGTGTGTGTGTGTGTGTGTGTGTGTGTGTGTGTGTGTTTGTAGCCTCTGTTTGTCTATGTGTTTGCAATCGAACCCCTCCTAGTGATTTTTAGATAGATCACATAGCCCTATATAACCAGGCTACTTGGATAAGTATATTTAATTTTGATCAAAGGCTTCGGGGGGCGGGACACAACCGCCATTGAAATCTTTTCCCTTTGACCTAAGGAAATGACTCATATCTAAAATATAGAAGAAGAAATCCAGAAGATGAAGGTCACATCTACAAGAACAATATGGACGTCAAGTTGTGCAAGAAATCAATAGTCAGTGCGTAGTGTCTTATAATACATATTTGTTGCGATAATCCAGCTGCCATATCAATGTTGAAATCTGCTCATAAATTAATTCAATCAAGTATTGCATCAAATACGTATCAAAATGGCCAGATCAAGTTGTTATTGCACACCCCCAGTGAATTTTTTTCCATTTGATTTTAATTAAATTTAAATTTGAACGAGGACATGTTTCCTATCGAAAATATATAAGGATAAATCCAGAAGAAAGAGCTCACATCGGCAAGATCATTGAATAATAAAGAAATGCATGATTTTTCTACAAAATTTTAACAATGATTTAAAATCAATCATCATTAACTGTGTGACACGCAGCATGGTGTGGGTAACTCGGATAGTATGTTAAATAAACCGCATCTGTTTCTTTCAGATTGTGGACATAAGTTTCTTTTTTTTATAAACATTTTATTCATATGCCTATTGTAAATTTAAAATTAATTTTATCAATTCTACATTCCATCTATAATATATGTTAATTAAGTTTAATTCATTTCTTTTTTTTTCATGGTCAATTATTCGTGTTTCCGTAGAAGATATGTTTGTCTATTGTCTTAAAATGTCTACATTAATTATTTATATGTTTTAACGCTATTTTTATAGGAATAGTAGAAATTTGATACCAGACGTTCATTACAAATCCGGTACAGATGGTATAGGTTTAGTGTCAGTTTCCAGATAAATACACTAACCATTGTCGAAAACTCGAAAACATACTAAACTAAATCAAAATCAACTGGATCAAAATGAGCTCACACTAAACAGAACTGATAAATTATATACATTTATTTATTAAGTTTACTCGACATTTACATTATTGGGGCTCTCGGTTCATTCGCTTTAATTTCAGGAGGAGAATAACTTTCGTAGGATGTTGGTCGTTCTAAGCTGCGTCTGCATGGCGTGATTACAAGCATTTCCAAGTAACATTTCAATGTCTCTGAAATTTAGCCTTACTCACCTTTGAGATTATATTGTAGTACCAAATTCTACAACCGTGACATGTTAGTTGATAGAATGATTTACCTGCTGAGCCGCTTTTTTAACTACATTTTGATCTTGTGGGGATTGAAACATCAACATGATAGCTATTATTATTGACCTCAGCAATCAATGTAACGTCAGGCTTACCGTCAGTTTAGATGTTGAAGTCCCACAATTGTTTTCCTTGTGAATTCTCAATAAATCTCTCCGGATTTTGGTGATAGCACCTCTCGTCTACGTCAAGCCCATATTTCATGCTGCCACATCAATGTTAGATTTAGACACACATTATTGGAATTCAGTTTGTAGAAACTTTGAGCAAGCATTACGCATATGCCCAAGATATGGTTCAAATTTTCAACCATCTTTCCATATAATCTGCAAATATCTAACACCACTTCCTGTTACAGGCTGTTTTGGACCGAGTTTGTGTTAAGGGCTTTGTTATTAGGCGACCATCAATTATTATTATTATTATTATTATTATTTCATTTGATATCTGGTACATACTCCTTCCGTAACGTGTCCCGACCAGAGATCTAAGGTCAGAAATGGCATCATGATATTTTAAACTGAGCAGTTTAAAAAACAATCACACATATTTTACATAGATAAAGCCTTTTGTAAGGTATGAGCTGTAATTGTGAGAAGAATTCTTTTGTATTTGTTTAAGTGTTCAATTTTTCAGTATGTGTTCTTGGTAATTTCTAGTTAGGAAGCATTTGTGCTGTGCGGCAAGTATAAAACCTTTAGTTTCAGCTTTTAACCCTGCTCTAAGTAGCCAGTGATGGGTGCAGGGTTTGACTACATCATCAACGTTAATATTATTATTATTATTATTATTATTATTATTATTATTATTATTTCCTTGCGTGCGGTTTTTCGTTTTCAACCGGGGATTTGTTATTGCGTTTGTTCCCCATCAAGACATAAGAAATCAGAGTGCTTTTTGCAGAATATTTGAAGTGCCAAACAAAGATTTCTTACAGCATTAGACAGTAGGCCTTATTCAATGTAGGAATTTATGTTCGGTTGTATATACCGCAACATCTAATAGTTAATCGGGACATTAGTGACATGAATGATCCAAATTCTGGCAAACGTAATCCATTCGGAGGGCGTTGTACTACAAAACATGTCCATTTCTTTGACAATTTCTATGGTCACCAGGAACTACCACATCGAAGAGGGAGCATTTTCCTGTTTATTATTATTACTAGTAGTTTATTATTTTTACGAGCAGTATTTGTAGTAGTAGTAGTAGCAGTAGTAATAGTACCATTAAAAAGTTTCAGTTTAATTTGTAAAATTCAATTTTTTTTTTGAGAAATCACTCACAGTTGAAGAAGAATTATTAATGAGCAAATATTATTTAAGTTAAATTACTGTTTATTATTATTATAAAAAGAGAAAAAAACTATTTTATTACTGATGTTTTCGATCAAAACCATGTTTAGGTGTTTAAGTTGATGCGAAAAGCAAAACATTCTTCCGCTGAATTTCTTCTACGGTAAATCAATTCAAATCCTGCTTACAATTCATTCTACGTAAGCATGCTCTTGAGAAATTGAAAGAACTATTTAGAAATTTCATATACAGTTCAATTTAATTTCTGGATCAGGTGGAATATCGATTAAACCGTAAACGCTGGTAATTTGAAGGCATTTCATTGAATGTCGAACGCATGGCAGCACGCAATGATTTTAGAAGGAGGACAAAAAGGCAGAAAAGAAAAGGATTGTAATAAAAGGTGTGGAAGACGGGAAAAGATTCTTCGTGCCTACAGAAATTCATTGAAAGCACGAGAGAAAATTGAAAGCACAATAGTTTTTGTGCGAAATGACAAAAGAACTGTCAGATAACATCGCCAAGTTGTAATTTTCTATCAGACATTTTTTCTTTGTCGCATAAAGTTCAAGGGTTTTATATTATTTGTATTAAGTTTTCAGCCTGGGAATTACATGTCCATGGACTAATTAGATTGCATTTCCATTTTTTTCTGTATATTTTAGATAAAATATTTAGCAAGCATACGTGAATCTATCTATCCATATATATTCAGGGTGCGGCTGGTATTTGAGGACATACAGATTTAAGATTAACACTGCTTCCTACTAACTTCTGATGCTTTTATTTTTCTGAAATCAAAAATGGTATACCCTATGATAACAAATGAAATGAAAAGGCATGCTGTGATTGTGGCATTACAGGCTGATTATAGCGATTTGGATATTGCACGTTTCCTCAGAGTTGCAAGAATGGATGGCTAACCATTTATACGATCACATCACACCAAATATTTGGTCTCCTAACACTCCAGATCTCAATCCACTAGACTATTATGTGTGGAGCGTCGTTGAGAAGGAGGTTAATAAACAGCCTCATAGCACCAAAGACTCTCTTAAAGCTGCAATATTTCGAGTAATGTTTGACATAAATAAGTACTAATTAATCAGAACTTGCAGCAAATTTCGACCTCGTGTAGAGGCAATTATTGATGCTAGTAGTAATTTTATTGAATAAAATTAAATAATAGTTTACTAAATTTCATGTTTACTTGTTAATAATCAAATATAATTATATTCATTTGTTCAGCAAGTTTTTTACTAATCCATAAAATGTCCTCAAATACCAGCCGCACACTGTATATATATATATATATATATATATATATATATATATATATATATATATATATGTGTGTGTGTGTGTGTGTGTGTGTGTGTGTGTGTGTCTCTGTCTGTGTATTATGTATGGGGGAATTTCCTTGAACGGACAATTGGACCAAATGGACTGGTATTCTTGATCCCACTGCGATTTTCATTCCTCCAAGTTCTCTCTATCTTTATCTCTCTCTCTCTCTGTCTCTCTCACACACACACACACGCCCACACACACACACACACATATATATATATATATATATATATATATATATATATATATATATATATATATATATATATATATATATATGAGTGTGTGTGTATGAACATAATAATAGAAGCAAAATTCCCTTTCTCGATATACTGATAAACGCTAATAACAATAATTTCACAATCTCCACATATAAAACAAAAACTAACAGGAAAAATTCCTGTACTCTTAACTGTTAGAGAAAATGTCCAATTTACTATAAAACAGCAATTAAAAAATGCCTAATAAACCGTGCAAATTTTATTAATCCACAAAAATATAAAACAAACACTCACCAATAATAAATTCTCTAAATATATTGATGATGAACAAATAAGATGCTCTATCAGAGATCTTTATACAAAACAAATACAACACAATACTCCTAAATAACTAACTAACTCTAAATATATCAACCTTTTATATCGTAACCAGATGAATATTAACTATAAGGAAGACGAAAATATCCTAAAATAATAATAAAAGCTAATTCATCCAACATAGATCCTAGTAAAAAATTAATTAATTATATACAACACTAAATCCACTATATTTAATAATATCATACGTAATGACTCATCCCAAAACACTAGCGTGTTGCAGAAAAGCATATGTTTATAAATTCAAATGTTCTCTGCGAAATTGTATCTCCAACGATAAAAATAATATATATGATGTACACACGACAACAACGCTTTCGCGTAAGCTGTGTCTTCATATGAATAACACGTCAAATATTTCGAAACATTTGCATCAACATACCTGTCTAAATTCGCCAATCAGAAAATCCTCGTTGAAAATACTTCCATATTTTTCCAATAAAAGAATAAACACAAACTTAAAAGCTATTTGTATCAAAAATTGAAACCAGACATTAATAAGATTAACGATGAATACTCCGCAAACATTTTAAAATGTATACAATAGATAGTTTTTAAAAGTCTATCTTCGTACTAATAGTGCTTTCCTTTATTTTTCGACAACTAATGTTGGATAATCTTTTCCCATAACGAGTTAATTCCCCTTAAACGGTGCCTGTTAGCCATGCAATGACACAGCGTTCTTGAATCCACATATAAGAAAGTTCATTTTCAGGTGAGCACAATTTTCACAACCATGAACATTATAATAGTCACCCTATAATTAACAATACACGAATGATGACATTATGCTATGTCGAAAGAATAAATAGAGTATGAAACAACAGAACGTTTTCCTCTCATATTTCACTATCCACACAAAAAAGATTATCCGTGATTATGAAAGGATCCTATCGAGAATACGTAGACAGAACATGTGAGAATTATTTAACTAAAACTGTCTTTATATATATATATATATATATATATATATATATATATATATATATATATATATATATATATATATATATGTACACATGGCGGTAAATCAATAAGTTGGACAAACACACACACACACATACACAGACACATATATGTATAGAGAGAGAAAGAGAGAGAGACAGACATACATAGAAAAATTGTCTTACAAGCGCTTTACATAAGCTTCATCGGCCGACTTTGAGCAGGCAGAAGAACAAATTTCTTTGTTCTCTGTGTCGCATGGATGAGTCGTAAGACATTTTTCCTGATTTATACTGGCTGTCGAAATCAATTCTTTTTTGTTGTTATCAGTAATCATTCTTTTTAGTCAGGCTTTCTTATTTACCACCTCCGCAACACTTTTGTTTACATTTTTCAGGTTTGCCGTTTCAAATATTTCTGAAGAAGTATTGGACAAAAAAGATTCCTTTAAAGAAATAGTTCCGTCATTTTCAAGTCATATATGAAGACCGTGGTATTAAAGTTGTGTTTATATATATATATATATATATATATATATATATATATATATATATATATATATATTGTCATACACAGACAGACTGTTTCGCTGTATCACAGTTCATAAGTGTGGCTAGACGTCCGGTTGCCACTGGCGAGAATCGAAAACCAGCTGAATTCGTGTCAGTCGGAAATTTTACCCTGAAGCCGTTGGCGCACGACAGAGAAGAAGGTGAATTTAAGCGTATTTTATTTTTAGATAAACACACAGTGACTAAGATAACTCGATTCGATTTACCGAAGAGTCTTGCATTGTTAGCAGTAATAGTCACTGATTTCTCTGCATTAATATTTAGTATTGATATTGTATTGATTAATAGTATTGACATTGATATAGTAAGTCAAATCGAGTAAGTATTGACATTGATATAGTAAGTCAAATCGAAGTCTTTCAATGATATTTGAATTTGCTTAACTCGATAATATCTTCAGTTAATAATTATTTGCAAATCTACCCATTTATTAAGCCTCATTCTAACTGTATTCGCACACTCACGTATATGTATATATATGGGCTTATATATATATATATATATATATATATATATATATATATATATATATATATATATATATATGTGCGTGTGTGTGTGTGTGTATGTATATACACAAATATAAAAGTGAATATTGAAGTCAACACTCAGAGGCGACAGGCTGTTTCATGCAAGACGCAATCGTCAGGCCACCTGATGTTTGCGTCTAGCATGAAAGAGTCTGTTGTCTCTGAGTGTTGACTTTAATATTCACTTTTATATTTATATTTACATACGCTCTATCTCAGATGTTGATCACTTTATCCCATAAATATAGCACTCTTTAAAACTATATGTCTTCATATATATATATATATATATATATATATATATATATATATATATATATATATATATATATATGTATGCATTTAAGAAATTTCTTTTAAATATTCAGTCTGAAGAGATGGATATAACAATATTCATGAAATAAATACTAAACGATATTCATTGTTAAGTTGTTTTCTTAATTTATCATTATATAATTATAAATAACTTACACTCCTCCTTAGAATAATACTTAGCAATTACAAATTGGTACTATACATATATATATATATATATATATATATATATATATATATATACATATATATATATATATACATATATATATATATATATACATATATATATATATATACATATATATATATATATATATATATATATATATATATATATATATATATATATCTTTTATAAAAGTCTTTTAGTCGAATTCCACCTTACTTCACTAAGTGTCCTTGTATTCATTTATATTTAATAGTGTCAACGAATATCTTTGAAAAAACTTTTTTGCTGAAAGGTTACCTTAGGTATGACGTCCGTTTTGTTCAAGGCTATATATCAGTTTTTTGGGTAGCAATTTCTGTTTATATATATCTATATCTATCAAACTATGTCTATCTATCTATCTATCTATATATATATATATATATATATATATATATATATATATATATATATATATATACATATACATATATATATATAAAAACTAGTATTGGTTTAGTTTAGTCTTGTAAACGTGCCGTTTTTTTCTCGAATGTGCCATATTCATTTATTGTCTGTTGGAGAAAACATCAGGAATTCGGGGAGATCCAGCTGCTTTCTCTTTCTCTCAGTTCGGAAGGACATCATCCTTTATCATCAAGCTTCTGTCACTCCACCCATTCACGCCGTCACTGCCAAGTTCACTTTAGATGAATTCCTTCGCAAAATCACGCAATCGCAACGACACAAGAAAATGGGTAGATGCACGTTTTACATACAAAATAAGCTGCAAAGCGTTAGTGATTTCAAATCAAAATAGCATTCACAATCACGCACATATAGAAACGTATTGAAACATACGAATGCATACATACATGGAAAAATACATAGATACATACATGCATGCAAACATACATTCATACATACATATATATATATATATATATATATATATATATATATATATATATATATATATATATATATGAGCGTGTGTGTATGTGTGTGTATGTGGCTGTTTGTGCGTGCGTGTGCCGCATGTCCTCACATATTCGCTAGATTTATGTATGTGTGCATAAACTCACATATTCACTATCTGTAATTCTAAATTTACAACTCGCTATCTATTTATCTGGTAATTTCACACACACCCGCACACGCACAGACACCCCCATATATATATATAAATATATATGTATATATATATATATATATATGTTTATATATGAAAGCATGTTTTGAAAGAAAAGGTATATTACAAATTGGGAAAAATTGTAACACGTTTCATCCGATGAATTCTTAACGCGTCACAAAACCTTTTTCCAATTACCCATATATATATATATATATATATATATATATATATATATATATATATATATATATATATATATATATATACAAGTAAAGGATTGGTATATACGGAATAAATTCCAATAACCAACAATTACTATTCTTAAAAGAGTGCTCAATACAGTGTAGAGCATATATAATTATTTATTTAAAAATTATAATATAAATATGTTGTAAATATTATAATGTTATAAAATCACTAAATCGCTAAAAATTATAACATAAATATATTCTAAAATCACTACAAAAATCAGTACATAAATAGCCAATCTTATCAAGTGATGATGCTGAATGTAGAATAAAGGGTTTTAAAAGTTTCAAATTAATTAACGATCCTTCGTAATGGGAAACGCTTAACAGCGTTTCCACTTACGAAGGATATTTTCACTAACATGAAAAGCATTAGTGAAATATCTATCTATCTATCTATCTATCTATCTATCTATCTATCTATCTATCTCCATACATATAATCAGTTCCCCTAAATATGGACAGATAGACCAAAATTCATATTTTCATGCAATTAAATTTTCAACAACATTTTATTGTAACAAATAAGATTAACAAATAAGATCTTCAATATGATTTCCGTCATTTACAATGCAAGGGTCGATGCGCTTTGCAAGTTTAGCGTGAACTCGCTGCAATATCTCAAAATTGTCTTCCATTTTAGTATATTTACTCCTTATGCTTTCAATCAGTTGTGTTGGATTTGTGACTTTTATTGACTACACCGCCTCCTTTAGCATACCACAGAAAAAAAAATCAATTTTTTCTTCTTTAAAAAAATCCATTTTCAATCTCTGGAGTAAAGAATGAATAGTTAATTAGATTTGTGTCTAGATTTTACGGACAAACACACACACACACACCGGACGTCTAGCCACACTCATGAGCTGTGAAACATCGAAACAGTCTGTCTGTGGATGACAAAAATATTAGCTCCTGAAAAATTAATTTCGGTTGAGCCCTCTGGTTTGAGGTGTGAATTTATAAACAGTGACTATTTAAGCTAATACTGCACGACTCTTCGACAGAATTGAGTCACTCTCAGTCACTGTGTGTTTATCCGAATCTAAAAATAAACACGCTAAAATTCACCTTCATCCCGTACCGTACGCTGACGGCTTAGTGGGAGAAGTTCGGACTGACGCAAATTCAGTCGGGTTTCGATCCTAGCTAGAGGCAACCGGACGTCTAGCCACACTGATGAGCTGTGAAACAGCGAAACAGTCTGTCTGTGGATGACAAAAAATATATATATATAAGTCAATCTTCATTAACGAAACATGTATCAATGTGGAATTGCTTCCAAATACACCCTCTCTCTCTCTCTCTCTCTCTCTCTCTCTATATATATATATATATATATATATATATATATATATATATATATATATATATATATATATGGGGCGTTGATAGAAAAAAAAAAATTTCTATTAGATTCAGAAGAAATGGTCTAATACAACTGCAGAATCTACACTTTCTATTTATGACTTAACCTAAAAAGTGATTTCAGAGACTGCAGCCTTTTCTTAAGTAAATGAATCATGATTTAACGCCCATTAAAAAGATAAGTTCATGTATTTATACTAATCCTATGCTTGAACCTAAATTGAAAGAAGGCATGTTTACTGGATTTGATTTTAAAAAAACTCTATTTCTGATAACTTAATAGGGCACTGAACTACATTGAACTGAAATATTAACTATTGTTCAGAATTAATGTACGATTTCTTAGATAATAATAAATTTCCAAATTACTAGCAGAATTGTTACTCTAGTTTAATCACGAATAAATTTCGTTTTTCGAAAACAATAAACGTGACATGTAGATACCTTTTCTTTCGTGTATATGTTTTTGATATATTGGAATGTATTTTAACATGAAAGTATTTTAAAACTCTGTTACATTGACTTACCGAGATTTATTTGCTATAATTTCATTAAGTTGTATTTTCAGTACATTTGAGAATATCATATTATGAAAAACTTCTGATATATTTTATTGGTTCATAGAAAGTAAACTAAATCATTACTAAAAAAAATACTGAGATTTGCGTATTTTTTTCTAATAGTAAAAATAAAATGCTTTCGAAATCACAGTGAAATCCTGCTTAATACCCTATATATCGTATGTCACTTAAACATAATTTTCTAGCTAATTTATAATCAACTTTTTATGAAAATGGAAAAAACAAGTAAGTAAATGATTTTCTAAATAGAAAAAACCATAATTACCGAAGAATGTAAGATATTAGTTTGAAAAAAAAATACGTTAATTTGTTACATGATATAATAAGCTGTGTAAAAACGAAAAATAATCATTTCTTTTTAAGATGACCTTCTCAAGGTTCTTAAATGCCAGAGATCAAACCGCAATTTGAGCCAGACCTTTATGTGCGATTGGATTAATGAAACTGTATGGAAGCCGTTGATGTTTGTTCTAACAATGAATTAAATCTAATCTCTACGGCAAGAGATACGGAAAAAGCAACTTGTCGTTTATTGGATTGTCATTTAAATATATTCATTTTGTCCACTTAATTTAATTTTATTATTAGTCAACATATTTAACAAAAGCGTCAGTAATATAAAACGATAAACAAAAGCGAAAGAGGAAGATAAGAAAATAGGTCTCAATTTAAATAACTTCGCAAAATCAAACGAATTTATCTGACAAACCAATATTGAAAAATATGTGAAAATGTCAAGAAAAAATGTCGACCAATGACAATACGGGCCGTCGTAAACAAACTTTTATTAATGAGATCAACAATGCAATGTCAAATATGGAGAATCTTAACCACCCACACAATAGAGAGACATGAAAAATAGACATAAGATGATACTTGTTAAAATTTATGATTCTTTGTCTAGCATTTTATATTTCAACCAATTTTCAACCAGTTGTATCTTCCGGTGTTTATTGTAATCTCTCATTTTTCTTACTTTCGTTAGCCTCATGTCACAACGAAATCAACGTTTTTATATATTTCTTAGTGTCTTTCTTTGCCAACATCAATTATTTCAGCAAATGCCACTGTTCCCGCAATGTTTTCAAAGCGGAGAATTTTTTCCATTTAATATATTGCAATAAAATTATTCTCTTTAGAGTAAATGTTTTACGAACATATATTCAACCGTGATAGAAATATCTGTTTGTTTTGTATCATTATTTGAATGTGTTTATTTCTTTGTTAGTGAAATTTTCAGATTCTCATAATGACCCATTCCCTCAAATAAATTGCTCATTATTTTTTTCATTTATATATATATATATATATATATATATATATATATATATATATATATATATATGTATGTAACGAAGATGTACACTTAGGGAATAAAAATGTATCTCATTTCCTGTGCATTTTTTCAATATCAGTAAAATGAAAGGACATTTTCGAATAAAGGTCCTGCCTCAAAGACTCAAGTTGGAAGAAAAAGGAAGCTTAAAAGCATCATTTCCATTCACAACTGCAGGCATACATGATTTATATATATATACATGTATAACGAATTTTATATATATGTGTGATTGTGTCATAGAATGAAAGAATGTTTCGCTGTATCACAGCTCAACAGGTAGTCGCCGTTTGCCTCGAGCTAGGATCGAAACCCGACTGAATTGCCGTCAGTCGGTGATTATACCCCTAAGACATTGGTGCACGACAGGGATGAAGGTTAATTTAAGTGTATTTATTTTTGGATAAACACATAGTGATTGAGAAAACGGGATTCACTTTACCAAAGAATCTTGCATTATTAGCCGTAATAGTCACTGTTTAGAAACGCACACTTCCTCCCCAGAGAGCTCAACCGAAATAATTTTTTCAGACATATATATTGTCATTCACAGACAGACTGTTTCGCAGCCCATCAGTGTGAGAAAGACGTTCGGTTGCTTCTAGCTAGGTTCGAAACCCGGCTGAATTGGCGTCAGTCGGAGATTCTACCACTAAGCTGTTGGCGCACAGCAAGGATGAAGATTTAAGCGTAATTTTTATGCCGCATAGTGGTTAAAATAATCGAGGGGGGAGAGAAACCAGCCTTCCAACTGATTTTGATTATGGTAATACTCTAAGATATATATATATATATATATATATATATATATATATATATATATATATATATATATATATATATATATATATATATATATATATATATATATATAATATATTATAAATTAACTCATTTAAAATATGTTTTTTCGTTACACAGTAATAACCATGTTTAAAAAATGGAAGCTAAATGCTTCGAATTTAATTTTGTAATTAAATTAAATACATTAGTTCCATAAAATTCGCTTGGAGATGAAATGGAACTAATGTCTTTAATTTTAATTTAATTAAAAAATTAAATTCGAAGCTTTTAGCTTCCATTTTTGAAACATGGTTATTACTGTGTAGCAAAAAAATATATTTTAAATCAGTTAATTTATAATATTAATGCTCTGTAAATTTACATTGAACACTATTGTGTAAAAATAAAAATATCTATAAGAACACCGGATTATATACCTTACTGTTCTTTCTTTCTTTATATATATATATATATATATATATATATATATATATATATATATATATTAATAAATAAATAAGATAAGTAAAATAAAGTTTACTTTAATTAACTTTATTTTACGTATCTTATTATTTCTTTCTTTATTCATTATCATGTTAAACTCAGTGTGCAAACACACACACACACGAACACACGGGCACCCTCACATATACATACAACCCCCCCCACACACACACATATATATATATATATCGTTTATTTAAGTAGTTTTATTTATTCTACTGGGTTAAATTTTGTTATTTGGAATAGATTTCATTAGATTTAGATTATGAAATTTAATTTAGTACTTTGTATCAGAAGGTTTTAGATATCGTCGTAAGAGTTTGTTTTTGTGTGTGCATTTAGAAATGATATCTGAAATTTTGCTTGAGATTTGTGTGATTTAGCTTTTACTCTTCCCTTCTTATCGGACCAAAGTTTTTGAGGTTTTTCCTTTGGACAGTAGAAGGCACAACACTGATGATAGACTCAATAATCTTCACTCACTGTATCAAGACCTTAGTCGCCTATGGCCTTGGCAATTTTTCATTTTATATTTTGCTTTCACTCCAACCTTGTTGAATGACGAACCGATTATATCTACGGTATTTTAATAATTTTTACTCTATAGCATTATGTTTTACTATTGTTCCTTGTCTGTATTTTAAAAATCTAAATATATTTTATTTAAGCTGTTTTTATCAATATAGATTATGGGTTATTTATATAGTATTATAATAGTTAACAAACCTTTTGAGACTGTAGTGCGAGGATGAAACGAAAGAGCGGAGGGGTATTTTAAAATTCTGATCAAGTTATTCAGGAATCAAAAATATCCTTAGAAGCCAAGTGAAGGACTGTACTACTCTCTAACATTTCATCGTATATTTTTTTATGGAAAAAAGTTAGTTTCTTCAGATATAAACAGACATTAAAAGTGACATATCTGTCGTTCTACGGCATATTGTTCAGAATATCAGGAAATTTGTTAGAAATAAAACATCACTACCGACACTTGAGTTTGAACATAGATCGCCAGTTAGCAAACACATGCGATCCCATTATTGAATTAAGTAAAGCACGTGACCAGGAAACTCATATAGAGACTTTCTAAGGAATCTCATATAGAGATAGTCGCATGACGTCTAAATGTTCCCCATTTCTAGTCTATCCTCTATTACTATTCAGATCGCTATTTCTATTCTATCCTCTATTACTATTCAGATCGCTATTTCTATTCTATCCTCTATTACTATACGGACCGCTATTCTCTACTCTATTCACTATACTATTCCTCAATTCGGATCACTATACCGATTACTATTCGAGCGAGCATTATCGAACAAATACTATTAGTGCGAGTGATATTCGGTGATGTCTGACTCCAGTATTGTTCAACAGCGTACTATAATTGTATCTGCGATTACAAAGTCTCTACTACAACGAGCACCATGAAAGTGAAAAGGAGTATTCTTTGACATAGCAAAAGTAGCAACGAGTGTTCGTTGCCAGGACAAAAAACTTATTACGGGGAAACATATTTTTCAATGCTATTCAAATATTGGAAGATCTAAGGATAATATGACCTTTAAAGAAAATGTTGCTAATAATATGAAAGAGAGAGAGACTGAGAGCTGAAATTTTTGGATATATGTTGAGGAAGACTGGATTGGAGAAATTAATACGCACAGGGCCAGGTAAGGAAAGGAAGAGAGTGAATTATCATTATTTTTCTATCTTAGTTTATGTTATTTCTTTCAAGCAAATGCTTTGATTTAACGATAATAAGCAATCCATAAAAAACTGTCCATGGTTCCTGTCACTTTATCAAATATATCCATCAAAAAAACATATATCATAATTCTAGCTATCCTAATCCGAGTTTACACCAAGCCAGGGAGTTAACCCACCGAGACAAAGGGAAACTTGGTGTAGTGGAGTTAAAAACAGGAACGTTCCGAGTGACGAGAACAGAGGAAGAGGAATCAGGAGAGTCGATAACGATCGGCATGGCATTTAAATTTAAAAAAAATTAAAACTGGGTGGAAATCATGGAGTAGCATGAACGAGAAATGCCAGAAAAAAAAAAACTGTTAATATAGAATTTAACTAGCCCAG
This sequence comes from Acanthosepion esculentum, assembly GCA_964036315.1. NCBI lineage: Eukaryota > Metazoa > Mollusca > Cephalopoda > Sepiida > Sepiidae > Acanthosepion > Acanthosepion esculentum. The sequence continues at coordinate 8,903,973 of OZ038484.1, read as the reverse complement.
CTGTAAATTTTTACTAATGTTCAGCATTATCAATCTTATCAAACATTGATTTATTGTAAGTCACGTAAAAAAAGTTATCGTTTAGTGATCACATATCCACTCTTTTAGCGCATGCTGTTTTAGTTCGGAGTGTGAATACTTGCTAAGGTTTGCTTTGATTGACTGAAGATCAGAAGCTTAGTGGAGTCGTGATCATCGAGCTCTCTTAAATAGGGTCTACGAGATTAGACTATTAACCAGTATCGCTTATTATTATTGAACTTCTATGTAGAATTTTATACATTTTCCTAGACAATCCTGCACCCCTAACCGATGACACGCAAACACCGTTGTGGCACATACGTACCCACATACGTACCCACATACGTACCCACATACGTACCCACATACGTACCCACATACGTAGCAATACCTTTGAGCGCCTTTTAAGCTGTCACGCTCTTTCCGATTAACATTTCCTTTCGCGAAAACTCTTTCGTCGACAAATGAAAACACAAAAATCTTCCCTGAAGGAGAATACATGACATTTTCGCTATTGTCATTCTCATCACAGCTTTTGTAGCAATTCGCGCGATCGCTATTCACCAGGGCGTAATCGCCAACCTTTTTGTTCATTCTTGAAAGGAATGACGTGCAGGGAAATCAAAGAATTGGAATCTCAATTGCTCAGTCTGCAGACTTCCTTTCACCCACCACCAGTCACAAGACAACAGTCGCCATATCAACGACTTTATTTTACAAGGACCAATTTTGCCGCCCAGAAATTAGTCATATAAAACGGCACTGGTATGTACGTGACAATGATTCATGCACACGCACCCCTGCTAGAATATTACTTTTGAGGATATTTGGATTAAATGATAAAGAGTGTAATCGTCGAGTCAAATCTTTCGTTTAATGTGAGTCTTAATGTTATAAGTTTTTAAGTTGCTATGTTGACGATTAAGAATTTTATCTTGAATTACCCTCTTTACATTGCTATTTTAAGCAGTAATTAGCATAGACTGATAGTAAATGATCTGCATAGTATTGCTAAACAAAGCCGATATTTTTAATCACATTTGTCGGTCCTTACAATGTTTTTTTTTTATTTTGCCATGCGTGATACACGCTTAGGCGATCATATATCTTTCGATACATGACTGATGAGGTAGATTTTTCCCGCAGTCGGTGGTCATTTCTCTCTGTGGTAGACAATTTGACATCCAAGGCTATAGAACACGGTCTGTTCTGCTATTTACCCATATATGGAGAAGAAGAAGATTCATACCTTTCCCAATGGTATTAGCTCGTGAATGAATGTAATGGACTCGACTGGAATTCGACCTCTCCGAGTCAAATATCAATTTAATTTGTCATTTATATTTACATTTTGAAGTAAGTCACGCTGTTTCTATGGATTAGATGCCTCATTGCTGTTTTTTTTTTTGTTCTTCCATTATGTAAAAATTCTCCACATGAGATTAATTGAAGCCAAAAGTGCGGATTCACCCATCTCAGAATGTCAATAAGAATCTGTTTATTTAAAAAGAAAACTTTGTATGCCTCCATTTACTTCTGTAGGTAACTATTTCAATAGGCAGACATAAATCAACATCTACGTAAATATAGTTTCATTTTTATACATTTATGTACACACACACACACAAACATATATATGCGATAAAAATATTGTTTTAATTCATGCTATGTTTATAGGTTGAAGTGTTCAATATCAGTGATAGAACGTATGCAAATATAAAGAGGACATTAAAGTTACACCAAGCGTTGACAGTCTGTTTCATGCTTAAACGCAATCTTAAGAGCATGTTTGATAAAAGTGACTCACCTGATTCTTTTACTAAAAATATTTTTGTCTATTGTTTTTGGGGTTAAAATAATTTTTAATCTTACTAATATAAAGATCCATTCCCGAACACCTAGGAAATAAAGTTTATTCATCCTAAGGTATTCTATTGATAATTATAAATTTGGATATAAATGAGATTCAGGAAAAAGCTCTGTGCCAAAAAAGTGACTCAGATATCGCATTCTAATGATTAAACTGGTAAATTTAAAGAGCTTTTGACAAAATATTGAAAACTATTTTACAATTCACTCAGAACAATATTCTACAGAAATCTAGAACAGCTTAAATTAAATCTAGAGTATTCCAGAATATTCCAGAAAGCCTCATACGGTATAAAAACAGCTTGAAATAGCCACTCAAGTCACTAACCAGATGAAAGGGTACAAACACGCATCAGAACCACTTAAGAGATCTATTATTTCCCTCTCAAAAGCAGGCAAGTCTACGAGAGAAATTTTAGAAATGGCTATATCCTCGCAATAAACTGTCTCTCGAGTTCTTAGGGCACATAATGATGCCATTCCTGCTCCAAGGAAGGAAGCAAGGGGACGAAAGAAAAAGATTGCTGATAGAACTGACAGGGTAATCAAGAGAGAAGTTGCGAAGAATAGGACTATAACTAGCCAAGAAATTGCAGCCAGTCTAAGCGAAGAGCAAGGTGTTAGTCTTGCCTCTTCAACAGTCCGTCGGTGGCTGTTAGAACAAGGCTACAAATCTTGTACACGAAGGTTTAAGCCACTAATAAGCAAATCCAACAAAGCCAAGAGACTTGAATGGGCTCACTATTACAAAAGTTTCACCGTAGAAGACTGGAAGAATGTTCTCTTCTCCGATGAAACGAAAGTTGAGCTAAATTCAAAGGATTATGTGAGTCACTTTTATCAAACAGCCCTGTATGTTAGGTTTTGGTTCGACTATTTTAATGCAATAGACATTTTACAGTTAATGTCCCAGTGATCAGCCTGTATATATTGTCGAGACAAAACGCAATATACATTGTATGAAGTTTGCATTTAAGAATGAAACAGACTGTCGCCGCTGGGTGTTGACATCAATGTTCACTTTGATTTTGATTCCGACACACATACTGCTTTCCCTAGCAATATCCAACGCTTTCATCTTTACACTAAATTGTTTAGCGCTAGTCAGAAATGTTATTCAGCAATTAAATCTTGACCCCTTCAATTCTAAATTTAGTCGTTATCTTTCCTGCATAGCCCGAAGAACGTCAATTCTTTACATTTCTTACGCTCATACAGCAATACACAGTCAACCACTAAATTGAGTGTCTCTTGTATTTGATGAACATCAGGAAAAGAAATAATCAGATTGCTCCCTCTATTATTAGGAATACACCTGGTATGTTTTGCAGATCTCTCTGCGTAGTAGTAGTCGTAGTAAAGTTCTCCATGTCCTATGCATAACCACTCTATTTTCGCCATTTGTTCTCTATTTATACTTGTCTATCTTATTTTTTAAAGCGTTTCACCGCAAGCAAGGCGGGAAGCCCCTAGTACGCAAGGGGTTACAGAGAATTAGAGTGAGACCAACTAGGAATGAGAGAGGAAAGGATGAAGAGAAGGATAGGGGATAGATCAAGGCATCTGGAGACGTCGATTGACATTACATTTGAATAGTTGGAGATTATAGCAATCAGGGAAACAGGAAAATGGGAGAGAGTTTTCACAGGCGAGAGGTGCGAGACATGAAGCTATTGAAGTAGAAGAGACGGCTACATTTAACAGTTTCAACAGTGAAAGGGTGAGAGCGAGATGCCAGCCTAGTAGAACGCTTAAATTCATGAAGTCTGGGAACCAGCGAAAGCATCTCATCGGAGCAGTTACCATGAAAGTATTTGTAAAATAGACAGAGGGAGGCGACGGCACATCTGTGAGAGAGCGACTGCAGACGAGATGGCAGATAAGGGCCAGTTACATTGCATATCCGTCGCTGGATCTTATCAAGAACCCCGAGGCAAACAGAAGGGGCTCCAGACCATATATGGCAACAATAATCCATGCAAGGGCGAATGGTTGATTTGCAGATTTGAAGAATCGAAGACCGACTATTCGCAAAGAAGAACTCTCGAGAAGTTGAATGTCAGACATTCTAATGGGGGACAGGGATGGTTCTCTGTGATGAGTAATAGAGAGCAGTTTTGTTTTTGAGGAGTTAAAGTTAACCAGCCAATTCCTGCCCAAGTTCACAACCGATTGGAGGTCCTTTTCGAGACAAACGGCCAGGTTAGTTTTGTCAACGACACTAGATTTGTTTTTGAGGCAGGAGTAAATTGTGCTGCCGTCCGTGTAGATGCATACTTGGGAATCTATGATGTCAGGAAGGTCGCTGATGAAGATGAGGAACTGAGTGCGGCATAGGATGGAGCTTTGGGAAACACCTGCGTTCGTCGGTTAGGAGCTGGAGGAGAATTCGTTGAGAACGACCTTCAATTTGGTTTGACAGGCATGATTGTATTAAGTCAAACAATCGACCTGAAATTCCATAACCCAGAAACTTGCGAAGAAGGAGGCATGCGAAACCCTATCAAACGCTTTGGAGATATCTAAAGCAATGGCACAAGCTTCTCCGTTATTATGAAGGGCTTGGTAAACAGGTTCAGTGATGGCCGTAAGCACATCAGCTGTAGAACGGGCAAAGCGGAAACCATATTGCTTGTCGGAGAGCAGATTATGGGATGTAAGGTGTTTAACCACTTCTGCGTTGATGAAAGATTCGAAGACTTTGCGGAAGAGGGGTAGGAGACTGATAGGACGGTAATTAGAAGGGTCAGAAGGGTCATTTACATACGATATTATAATACCCTTCGTTGAAGGAAAATAATGCTAGACCTAACTAGGGAATTAGCAATTAGATAGTGATTAAAATACCTTATCTACCTATACTATGATAAACTGAAGTAAAGAGAAACCCTATAGCAATTCTTGATTCATTTTTTGCAAGATCCATAATTTGAAGGTTCAATATGTACGTAAGCATTAGAATGGATTAAGGTTTTTTCATATTTCTTTAAAACCACATGATCTCGTCGTGTATATAAATATACAGTTTATCCAGAAAACATAAACAGTTTTATTACTTAATTGTCGATAATGAGAATAAAATACGAAACATTTGATCAGTTTATACATACTTTAAAACAACATTTTTACTGAAATGTATATTTTAATTACTTTCATCTTATTATAATATTTTTATTTATTTTTCTCTTCTTTTAAATAAAGAAATATCTGAGATTACATACAGGTTATTGAAGGCGACGTTATTATTACGAACATATTCAAATACGTTCTATTGAACTGTTGTTTTAGGGGAAAAGAAAAGAAAAAGAAGATTATTGGCTTTGTTTGCTCGTCCGGTATTGGAGCCACAAAGTCTGTCTGTGATAGAGACACGCGGTCAAAACGAACCAACAAACAATCACTGATGATTCAAAGATGAAGATCGATGAAGAAAGTTTGCAAAACTCCTACGTTTCCCATACATAATTATTTCTTTCAAAAGTACCACAAAAGGATGTGTCAAAATATCTATCTATCTATCTATCTATCTATCTATCTATCTATCTATCTATCTATCTCCGCGAGATTTGGAAAATTGTGCCGGACGAGAATTTTCAGCACCCTCATATCTCTTTTCAATCTCAGCTAATTCCTATCTATCTATCTATCTATCTATCTATCTATCTATCTATCTATCTATCTATCTATCTATCTATCTCCGCGAGTTTTGGAAAATTGTCCGGACGAGAATTTTTAGCAGCCCTCAATCTCAGCTACTTCCTATCTATCTATCTATCTATCTATCTATTTATCTCTCTCTCCCTCTCTCTCTCTCTATCTATCTATCTATCTATCTATCTATCTATGGCGTCCTGGTTATGACGATAAACTACACCCGGCCAGAAGGCCTCTGGTCAGGAGACTGGATGATTTGTGAGGAATAGAACTACCTTTAATTACTGTTGTTCCCCGATCCAGCCAAAACCCGGTGTGGTAGTCTTCGATACGGACAAATATGTAAATCCCAAAATGGGACCAAGCACTACGAAAGTATAAAAATTCATTTTTATTGTGAAACTACCAATAATGCCTTTTTATAGCCAAAAAATTACAAGCAATAAATTTAAAAAAAAAATGCCTGGAGGAAAAAAATGAATTTCATAGCAATTCTATTTTTTATATAATAAATTGTCTAAAGGAAATTACTAATGCTCCCCACCAAATTAAATTTCGGCATTAAATAACCCATAAATAGTTGATATACCGCTAAAAAAACAAATATCTATCTATCTATCTATCTATCTATCTATCTATCTATCTATCTATCTATCTATCTATCTTATTGTGTTCACATCTATCTATCTATCTATCTTATGGTGTTCACATCTATCTATCTTATTGTGTTCACATCTATCTATCTATCTATATATATATATATATATATATATATATATATATATATATATATATATATATATATATATATGTGTGTGTGTGTGTGTGTGTGTGTGTGTCTATTTCATCCAGAACTATATGCATTTCATAAAATAAATTAGTGCTTCATCATTTGCTCAAGGTTAGGAAAATAGTCGAGAAGAAAACTTTTCAGCACACATCTTATCTGATTTCGATCTCAGCAGATTTAAATCTACCTCTCTTTCTTTTTGTCTCTGTGTGTATGTGTGTATGTATGTATGTATATATATATATATATGTGTGTGTGTGTGTGTGTGTGTGTGTGTATATATCTGTGTATCTATATGTGTATATATATATATATATATATATATATATATATATATATATATATATATATATATATATATATATATATTTATGCTTTCTCTCCAATGTACATATTATATTTTGATATAGGAAGAGACATTTTTCTTCCTATTGAAAAAACGTCTAAATTTTCTGTACACAGCCAAGTAAGGAAAATCTATGAATAGATCCAAAAATATGAAGTACTGAAGTTTATATAAGAAGGAATGTTTAAATAGAATGAAAACTTGGTTTCGTCTCATTTTAGCTGTATACTTGAGTTTAATAGATGTCCTAAATCGATTGACATTTTTAATTAAGTCAAATTGATTTTCTCCTATCTGACCCGGTTTTTGTTTAATGTGCAGTGTCCCTTCAGGACGTTGGCGATCATGTCTCGCCCCAATTTTCTATGTATTTTAACATTTTTTCATTAATATTCCTCCAATTAAAATCTATCTATTTACATCGAGCCCTTATGTTACTCAGTGTCTCCAACCTCTCGGCCCTTTAGTATGTTCAATGAATACCAGTTGTCTTAACCCACTTTCCTCTTTTAGCGTCACAGAAATTTTAACTGTTTCTTAAGCAGAAATATTATTTCTATTTGTATTGTACTTAAAACTTCCTTATTGCACACATACGTCTTCCATGTTATTCTCAGAATCCTTCTGTAGAACATCGATGCTGCTGCCTCAAATCCCCTTTTCATCTATGAAGAAATCTGTTCAATAACTTACTGCAAGGAGTTCTATTTGAACTGTTAGGAAAGCTTGATTTATCAAGATAGTTATCCTAAAATGCAGGCCTTAGAAACAAAAGATAATTACAAAAAAACAAAACAAACAAAAAACAAAACGCCGAGGTCAAAAATTGAAAATGGTTTGAAAATATATTACCGTACAGACTCGTGCTTATCGTGCAACACCAAAATTTTCAATTATAAAAATGATTTTATCATATAGCTCGTGTGTTTTTGAGAGACTAAATTAGAATAGACTAACCGCTTATCCTCTATCTCCCTATCCCATCTTCTAGTTAAATCAAGTAGAAAAGTAACAGAAAAATGTCACAAATATTGTTAGTAACGCTATACTCGGTTCGTAAACACATACAGCCATAAACAACCGAACGAGAAACAGCTAAACATCTTAAAAACGTAAACAATGCCAAAAGATGTAGATTCGCTGTTTGTATATTATAATACGATACTAAAATGCATTATTATTGGATACAGTTTTATCAAAACCATATATATTTTAAATACAGCTGTACATTTTGACCACAGTAAATTGAAATATAGTTTGGTGAATGGCGTAGCCAGAGGCAGAAAAAGATACGCTAATTTTATACCTCGAGTATGATACGACCCCCTTAAAATTAGCTTCAAAATGAGGTTTTTTTTTTCATGATACGCGAATATGTACGGTAGTTACATATTTTGCCGCATAAAAGTAATATTAGCAGATGCACTGCTACCAGGGAATGTGTGTAACAAGTAAGCGGAAGACAGATTGTGTATTCCTGCCATTTATGCATAGGTCGAAATAGCCATTGCCCTTCAGTGTTTTATCATCTGTCATATATATTGTATACATTGCTACTCTCTTCATTCATATATATATATATATATATATATATATATATATATATATATATATATATATATATATATATATATATATATATATATATATATATATATAATCTTATAAATATAAGTAAATATACTCGTCTGGAAAACCTTAGGTGTTTAGGCTTGTAAATGAACAAACCAATATCCAAGGAAAAATAAGGAATAAAAAAAGAAAGAACTTAGAACATGTACTTCAGGGGAAAGAAATCGTCCAGAATCCAAGCTCAGAGTCCAAAGAAAAAAAACTCCAACACGAGTAAAAAAACAAAACAAAATGCTCAATAAACTAAATAGAGCAAATCTAATTACGAACCTAAAGAGCCAGGCAAATCTACCTAGGTTTCACCTACGCGTATCGTCAGGTTACGCTTGGCCAAGCGTACATTGACGATCCGCGTAGGTGAAACCTAGGTAGATTTGCCTGGCTCTTTAGGTTCGTAATTATATATATATATATATATATATATATATATATATATATATATATATATATATATATATATATATATATATATATATATGTATGTGTGTGTGTATTCCCGCCAATTATGCAGAGGTCTAAATAGCTATCGCCCTTCAGTGTTTTATCATCTAACATGTATATATATATATATATATATATATATATATATATATATATATATATATATACATATATATATATATATATATATATATATATACATATATATATATATATATATATATATATATATACATATATATATATATATATATATATATGTGTGTGTGTGTGTTCATTGCTCACTAACCCTTCATATATATATATATATTTATATATATATATTTATTTTTATATATGTATAAATATATATATATATATGTATGTGTATATATAAATACATATATATATACATATATATATATATATATATATATATATATATATATATATATATATATATATATATGAACATGTGTACATGCGTATTTGATCGCATAAATTATATGTTGCATATGAATGCGCATATTGTGAAATATGAATTAGAACTATAAGAAATGAAAAACATGAAAAGAATATATCAAAATTACAAAGAAGAAAGAGGAATATATATAGTTTAAACCTTTCTATATTTATAAAGAAAGTGTGCTCAGAATTGAAGACTGTCTTTACAAGTGAATCTGAAAGCAATTGTGGTGCAACCCTGGCAGTCACGGTGCTATGCTGATTCATGAATCCATTGCTACATTTGCACACACACACGCACACACATACATACAGACACACACATATATAAACATATATATATATATATATATATATATATATATATATATATATATATATATATATATATATATATAAGGAATAAAAGATCAATATGGCTAAATAAATCAAAAAATTTTAAAACGTGCCTTTTGCTGGAAGTTTTCCTTTTACGTGGAAAAAATAATACATTTTTCTTCGTGCAGACATAAAAAGTGAAAATGAACTAAGATATTTTTCGCAATAAATATTCTTCGAGGGCAAAGAAAGTTATTTATAAGAGAAACGAATATATTCTCCAGATAATTCATGAAATATATGGTGCGCCATTGTTTGAACCAAATAACCCGTAGATTCGAACCGGCGCAAGGGGGGCACAAACAATAAAATAAAGATTAAAAAAAAACCCAGAAAGACAAGAGTATCCCTTACAAATGCCTGATTGTAAGAAACACTAATGACAGTCAAATTAGGTGCACTGTCATTATTTGGGTCCTGAAAATCACCAGTCATCATTGTAGGAAAAATCAGTTTCACTAATGAAGTCTATTGAATAAAGGTTGGACAATCACCCGTTCCCTGAATGCGATGTGGTATTTTATGAACAAAGACGAAGAGAGTAACAACTGAACCATCCAAGATATTTTATTTTTATAACTCTCTAACATTTTCACGAATTTATTTTTTTTAACTTCATCTACTTTAAATTTACTTTTTTTTATTTCATTCCCTTTTGAATTCTCCTTTATAACTTCACTCTTTTTGTTATTTAAAAAAAATCAATTCACTTGATGTAAGGCGAGAATGCCACTCGGACGCAAAGGAACTACTGGTAGTTAACGCGAATTAGAAGACTTTAGTAGGAACTGTTTCACGCATTTAGTCATTATTTTAAAATCAATTCACCCGATGTAAGGCGAGAATGCCACTAGGACGCAAAGGAGCTACTGGTAGCGAACTCAAATGAGAAGACTTTAGTAGGAATCGTAAATCTTTCTTAGTCTTATTCACTCTTCTTCGCGCCTTCCCTATTATTTTCATCTTTCTTTTATTCTTTGTTCTTCAGATTTCATTCTCCCATCATTTCATCTTTCTTTTACTAGTCTCCGTGCGTTTTCTATTTCACTATCTATACTACATAGTATTCCTCATTACTCACTTTATGTTCACTTCATTTCCTTTCTCTCCTCGCCACTTTTTGTTCTTTTTTATATTCTTCAACTACTATATTTTACATTTCCTCCAATTATTTTATCTTTAGTGACATTATTTGTCTCCTTCTGTAACACAAGCCGTTCACTGTTACCTCCCTTTCTTTTTTGTTTTCCTTTTCTCTACAACACACTTATTTTTTCTATTATATTTTCACGAAGACATTCAAAGAAAAGGAAGGTTAATATTCAACACGCGCTAAATACAAGCAACGCAACACATAGGAGCTGACAAACAAATTGACTCACATTAAGAAAAAAACAGTTTTCCTTTCAGAAGCTTCGTACAATCCTTCCAATCAAACGTCAAAAAGTATCGTATCTTTCCAAGTCCCATCTGACCTATTCTTCCGCACATAGATTTTAGTTTGATGCTTTGGGCAGAAGCCATCATTATTGCCAATTTTCTTCCAACCTTCTACTTAGGTCCTTATACACATTCTTTCTCCCATCACCACTGTTAACTGCCGACGTATATTTAGTACCACGGGCGACAACTAAAGAACCGACTGGGCTTATAAGTGTACATTGACACATACACATAATTACGTATCTTAAAAGATATGGAGACAAACAGACACTGACGTATTCTGCATCCAGGTTTTCTATCTCTATATCAGTCAATCGGTTTTGTATCGTGACTTCAGTCTATATATTTATCCGTCAAGCTTTAACTATTTATTAGGGAAATTCAATTTGGGTATCATCGTCTTTGTCGTCATTATAGACCGTCTTTTCAGACGAATTCTCCTCATGGAAGGTTCTAGTGAAGCTGATTGGATCAATAGGGGAACGGCACACTTTTCTGTAAGTAGGGCATCGGAAATAATCATTGATGGTAGTAGATGAAGGATTCCGTGTGTGACATCTTCGACAGCGTTCCTCTGCCTACTAGACCAATCTGTCTTGAACAACATTGATACAGATTCGTCGACAAACAGACCGATTAGCAACCAACATATTTTATTGGCTAGTTATGGAATTACATATCTTCAGAATAGTTCTCTTTTTGTTCTTCTATGGCTAGTACTGACCAACGACAGCACGTACATCTTACTGCAATTCACTGAAGGATGTCGCAGAAGACGGTTTTCAGACATGCGGATAAAGGGGCTAATGTTTCTATATCTAGATTATATCCATGGTTTTTGCGATTGTGCTTAAGAGTGTGTGAAGATGTGGATGTGTGATAAAATTGTAACTAAATGCTCATAAAAATATGGATAATTAATATGCGTATTGAATAATTCCTACTGAGCTTGATATTCAAAAGAGGAATTTTAATGTTGAAGTAGTACGGGTATTTCGCCAAAATCTTCTTTATTTGTCTGGTGATGAACTCACATTTCGAAATATTTAATGATAGAAGAACAACCTTTAGAATTCATAAAGGAATTGTTTGGTCTTTCACTAATCCTTATTGTACATGAGAAAATCTTATAGAATATAATTTCGGCAAAATGCATGAGGACTTCACCGTCAGCTACCTATATCTATTTATCTTACTTCTGTCTCAGCGTACATATGTCTGTCTGTCTGTCTGTTTGCTTCTATCTATCTATCTATCTATCTATCTATCTATCTATCTATTCATAAAGGTACCATACCCAGAGGAAGATATAGCGTTTTTATTATGACAGTTACAGACATGCAATAATTCATCGTTATCATAATTGCAAAGAAATACATACATATGTATGTGTGAGTCTGTATACACGTTTTTCTACGTGTAAGAGAGTGCATGTGTGTCTGTGTATGTGTTTGTGTGTTTGAATGTACGAGCAGTTTCATTCAAAAACAGGAGTATTTTCTATATTCGTATTCTATTTACATCTACAGAAACTCCTTTCTAGGTATTGAGCACACATCCACTATAAATATAGCTAATATTACACAATATATATATATATATATATATATATATATATATATATATATATATATATATATATATATATATATATATATATCCAAGTATAGGATTTTTATATATGGAATGAATTCCAATAACCAAAAAATACTATTCTTAAAAGAGTGCTCAATACAGAGTTGAGCAAATAAAATTGGTTCGAAAATTATAACATAAATATGTTAAAAAATCACTACAAAAATAACCATTTTGTTTCAACAATTTGGTGACTTATCAAGTGATGGTTTTGAAAGTAGAAAAAGTCTTTTAAATCAAACA